>JAVGVS010000577.1:137500-205651 GCA_032718565.1 Distichodus sexfasciatus | reverse complement strand
ATCTATCTATCTATCTGTCTGTCTGTCTGTCTGTCTGTCTGTCTGTCCATCTATCTATCTATCTATGTATCTATCTATCTATCTATAGCCATCCATTTATCGATCCACCTACCTACCGATTCATCAGTCCATCACTTCATCCATCTATCTTCTCATTCATCTATCCATTGATCCATCCATGTATATATCTGTCTATATATCCATCTGTCTATATCTGTCTATTTATATCTATCTCTCCATCTATCCTTCTATCCATCCGTCCGTCTGTCCATTCATCCCATCCATTCATTCATCTATCTATCTATCTATCTATCTATCTATCTATCTATCTATCTATCTATCTATCTATCTATCTATCTATCTATCTATATATCTCTCAAGTTCCTGCTGACATTTCAGAACCTGCTGCTTTATTCCGCTATTGTCTTTTTTTTACCCTCCTCTCTTTCGTTTACATTTTACACGACATTGTTCTCCTCATTGTCTTTCTTCTTTGTTCTTTACGTCTGTGTGATTTGCAGAATCTAGATTTTCAGATCCGCCTGTTTCCAGGTATCTCCTATTGATTTTGTTTATTATAAAACCCAATCAGTCTGTAAATTAGCAATGTCAGAGCGGTCAGGAGAGCGGGAGCTTCCGTCCAACAACAACAACAACAACACTGGCGTGTTGAAAACAGCAGGGTACAACGTATACCCTCCCAAGAAACAAGAAAGAGAGAAGTGAGTTCCCACTGTAAATAATTAAAAATTATAAACCCAGTTTTCAGCATCTCTCACGACATTGAATGTTGATAAAGATCTCAATAAACTTTTAACAACGATCGTTATGTAAGGAAGTTGATAGAGGAGACACATCAACATGATTTTTCTTCTCGTTATCTTGAGACAATGAGTTTTCTTGTCATAACGAGTCGTTTTCTCAAGATCGCAACTTCTTTCCCTCATGATCTTGAGATTTTCTCTTGAGATGATGAGAAACTTCTTCTGCTGAGAAACCAGCATCTTCTCGACCTAACAGGTTTCCTCAAGATCTCAACTTTTTCTCATCCTGTCTACCCAACAAAAGTTGTTTCCTCATGATCACAACAGCTTTTTCTCATCTTCTCACCCTAACGAGTTGTTTTCTTGAGATCACAACTTCTTTTCCTGTCAGATTTTAGTGCCTTGACAACACGTCACGATCAGCATGAACAAACATGTCTGATTTTTACTTTAACAAACCAAAACAGCTGCACGTCTAACAATGCTGGACAACTGTCTCATCATGTATTTATGTCAAGATCACGTGAAAAATAACTTGCGAATCTCAAGACAACAAGAAGTAACACGATGTTGGCGTGTCTATCGACTTCAGTAGTGAAGTTCGCTTTTCTGTATTTTTTCTTTCTGCTAAACATAATCCCATTTTGGTATTTTCATACCAACACCAATACCGAAAACACCTAATTGTTGTGTTTAATCCAATAATTAATCCTGTGTAAGAGAAACCACCGCGTCAGATCTGGAGGTTAATGTTGTTGGCAGGATTCCAGCCCCTTCTGATTTAGAAACTAGAGTAGATCAGATTCCCCTCAATCGAGTTCCTCCCTGACGTTTGATCAGTAAGTCATGTTAACGTACTTCTTTCATTAACTTAAACATAAAACGACAATTTGCACAATTTCAACTAACTTTAATAGGTTTTCATGGCTATGTTTAGGAGTGGATGTGGTAACTCGCCACACAGGAGTTGCTGTTGTTTTGAAGTAGAGTAGCCTGGTACACTACAATAACACCGGCGAGAGGAGGCGGCCATTGCGTCTGAAACAGCTGATGTAGACAGGAAGTGACGGCGCATTGCTTCACAGATTAGAACGTTTGGAACCAGAAAGTGTGACAAAGACGCATTAATCTTGGTTAAACCAGATGGAATTTTTCACAGTGTGTTTAACTTGATAACATATTCACTCTTAACCCTCCTGTTATGTTATGGGTCAAATTGACCCATTTTAAATGTTAAAAATCTATTTTAAAAAACTTTATTTTTTCAGTATGAAACTTTTTGTGCGTGACTTAATAAGGGTAATCAACCCTCAATCCCCCCACCCCATGTTTATATTACATAGATACTGTTCGGGTCAATTCGAATTTAAAATAATCAATGTCATGTCCAATGTACATTAAAAAGGTTTTAAAATGCATTTTTTATGAAAAACGAGTAAATTATCCTCATTAAACCATGATCTGTGAGAGGTAAATAACACCATTACACCAAATATTGATTGAAATGGTTAGTAATGGAGTTAATAATGAGATATAAACTATTTTATTGGGATTTTTTGGTTCCTGACACTGTTGGATAATTAAACATGCCCCGGGTCAGATTAACCCAGGAACATCATTGGTGTTCCTGACAAACGAACATAACAGAAGGGTTAATTGTAGCCGTAGTTATGACGTACAGTTTTAAGTTCATTTTCACATTTTCATTTCCATGAACTGACCTAAAACAAGTTCTAACACTGAAAGGTAGAAATGACATAAATGATTCTTCAAAGTTAAAGCAAACAAAAGAAGTACGTTAACACGACAAATTGATCAAATCATTTTTTTAAGTCTAGCCAACATCTACATATACGTAAATCAGTCCCTCCATGATTTTGTGGACCTTTTATTGAGATTGTTTTGCTCTAAAATGCCGGATTGTGCGACATCTTTTCCCCTGAAAAATTGCGATGAAAGTTGGGGAGTTTTTTTTTTTTTTAGACGTTTTGTTGCAGTAAAGTTGCGGGAGTGAGGCAAAATTGCGCAACAAAATTTTTGATGTTTTCCCCCTTTATAACGATTCTTTAGCAATGAATTAAAACAAAGGGAACAAAACCACTGTTATTTTTATTAACCATTAATCATTTTTTTTTTTTTTTTTTTTTTTTTTTTTTTTTTTTTTTTTTTTTTATTGTGAGTTCACTGTCATATGACTCAGCGTTTCGCGGGAAGCAACAATGATTTGGTCAAAAAATTGTGGAAAGGTTGTAATTGGTCAAAATAATAATCCTGGAGGGTCTGATAAATGCCTGTAGTTATTAACTAGTCGTTATTGTGCATTCTTGATGTACGTGCTGATGGAGTTTGTCGAATGTTGTCAACTCAGGTTTGTTTATTCGACGTCAGTGCAGCTCTTTACCGGACCTGCTTCACCCTTTCCCCTGATCGACATGTGGCCGGCCGTTCCCAGCTTCTGAGGGTCATATGATGGTCTGGGAATTTGGGGGGAATGGGGGTGGGTGGGGATTTGTCGAGATGGCGGAGAGGGAACAAGGCGTCTTTGTCTGCCCGGTATCGGCCTCACGCTGAGCCCTGACCCAAATGTGCGCTCCAGCGAGAGCAGGGACGTGAGGCGACGCTGCAGCTTCGGGGCTCTGCGTAGCGCTTAGTAGCGAGACTAACTGACCTGAGACCAGCTTTGTGACAGCGTATACTGATCAGAATCGGGTTTTTGTTTGCTGAAGGCTAAGAACGTACAGTTTCCAGATCAGCGTCGCTTTTAAAGTGATCCGATTTTTATTCCACACTTTTTCTGACCGCTACTCCTCCGACAGTTTTTGTGCTAGAAACTCTGTTCCAACTCTGAAATGTGCATTTTATTGTGGGGTGGGCTGCTTCTATACACATTTTTGATTTGCGAGTTTTGGGAGATTGATGCGGCCTAAAATGCCTGATTTAAATAAAAAAATATATAACTGCAAGCAGTGATTACGGGGGCAGTTTGCAGCTTTTTCAGTTTTTGATGAATTGAAGTGGACAGACGTTGAAAAATGGCACTTTATCTAGGGTGCTACGGTTCAAAACTTATTAGGCAAAACGCAAAATAGCTTATTATAGCGCCACCAACTGGCAGAGTGGTGCAGTTTTTTTTGCCTGAGTAGTGGGAGGGGTACCAGACCTACATGCCAAATTTCAAAGCTGTAGCCCATCCAGAGCCGGATTTCTATGACACTCAGTGTGTGGCACTGCAGTCCTATGCCAAGCCCACCACATTTATTTGCATATTACAGCCAAATGAAGACCTAAATTAAAAATGTGCTCGATAATAATTAAAGAAGAGTGTCTTGGGATTCAAATGATACCAGTTGCATGCAGATTGGATAAAAATCCAGGGACTAGTTCGCAAGAGATGGTTTTGCATATTATGCAAATTAGCGAAAAATCCAATATGGCGGAAATAGATGCGAGGGTCTAAAAGATTCGTCTTGACCCAAGGAATAAGATGGTATAAGATTTTTGAGAATCGGAGCTACGGTTCAAAAGTTATTAGGCAAATGCAAATTTTTTTGGAAAAACGCAAAATAGCTTATGTTGGTGCAATTTTTTTTGCCTAAGTAGTGGGTGGGCTACCGGACCTACCTGCCGAATTTCAAAGCTGTAGGTCTTACAGGTTTTTCTCCATAATGTGTTTTAAGGCAGAAAAAAAAAAAGAGCACAGTTCCAATAGGGTTCCACGCAGTGTTCCACTGCATGGCCCCTAAAAAAATGCAATGAAAGTTGTGATGTTTGTAGGCATTTTGTTGCAGTAAAGGTGCAGGAGAAAGTCAAAGTTGCGGGAAATTTTGCGATTTTGTCAGCCTTTATAAAGGGAACAAAACCACTGTTCTTTTTATTAACCTTTAATCATTTGGTTATTTTCAAAGGTAAGTGTGAGGTGTTTTTACACACGTTTCCTGCGGCTTCTGAACGTAATAAGGAAGTGAGGTCGCTGATGTATGGCTCAACGTTTTGCAGAAGACAACAGTGATTTGGTCAAAATTTGCGGAAAAGTTGTGGCAATTGGTCAAAATCGCACGGTGGTAATGAAGTAGGTGGTGGTAATGCCCCATTCTGTTGTTAGCCAACAGCCAATAAACACCAAAAGAGGAAGAAGCAGAAGTAGAAGAAGTAGAAAAAGAAGAAGAAGAAGAATTCGCGAGGGATTGACTAAATTTGCATTAGCAGCTGTGATTGCAACATCACGAAATCTTGGAGGGTCTGTTTGTGCTTTTCCTGTAATGACTGCAATAGTATTTATTTAAGAAAAGCAGTTGCGAGAGCCGCAAAGCTTGTTTTTTTTCTATGTGAACCGTCACTAATATCAAAGCGTTTCTAGTGTCTGGCTCACTGTGAATTCAGAATCTCATTTAAACAAAAGCTTCTTGTGTCGAATGTAATGAGACCCGCTTTGTGTTTTCCAAATACAGTAATGCTTGCAGTTGTATTTAGGAAAAAAAACAGCTTTGTAATCTAAGTTGCACCAAAACTCAACATATATTGCTCTTAAAAAAATATCCTGTCCTTCTATCGACAAAAGAGCAATTTCTCTAACAGTCGCGGGAACAATATTTGTGGCTTAACAGCACATTCTAAATTGAAAGAACATGAGCCTGTTTCGGAATAGCGGCTCTGAGCCCGACCAGCACTCTGGGACATATGTATTTATTTTAAGCTTGAGCAGTTTGATGAATACACTTCTGTGCAGGGACTCGTCTAGTGAGGAGGGATTTCGTACAAATGAAACAGCTTCAGGAAACGGCGAGTAATAAATCTGAGATTATACAGTGTATACCAGAGTAATGGAAAATACCTCTTCCGTTCATTTGTGGACAGTGCTGGCATTTTCCCATGTCCTTAAAATCCTCTAAAGTCCTGTGTTTCCTGACTCTGACGTTAGAGTATCCCTGCGATGCAGACTTTTGATGTTCTCTCCTTCCCTTACATTCTCATCAAAGCCTTGTTAATTAGCTGATGAGTTGAATCTGCTGCGATAGGAGGAGGCCGAGGCTAAAATTTGCAGAGCAAAGCGGTTCCAGGAAGCACTGGGAAGCTCTGCTCTAGTTGATATTTCTGCTAATGTAGAAACAGAACCATGCAGAGGTGGAAAAGTCAGGAAAGTAGGGATGCACGATATGGGAATTATTGACCGATTGCCGATATCCGATGTTTTTTTCATGCTTTATATCTGCCGATGCCGATAAATGAGGAAGGCAGAGTCGACAGTTGAGCGTGTAAAGAAAGACAAGAGATTTTGCACAAATATAGCGCCATACCTCTGACATTTCTAATACAGCACCAAGCCGAGCGAGTGTGAAGTCAGACTCAAGCGAGGACGGAGCACTTTGAGAGCACATGCAGGCAGAGTTGAGCGCGTAAAGACGAGAGCTTTTGCTCTGGAACGTTATTTTTGTCCTGAGAATTTTGGCACAAAAGTAATAGCATACATTTTAAGATCCCATCTCTGACTTTGGACATGCCTGGCACAAGCGCTACCAGCTGGAAGTATCAGGCTAATCTAAGCATAAGTCCAGTGCAGATGAGTTTAAAAATAAGCAATTATCGGTCGATTCCGATACGATTCCGATATTATCATCCATCCTATTAGCCAGTTTGCAAAGCTGGAAAATTCCTCCTAAACCATTCAGTTAAAGGGGCTGCTGTCCAAAAATACTGTTCGGAACTTAATCTAAAGAGAAATTTTCAACAGGTGCCTCTTTAATTGAATTTTTCAGGACGCGGGATTACATGGTTTTAAAGACTGCATGTCTTCGGGGCAAAAATGCCAAGAATGTCCACAAATGAACTGAAGAGGTATTTTCCATTACTCTGGTATACACTGTATAATCTCAGATTTATTACTCGCCATTCCCTAAAGCTGTTTCATTTGTACAAAATCCCTCCTCACTAGACGAGTCCCTGTGCAGAAGCGTATTCACCAAACTGCTCAAGCTCAAAATAAAAACATATGTGACCCGATATGCCGTAATGAGTCGGAAGTCGGCGATCTATTTATTTAGATACGGGCCGATTATGTTGAAAAGCAAAAATATTGATTTTTTCTTTTTTGGAGACCAGAATAATTTTGAAGACCTTTTCTTTCATATAAGACCAAAAAAGAAAAATCGCTATTTTTGATGTTTGTCAACATAATTGGCCCGTATCTAAATAGATAGAACGCCGACTTCCGACTCATTACGGCAGATCGGGTCACATATGTCCCAAAGTTCCGTGTCTTATTCAGATCCGTTTTTTCTGAAAGAAGTCCATTAAACTCACTTCACACTCATCGTAAAGTCCTGACAAGCTTTTATTTACTGTTTGCCATATTTGCACCCACTTGATTGAAAGGTTTAACAGGAAAAATTCAACAGTTTTAGTCTGGAATTTTGTTTTGGATAGCAGTTATTTTGTTGAGCTTGAATTTGAATTTCTAACCGTCTGAAGCTGGTGGGAGGATTTAAGAAGTCAAATGTTGTTATGAAGGATTTTTTAAACATTCATTTTAGTCACAAATTTGCTGCTTATTCGAGCAGGAAATGAACTACACTTGTAAAACAAGTTAATGAGTAAAGAGAGTTAAAACATTTGCAGAAATCGTTATTAAAAAAACAAAAACATTTAGCAAGAAATGTCTTATTATTTTTAGATTATTAATATATCTTACATGATTTTTTAACAATAATTGCTGGTAGTAATAATAATAATAATAATAATAGTTTTGAAGGTAATGGTAATTCATATTTATTACTAAATATGTTCATTCATTTTACCAAGACGCCAATTACTGCAATTAAATTAAATATAACGTCCCATTTTATGATATTATTCACTTTTTCTGTTCTTTGGACATTCGTGTGGGTCTGTACTGCCTCTACACACACTGTCAGTTTGATTTAAAAAAATGGTGTGTGTTAGTATTAATTTACGAATGTGAGAAATCGTGCTTAAACGAGCCGTTTGGATTTCTCCTCTACTTCTGCGTCACAGTAGGTCCATTTGAATAACTCCACCCTCCCATGTGAGAAGCTCCGCCCACCCGGTAGAACGCGTCTTGATCCGCCACGTTTCCTCACAAGCGCTAGTGTAGGAATCGCGATGAAGAAGTCTCCCGGCTCAGCGCTGTGTTGAACATGTACGGCTGTGTGGATGGTCTGTTGGCAGCAGCCGTGTGGATTATTTTCCCTGTGAGGTAAACTCTCGCCGGATTGTGTGTTTGTAGAGCCAGACCGAGGACTGGGGCGGTTTGGCCAATGACGAGATCTTGTAAAGGCCTAACTCCTCCTCCTCCCTCACTCCCCCACAAAATCTCCACCAGCCTATCGGTAATTACACAGCTGCCTGAGCCGAACTGGTCGCATGTCGTGATGATGGGATAATGGCGTGGAAAAGTGAAAGCATGACGTTAACCCCCCAAAATCTGACTAAACGGAGCCACGGTGCTGTGAGGAGAGGATTCGTTTACAGTCGATTCATATCATGGTCATCATTCTCCTGAATCGTTATTTATTCTAGAACATGTATCAGATGTTAAATAGTAAGAAATGTCATTTGCCAGCGTTGCATATCCGCCTAGTAGGGGTGTGATAACGAATCTACGCCTTGTATTATTATTACTAGGGATGCACCGATCCAACTTTTTCAGTTCCGATACCGATACTGGAGATTTGAGTATCGGCCGATCCCGAGCACCGATTCAATACCAGTTTTCCTGACTAAAACAATGTAATAATTACACACCCATATGTACATTTGAAATTATTTATTATGAAAAAAAATCTCAAAAATTATTTGTCTGAACACAGCTCAGTATTTTTGTGACGGTCCCTAATCCTGCGGTGCTAAAACTATCAAGAACGCAGAGATTGCGAGCGAGAGCTGGCGTTGTTAAACAGTATAATCTCGTATAATTTGCTTTTGGGGTTGTAGTGTGTTGCGTCGCTTGTTCTGCTCATCGTCAAATCAATATGTACGCATTAGCGCGAATGTCGAGCAATAAACCAGCTTTAAAGCAGTAACGCTTCCGATGTATAACGAATTGAGCGTTCGCACGTTTACCGATCGGCTCCGTAGATCTGCCCGATGCCACCGATACCCGATCCAGCTATTTGAGTCGCTATCGGACCGATATCTGATCCACAGATCGGATCGGTGCATCCCTAGTTATTACCTTTTGAAACGAGTTGTCGAAATGAGAATTGTCACCTTTTTGAATATTTATTTTCTCTCTGCTGTCAATATAATTACAGACATGGTTTTATTTGGTTCCCTTTAAACACTAGTGGCAAACAAATGTAGTTTGTGTTTTTATCAAAATTGAAAAATTAAAAAAATAACATCGTATTGTGAAACTGATGTATCATCACACCCCTACAGTGTAGGCATGCGGACCCAAAATAAAGCCTATCCCTTCTCACAGACGCACCCGTTGCTCCGTTAGCAGATGCTTGGAGTTTGCTTTTGCAGTGGAAACCTCTAAATAATGCTTGATGGTAACTAAGGTTTATTTGTTCATATGACAGAAAATCTCACCTTTTCATTTTTTTAAAATGCATAATAATTTATAGCAATAACTTGTTACTTGGAACTCTTAGTTTGTGATGGACTGGATAGTACATGAACAATGCCTGGTGTTGTTTTAATGTTATAAATATATCAAATGCTGTTTTTTTGCACCTATAAATTGATCATTTACTACAATAATAATTCAGAAATAAGCAAGCGGCATCAAGGGGGTCCAAGCAAAAGTCGCAAAAAGCAGGACAAGAGCAGCTGATGCAGTAAACATCAAAGAAATGAGTCAAACTTAGCCAAAAAAAATGTTATGACATTGCATAAATTTCTGTAGCATTTTAGTGCCCCCTCTTATAAGTGAAAGTGAGTGATTATTCATCATTGTGAACACACCACAGCACCACAACAAAATGTGACCTCTGCATTTAACCCATCCGTGAAGGAGTAGCTAACAAGCGCCCGGGCAGCAGTGCTTGGGGACGGTACCTTGCTCATGAGTACCTCAGTGGTAACTTTACCGGCCCTGGATTCGAACCTGCGACCTTCTGATCACGGGCAGAAGACCCTACCGTTACGTCACCAGCTGCCCCTTGTTCAAGTAGCAATGTTATATCTTAGTTTTAATTGTTTATACCAAGTTTCAGCAAAATCAGACTTACGGCTTTTAAGCATTAAGCATTTACAGCGCCCCCTATTGTTCAGTTGGTGTCACTGATGCTAGCCGGGCCAAAGCCGCCCAAAGATACAGCTGTTTAAGCTAAAAAGACACACCCCACTGCAATTAATGTGTTAATTTTTGCCGCCCATTTGTGAAATCCCACAAATTCTTCATGTCAGGCTAAGTCTGCAGATTCATTTGACGCCTCGCCTTGATCAGCTAATTAGTCTAGGAGGAGTTCACAAAAGTTTGTTAAGCATATTATACAAATTAGCTAGAAATCTCAAAATTGGAAAGTCCATAGTCACGTTAGAAAGAGGTTTGGTTTAAGCTACAGAATCAGTTAAAGCGGGAATTTTCACTCTAAGCCGCGCAGTTTTACTGTTAGAGGTCAAAATGCGCTTTCCTCCGCTGTATGATCGTTACGCTTTTCTGCCTGTGCCGAGATGCGCACCATTCCTACTTACCCACCAAATTTCAGCTTTCTGCAGCTTATGGTTTAGGCTGCACAATACGTTTTGAAGGACAAAATGTGACTCTCCACGGCAAAACCAGTCGCTTCTTGCAAATTTTCCAAATTGAGTTATCATGTTTTCATGAAAGGGCAAAAATCAAGCTTCAAAACGATACCTATATGGAATGAATTGGACGACATATGACTGAGATATCAACATTCAAAGGAGTCGGGTTTCTCCTGTCACGCCAAGTGAGAAACGGAGAAATCTGCCTTTGAAGTTGACTATCGCCGTAGCACTCACAGACGCTTGGTGCGGTCGCGGCTACGTTTGCATTTACGCTAGCCTACGCTGCATTCACAGCCACACGGATAGCCTACCTGCGTTAGGTTAACTGAACTCGGGAGACGAAGATGGATTCCGGAGAAATATCTTCACGCTAGTCAACCAGTGGATTTACCGTAAATATTGAAGTAGAGCGGTCAAAACAGAAACTTTTAACATTCTGCTGGAATTGAATTCCTCACCTCAAGAAAGTCACGTTTTTAGGATGGAAAGGGGAAGTTTTTGCAGCCAAATTTATTCACAACAGTACAGTATAGACCTTCCACTGTTTCAAAACACTAAAAACAAAAAATCCAACATTTTACCCCACGCAACATAAACGCTCGTTTTTCTCGGAAACCTCCGTTGCGACAAGCGACTGGTTTTGCAGAATCACAAATAATAATCATTCAGTTCAATTCATAATAAACAGCTGCGATAGAGTTTACAGAAATGAAACAACGCAGAATAAAACACGTTATTTTTTAAAACATACAGAAACATCTCTACTGAAGGTAATAACAGACTTCATCATTTATAATAAATATGTTCATTCTAGATCCGCATTCAGAGCATCATTTCATCTTTTTAACAAGTCAGCAATGAATGAAATTGACATTAATTGATTTTTACGCAGCTCGTTTACATCGATATTGTGATTTTTTTATTTTTTTTCATTTTCTACAAAAGTATTCCAGGCGATAAGTCTGCCTAATCTTCAAACACAGCTTCCTCCTCCTCCTTCCAGGAACGACCCCCGCC
This sequence comes from Distichodus sexfasciatus, assembly GCA_032718565.1. Lineage (NCBI taxonomy): Eukaryota > Metazoa > Chordata > Actinopteri > Characiformes > Distichodontidae > Distichodus > Distichodus sexfasciatus. The sequence continues at coordinate 194,156 of JAVGVS010000577.1, read as the reverse complement.
GTTTGATATTTTTTTAATTAAAACTGCACAGGCGCTTCCCCCGCCTCCTCCTCTGTGGTTATCACCTGAGCCGGTGGCGTTAAATGTTCGGAGACGGAAGGTTTCTTTACGGAACCGGAGGGCGGATTTTTTGTTGTTGTTGTTCTGGGAAAGCTCCCGGTAGCGGAGTAGGATGTTGGGCTTAATTAAAACAGAACTCGGGTGCGTTCCTCTGGGGACTGAATCTGAAAGTGCTTTAATTAGTGTTTGATGAGAGCACGATACACGGGGACAGAATGTTATTGAAACGGGAGCAAATCGAGCGCTCCGCTGATGGCCTTACGGCAGGCGTCGCCCGTCGGGGAGGATATTGATGACGATCTCGGGCGAAATATACGTTGGTGATTAGCCCCAAGCATCGGGCCGCGGACCAGTACCGTGCAGTGGATCATTTTTATGCCAGTCCTCACAGAAAGAATAAAAACATTTTCCAAAAGAAATGTCTTTTTTTTTTTTTAAAACACCGTTTTATTTTGAAAAGCACTTATAGATGACTGTAGGTAACGGTCCGAAAAATGTGGAGACCACTGCCTTAAGCACTTTTGGGATGGGATTAGTTTTACACGAGGACGTGGGTCATTATTATCAGAGCTTCTCGGTGATTTTAGTCCCGTCCGAATGAATAATAAACACTCCTCTACAACAGTACTGTAGAGGACACGCGTCTCAACACTACTTTTTCTTCTCCTTATCTTGAAATCACAACTTTTTTTGTGATCTCAACAAAAACAAAATTAGTTTTTTGCTTGACGACGAAGTCTGAGCCCCTTCTCAGTTGACAGACTGACATGATGAGTGTCAAGCACAAAGCAACTTGTGGTTGTCCATAATCAAAGTAAAATTAGACGTGTTGTTGAGTATGGAGTCAGAATAGTGCCATATATATTCGTATGTGTATTTCTCGAACTTGCTCGCACTGAACACGGTTTTCATTCGCTAAATACTGAACAGAAACACGCGATACGTGATCCGTACTTGTTTATGAAAAACATTTTGCAAACGCGAAAGCAAACACCTGCATGAAAATGTTTTTTACCAACATAGAATGGTTTTCAAGTACGAAACCTGTATTCCAGATCTCCAAAACTGCTCTTGCAAATACCAACCTACGAGCGCAAATTCACGTTTGCGCACACAAATAATTCAGGCACTAATCTGCCTAGCGCTTTGCAGAAAAATATTTCCTCGCAGAGCCACCAATCAGATGAAGTCATTTTCTAGCCAATCAGAAATCTGCAAGTAAAGTTACGACCAATCCTGACCTTCCAGTAACAAAACTCACTGAAGATGGCGAAGGTGCACGTACGGAAGCGTACTGCTGTCACGCCGTGAAAAGAATCACGTTGGAACGTAAAAATTATAACGTTAAACGTATTAAATATCTCGTTAGAACGTGATATATATGGCACTATTCTGACTCCATAGTTGACAAAACAAGATCATGAGAAAACTACGTCGTGATATTGAGATGACAAAAAAATTCACACATCCTCTATCGACTTCGGTACGATTTTGAAGAAGCGAAATCCTGGAAAAAATAAACCACAATCTCAAAATAAACATTTGTTTTCTCGAACTCGTGACAAAACTACGTCGTAATCCTAAAATAACGGAAATAAAAATTACGTTTCCGCACGTCCTCTACCGACTTCCGTGAAACCGCTAGAAAATATGCCGCTTACTATTCATTCATTCACTCATTCATTATCCGAACCGCTGAGTCCCAACCGAGGTGGCGGGAGGACGGGGCCTATCCCGGGAATTTACGGGCACGAGGCGGGGAACAACTCTGGGGAGGTGCCAACACGCTGCAGGGCACACACATTCACACCATACGGGGCCAATTTAGAGTCGCCAGTTAACCTAAAGTGCATGCTTTTGGACTGTGGGAGGAAACCCGAGCCCCCGGAGGAAACCCACGCGAACACGAGGAGAGCATGCAAACTCCACACGGAAACCCCCACCCACGGCCGACCCGGGGACCTTCTCGCTGCGAGGCGGCGCCGCTATGTTGCGTGTTAAAGCTTTGAAGCGTTTCCCCCCTTTTCCATTCCTTGGTGGATAAAGGAGGATTAGTGACATGGGCGGCTTATTCCAGGTTGTTAAATTCGCCTAAAAATGTTTTGTTTTGTCTAAAATAATCTCCACCCCTGTAGGAGTTTTGGGCCCCCACGTTTCGGCCGAGTCCTCTGGTCTGTTCCAGAGTTAAAGACGTTCAGGTGAATATGTTTCATGTGCGTCTGGACATGTTCTAGAACCTTCTAGTCCAGTTTTATGTCTCCTTTAGACAAAAATAGACGCAATAAAGAGCTCCTCGTGTTTTGTTCTGGAAATAGGCGAAGGCTAGTGTGTGTGTGTCTGTGTGTTTCTGTCTGTTAGCCAGTGTGTCTCTGTCCATTGTGGGTTTTAAAGCGATACTGACCAAACCAACGCTGGGTGTTACTGTAAAGGTCGATGAAACCGTTTTGCTCTTGAGGTTGTAATGAAAAAATCTTCATTTTAACGCCAGACAACAAACTTCTGATGGTAAAATCGTGGCTAAAAGCAAAATCAGGATTTCACTTTGACATGCTATTTATTAGCAGTCCCTCCAGGATTTCGCAGCCCTTTTATCGAGATTGTTGCAGCCTAAAATGCCTGATTTTGCGGCAGAATTTGCGATTTTGCCTCTGTTTATGATTCTTTAACAATGAATTAAAAATGAGGGAAATACAACGATAGTGAGTGATTATTTGTCATTGTGAACACACCACAGCACACACGCAGTGCACCACAACCAAACGTGACCCGTCCGTGAAGGAGCAGAGCCTTCTGATCACGGGGCGAACGTCCAACCGTTACGCCACCAACTGCCCCAAAGCCAAACCCAAAACCATTAATCATTTAGTTAGTTTTGAAGGTGAACGTGAGGCGTTTTTGTCAAACGTTTCCTGCATCTTCTAAACGTAACAAGGAAGTGAGTTTTGCAGGAAACGACGATCAGAATTGGCTAAATTTGCGTAAATAGTTGCGATCACAACATCGCGAAATCCTGGAGGGTCTGTGTTATACTCAGTCTTCAGTTACGATGGAGATGCGTTCTGATGACCCCATGGTAACTTGAAAATATCGTCGAGACGTGGCTACCAGCAGGAGACGTAGATGAACGTTTGGAAGACACTATTTTTCACTAAAACTGAGCTTTGAAACGCCAAAAACATGGAAAATAAATCCAGGCTCTAACACAAACTGAACTCTGTCGATCGCTGGCGAGAGTGACCCTTACAAAAACGAAATGTTTGAAGCACACAAGTTTGCCACAAACCTGCCACAAACATTTAGTTTTTGTAAGGGTCACTCTAATTTGTGGCAAACAGTGGCATTTGTCCGAATGTGTTGTCACTAGTGGCAAATGTGTTCACCAGTGATTTGCCAAAACCAATACGTTTTCAACCAGAGGTCCACTGCAAACCTAATGTGCATGTGAAAACATCACCTTGCTGCAAGTTAGCGACAACGTTGCCAAAGGTTAACGGCAACGGTTTGCAAGAACCCTAAATTTTTTGTAAGGCGGGAGATGCGTACATCCCGACAGCGTCCCAACGCATCGCACCGCACCGCACACGCTGCTGCGTTTGCCTGCTGCGCAAAACTTCAAATATTTTTACAGTTTTGTCATATCGCCATCGTCACCGTAAGATCGAAAAACGGTCGAACCGCCGTAACTCGGGCACCGTCTGTATTGTGGAGAACTGAAGATTTGACTCTGTTTAACATTCCTCACTATTTGTTGACTCTGTTATTCACTAACAACTCATTTCTAATAAGAGAACATTGACAAAAGCCGGAAAAGAATTTCAACGAATAGCTGTGTAAGTGGGTTTTAGGAACAAACTGATTCTTAAGTGCTGTTCCTGAATCAGACCCGGTGTGTGTTTTTCTCCTTTGGAGCTGATTTGTGGTGTTTCCAGAATCAAAAGTTATTTTCTCCGATTACTTAACTACTAAAAAATGTAGATTATAGTCTTTTCTCTGCACTTTTCTCCCATCGTTTTAAACGTTTGAACAATTTAGGGGACTAGAGAGAATTGGTTTAGTGTCGTCTTGTTGTGTTCTGTTTCTCAGTTCTCTGTGTGTGTGTGTGTGTGTGTGTGTTTATTCTGTGCCTGCTGTCTTGTGCCTTGCCCTTAACTTCCGGGTTGCTGCTGCTTGTTGGATTTGGGGGGGTTTTGGGGGTGAGCTTTTGCTTTGCATTGTTCTGAGACTTTGTTTGTGTGTCTCTTGTGTGTTTTTTGTGCATCTCTCTCTCTCTCTCTCTCTCTCTCTCTCTCAGCCCCGACATGAGTACTTTAATGTGCCTGTGTACTGACTGGCTGTTGCCGCTGCCGGTGGCTGTCCATCATGCATGTCGAGCCCCTCCCTCTTCCTGCACGACACGCCTGCTGGCCCCGCCTCCTCCACCACCGCCGTCCGCCTATCAGAGCGCAGCATCTCTGGGTCTCCAGTCTCATCATCATCATCCTGTGTGTGTGTGTGTGTGTGTTTTCATGCCATGTTCATCCTACACATGTTCACACATTCTCTCTCTCGCTCTTTATTCACACGCTCACACTACTGTGTTCCACCTTTAGTCCGTCCCCTTGACCTCATTAGTGACAGCGACCCCTAGTGGTCTTTGTTAGGTTAGTTTTTGCCGTAGTGGCAGTAACCTTAAGCTGGTATTTTTTAACTTGCGTTAGTCGAAACCTGATCATGATATTTATGTAGGGCTTTGTTGTGTTTTATTTACATCTGCATCGTATTTTAAGTCATGAAATAATGACACAATGACAGAATCCTAACGCCATTTTCCATGTTTTTAATATTTTTATTTAAATGTGAAGTGAACTAATGAAATATTTAGACAATCAGTATACACTGCTGGGCAACAACAATGAGGCAAACGCCGTTTCCGTACTTACTCGTTTATTTGAACATGTGCAACAGTGTACGCAGCAAGCACACGTGTCACACAGTATATACATATAAACACATTTTAGTATGGAATGGCTGAGGAGAGCAGGCCGTGTCTAGTTAGTGTCCACTTAAGGTCCACGCTGACACACATCGAGGCCACACTTAAGGGCAGATCATTTAGGAGCACTGACTAGTTGTGGGAAGTAATCAGACGTGGACGGAACCGCGCTGACACTGTGAAAGGCTGTTAGACAGCTCGCCCAAACGCAAGAGTTAACTACAGACCATCAAGAGAACCTTCTAAACAACTGTGCACTGGCTACAGACAATGCCTTCAATATTGTGAAACACTTACCTATTTCACCTGGATTTGTTAAACAAGAAAAGTAATCATACAACATGCAATAAATTGTGTTTGCATCATTTTTTTGCCCAGCAGTATACACTACCAGTCAAAACTCTGGACACACCTTCCCATTCAAGGTTTTTTCTTTATTTTCATTACTATTTACGTTGTAGATTCTCACTAAAGGCATCAAAACTATGAGTGAACTGTGTAAGGGCTATTTGATCCAGAAGGAGAGTGATGGAGTGCTGCGCCACATGGCCTGGCCTCCACGGTCACCTGACCAAACCCAATCGAGACGGTCTGGGATGAGATGGACCGCAGAGTGAAGGCAAAAGGGCCAACAAGTGCTCAGCATCTGTGGGAACTCCTTCAAGACTGTTGGAAAACCATTTCAGGTGACTACCTCATGAAGCTCATCGAGAGAATGCCAAGAGTGTGCAAAGCAGTGATCAAAGCAACGGGTGGTTATTTTCAAGAATCTAAGATATAAAACATGTTCTGGGTTATTTCACACTTTTTGTTTACTACATAATTCCATATGTGTTCATTCATAGTGCCTTCAGTGAGAATCTACAATGTTAATAGTCATGATAATAAAGAATAAAACATTGAATGGGAAGGTGTGTCCAAACTTTTGACTGGTAGTGTATATACAGTATATATATATACATACATACTTGCACAAGAACTTTGAAGGTCTTTTGTCTTTTAACCTGAGTTTAGCACTGATACATAAAATTTAAGACATAAAACGTGCAAATCTCCTTTTCTAATACGGTACGGTTTTCATTACAGACCCACGATCATAAATACATTTTGGTGGAAACTGAAGATTTAATTCTATGAGGTATTAAACCTTACCCAGAATCCTGTGGAGCATTGACGGCGGTTCTTTTGCAGTTACAAAAAAACTTTATTTTCTCCACTTGCTAAATTCAGAATGTAGTGCTTCCTCCACACTTCCTTTCGAGAGCGTTTGAGAGGATACTGTGGTTTATTCATGTTTTATTTATAACTTTTAGCCCTAAAGGTAAATGTAAATGATAACTCGTTACTTCACACTTCCTAATAGATTCTAATGTCTTTAATAAAACATCATCCCTTCTTAAATAAGAGCTGTAAAGATAAACATGGAATTTCTTTAGCAACTTTATGACCCGTAATTTAGTAGCAAAGTTGTTTTTTACTAAAAAATTGAGAATAGAAATTTTAAAACACAAAATAAACAAACAATTCCAGTTTATCAAAGGAGATTGTAACTGTTTTTGTGCTGGTCGAGATTAGAAACTCCCTCCAGCTGGACCTTCATGAAGGTGTTAGTTTTAGACTTTCTTTTGAGATGCTGTGAATTAGAAGATGGAATTTAAGTCTGTGTCTGGAACGTTGTTTTACACAGATGAATATGTGAGAACACACAAAACACCTTTCCTGTGAACGTGGTACGAAAATGTTTTTCTCAAATTAGAAAGTGTTTCCTAAAATGTTGAAGCAGGAGTTTGTTGTTGGTATGTTGTGTTCTCATGTGTAAGTTGCTGTAGAATGTGAATGTTTTCTAGTTAATTAATTCTCAATTTTAACTTCTGTTAGCTGATGCTAAATTTCCGCAAGCACACATATGGCAATTCTGATGTTATATTCGTATAAAAGACTGTTGAAAAGTAGAATCAGCCGTAATTTCCCCTAGTGAGGATATGAATCTGTTGATGTAAGATGTTAGCAGGAATTAGCATTAGCTAGCATAAATTGACATTAAATTAAGTTACTATAGCCAAAGTTAAGTGCACTCTTAGAACGAATGTGTAGAAAAATGATACAAATCATGTGTAGCACTTTAGTTTAATAAAATTGTGTTGGAAAAAGTCAGATCTTTACCATATAATTATGTGTAGTTTTAAAATGTACACAACATGTGCATTTGTTCACAGCATTCAACACAATATGGACGACACGAGTTAATATTATATATTATTATGTTTACACATCTTTGCGTAACCTTTCTTAACCCTTCCACTGTCAAAAGTGTGAACACAATTAATGTGTTAAAATAAACACAAGAAACCTTCAAAACGTCACACATTGCTGTGTAAGAATTTGGTACAGTTTGTGTCCATTTTAACACGTCTTCTCTAAGAGTGGCAACAAACACAGTACATAATTTACACAATTTTTCCAGGTTTCCAGGTCATATGCTAATATGTTGTATATTTATAACTTCTCTGTTAGCATATATTAACATGGAAAGGCACTGGAGTGTAAAAAAAGCTGCTGTACACCCACACACACACACACACACGTTGTTAATGAGTTGCTACACAGGCACTGTACTGTACTCTTGGCCCTAATCTACATCCAACAGGTTAACTAGGCTCTTTACGCTCTATAATATTGTTCCAGTAACTTAGCACATTAAGGAATAAAAGTAGCAGCAAAAGTATTTACATAATATTATATTTAACCAAAAAGGTGCAGTGCAGAAAGACTCTTTAGCTCCATCTGTTCATGGTATGGACAAGGTATTTTAGCCTACACGGTTAGACTTTTTAAAAATTGTAGTAGATGTTACATTATTAGAGTAACACAATTATTAACAAGAGTAATTTAGGATCTAAATTGTGAATATTTGATTTTAAAAGCAAATGTTTTAGTTTTCTTTCTGTGTTTTATTAAAGGAGAATAAAGTGAGTTCTGTCTAAATGAAGAGTGTTGATTGTTGAAGAATCACAATGAATTGTGGAGTTGCAGATTTTTATGTTGACCTCACTCAAAATTAAAACATTTGGACAACAGTAATGAGGTAAAAACAGTCATTTTACTTGTGTCCAGCTGTATTGTAAGTGGTTTGAGTGTTGAGTCTTTGTCCAGCCCTTCTTCAGTATCATTTTCCAAAAGTAATGTTGCCTTTTGGCCTTTTGGAGTGGAGAATGTAGAAAGCACCAAATGTTGCCAAATAAAATGTACTCAAAGTACTTTGCTTATAATTATTCTTTAGTGATTTTTTTAGCCCTGTCGTGCATTATTTTTGAGTCACTAAACCCAAATCTGTGGATGGTTTTTCCACTATATTGATATTAATATTGATAACACTCCGTTCTAACAAAGTACTCAAAATGCTACTCAACTAAAATGAACAGTTACTCAAGTACTGATGCATCTCAGAAAGAGAATATCTTGAAAAGGGGGATTCCTTTTGATTCTCAACTCTGGAAGTAAACCTTAATATACGTCATATTCAGGCAATATTACAGCTGTTTTTGTTGTAATATTGACGATTATGACTGAAAGCTCATGAAAACCAGCAATCTCATTTCGTGTTTGAGCAAATTGCTATTGCTATCGGCCGTTATCTACAACATTAAAACCAAAAAGGCTTAAAATATTTCACTTTTCACATAATGAATAAAGCATATATTCTAACTTTTAGAATTAATTAACGAAAACAAATCACTTTCTTCCTATTGTTTGAGACGCACTAGAACTTTATTTGCTTTGTCTTTTATGCCGTGTTCAATTATTTTATGCTAAATAATAATAATAAATAAATACTGTTTGCTAATGAAAAATATTAATTTTTATAGCTTTAGCTCCGTCACTCTACCAGAATGTCAATGCTAAACCACTATCGAGCTACATGACTACATTTAGTCAGTGCCTCTCCTGCGAATCAGGCTTTCCCTTTAATGGCTTTTGTAATACAGTGGGGATTTGCCGAACTCACAGGACATGAATGATTCAACATTATTGGCTGCAGAAGCACACGTTTAGTGCCAAACATTTAAAAGTGCCTAAGTAAGAAGTAAAGCCTCAGAGAAGAGAATCAATACTGTAGAAACCCATATGGAAAAGATGTATACAAAAGTTTTATACTTTATACCTTTTTGTCCCCTAAAATCACTTTTGTCTGTTTTTTTGGGCTTTGTGGGGACATTTGAGAGGTCTCCATGAAGAAAAATGACTTTATAGAAAATGTGCTTGTTTTATTTGAGAAACTAAAAGAGGTAAAAGATGTGCTTCTGGTTACTGAGGTTAAGGTTAGGGTTAGGATTAGGTGTAGGTGTAAAATTATATACATCTAGTCATTATGGGAGTCTATGGCAAGACCTCACAAAGATAGTAATACAAAGACTGGTGGTGGTGGTGGTGGGGTGTGTGTGTGTGTGTGTGTGTTCTAAAGTATAAGCATAAGACACCAAAACACAAGTACAAATTGTATGTATTTTAAGACAAACATGTTTCACAAACAGGTACAAAGCAGATATATAATAACTTGTATGTATTCACACTGTAAAAAAAAATCTGTAGTACAGAATCTAACAGTACATTTTTCTTTTTTAAAGGACTCTTTCTTTAACTCTTAAAAGGAAACTAATTTAAAATATCCAATAAATAAATTATCCTCTATTGTGTGACATGTATAAACTTAGAAATCAATCCTTTCAAAGAGAGGCAGGTAATAGACTGGTAAGAAGTCTCTAATATTTTTATATTCATACAGACACAGAAATCCAAAAAAATCCGAAAATTTCATGTGTGGTCGGGATTTATGTGGCAAGCATATGAGAAAACACTCCGGGCTGGTTTCTTGCTCATGGGTTAAGACTAGTCTTGGACTAAGTTGCGGTGCCAATGGAGATTTACCATTCAAACTCAAATCTAATCTAGGACTAGGCTTAGACTAGGTTGGGTTTTTTTTCTCATATGAGAATAGATTTAATTGCTTCTATAACACTGTGGTGAATGAAGAACGGATCAAGACCGAATTGTAGAACTATCCATTTGCCCAAATCGCTTTTCCATTCCACAGAAACGGGGAGTTCTAAAACTTGGTTAGACCTAGTTTGGGTGTGAGTTTTGGAGTTCTTCTCATCCCCCACTTTTCTCTTTACTTTGTGCTTGACGAAACGCGTAGGACGCCAAAGTAAGTGCCGTGATTTTTTTGTGGTGCGTGTCACCATCCCACGCTCATGCGCCATAAGCTCTTAATTGTCCGTACGTGTGGAATTGTGTACGTTTGTAGTAATTTCACACTCGCTCCCATCCGCCATCCTCCATCGTCATCCCTGAGTCACCCATCCCTGAGTCATGTGTGCCCACTCACTGCTTATTTTTGGATCATTCAGAGAAAATTGAGAACATTCTGTTTAATCTCGTTTGGCATTAAGGCCCATTTGGCTTTGTTGCTGTGTTACATACACAACGTATAACCAGGTTTGTGTGTGTATATGTGTGTGTTCATCAGTCTCGTTTCTCACCTCCATCCTACTTTAAATCTTTAAGAAAAGACTTTTTAATAAATAGTTTTTGTCTGTAAAAGAACCAGATTGCAGGTAGGTGGATTAACAATGCACTCAGCAAAAATGATAAAGTATATGTTTTGCAATAGATATAATATGTGTAGCATGGCTGTATTCCAATACTAATACTCCTTATGTTGATTAAAAGTGAATGCTCGGCTTGCTTTTCTGCAATAATTATGATAAACTGTATATTTAAATAGAAAGATGTAAATCTAAAAAAGTGTGCCGTTTTGCCACTTTTTCCCACTGTCTGGTGTGGACCAAAACAGTATTTTGCTCTTCGGTACAAAATACTGAGCGAAAAGGCTCTGGTTTGAGAACAAAAATTCTTTTTTCCATCTGAGAAAATAGAAGCATTTAACTTTGTATGCAAAGACTGTAGAGAAAAGTGACAATAGGCCACCAATATCTTCTAAAATTTAGAGTAGTTTGTGAATGGGGCCCAATGAAACCTTTGGAAATAATGTAGGAGATAATAGACAAAAATGTTGGAATAGAGAGAGGAGAAGGACGTTGTTGCAAAGAAAGATGGTGGTATCTTTAGTTAGTTACCATAAATGCTTCTGTGTATGACCAGTCAGAAATCTGCAGGTTTTGGCTTCATCTTTTTGGGCACACTTGGTATCTCAACTGAACAGTGACCAAAAACACCCTTTAGTTAGAGTAATACGTTTATGAAAGTATCAAGTATGAACCTAAAGATAGAGCTGGAAGTGTCACTCATACATGGCACAATTGATATACCTAGGTCTAATACAACAAGTTATTTTATTTATTTATTGATTTATTGCAACAACAGCCCTCATGTGGAATTATCATCAATGGTCTGGTAGTATTTCTGAAAGTTTCTTTGTCTTAGCCACAGTTTTTGCTCTTGTGCAGTCTTTTGCATCAGATAAAATGACTCTTTGCATCGACCCTTTTAGGCATTCTATGAAACCAGAAGTGTAAAAAGCACTTTTTGGTCTCAGTTCACCTGCTTGTTCTTTCAACTTCTCTCACATTAACACAACTTTAGACTGAAAAAACAGATGCATGTGTTTTGAAAACTAAAATTCATATTATTGCATCATAAATTAACAAATATTTCAGTGCCAGAAGCTGACAGAAACTGAGATAAATGGTTTGCTAAGGTGACCTCTTCCCTATTGTGATGATACAACTTATTTTAGGAAGAGTATTGGAATGCAGCCATGTTAGGTGAGGTGTGGAAAAAAAGAAAGCAAATGTCCTTTTCACTCTCTTCAGGAGGCAGAAACCCCTCGAAGTGTTCTGGAGGAGATTGGACTCACCTAAGCGCTTGAGAAGGACACACCATCCTTCACACACACACATACACACTGTCTTTCTGTCTGCTTAAAGATGTAGCACACACATGCACACCTTTGTGTGTACCTGTTTCACAACTCATCCATCACAACCTTCTTTTTTGTGTATCTGTGTGCTTGGATTACGCACACAATGTAGCACTAAAGCGATTCAGCTGGGAAATGCTTCATCTTTTCTAAGAACTCAGCCTTAAAGGAGCACTCGGTGACATCTGTAAAAGTCCCCATTCACTTACATTCATTCTTAGCCGCATTAGCATCTCCAAAAAGAGTGCTCCTTTAAAACACCATGTCAGTATATCTGTGTTTGCACTCAGTTGTGTATGTAATTTACAATTTTCATAGTCTAATCACTGTAACTTGTTATTAAACTTGTAATAAGAAAAGGTGCGTTATTATCCACTGAACATAATGAGAGATGATTGATGAGAGATGGGTGTTGGGAAAAAGAGAAAAGATCCCTAATTTTATTTGGGGATAGACACTGAAAAGTTGGATCTAAAACTACCTAGCATTCTGGAAAATTTTGTCTAAAAAAATTGAAAGGGTGATATGGTGTGACTCATGTAGATCGATAACTTGAGCAAAAGTCAAGGATGTCTAGGAGGAGGCAAGCTAAAGATCGTTTCCGAAGGCTTAAATCTCAAATAATTTGGTTCAAAGTAGCACTCCACTCTAGTTTAGTGGATTAAGGTGCATAAATTATGCAATCCCAATTGACTTTTATTCATTATAACTTTTTTGGTTGGAGTGTTGCTTCATGAAACATCCTGCCGATCTTGTAGCTCGGGACTACGGGAGCCGATGGAGAACACGCATTTTTCTCATGATGCTGAGATAATGAAAGATGTTTTCTTATGATCACAAGTTTTTTGTTCTGACATTTTTTTTTACATTCCTCCACTGTCTTGTCGAAATATGCTTCCCATTGAATTGTGCTACCTAGCAGATAAATTCATGCCCCATCCCACAATCTTGCACGGTTTCTAAACCTGTAAATTCAAGCTATCTTCAAAGTCAAAGTAAACTTTATTGTCACCTCTGCTATATACTGTACAGATAACGGTGCAGTAGGAAATAGGGAACAAAGAACAAATAAGGCACATGGAATAAACAATATTTAAACAGAGTACAATATAACTAGAGTGCAATCTTGGTATCTTGGTGCTGTCTTGGTCTATCTTTGGTTGACTGTAAGAAAAACATTTAAAACCTTTATTTATTGCGCCTTTTGACGAGTTAACATTTGAATATTGCATATACATGCTGGCATTGATGCTCAGAGTAGAAATTACCATGTTGCTCCTATTCATTCAGTGCTGTTACCCGTTTGTTATAATAAACATTATTAAACATGTTATAATACTGTGAAAGACATATCGTTATAACAAATGGAAATGGAAACCCATAAGGGGGAGCACAAATCGATAGACTCAGTTGTCCTTTAACGCTACAGTAGCATTTTTCGACAGAACACTGATAAAGCAGCAAGTGTCTTAGCATCAATTAGCATCAATCAAAGTACGAACATTGATGTTACTTGTCTTGCACCATTAGACATACTGCAACTTTTGACAGATCAGAGATTAATAGATCAAATCAAGTCGTTTGCAGTATACTAAATCTGTCGCGATATCAGGGGCAAAAAATAAGTTGTGATCTCAAGAAAGCAATATATGTTATGTGGAGATCTAGAAAATTGCTTCTATTGTGTCGAGAAAAATAACTCACGTTATGGAGAAATAGTCTTTCATTATGTTGAGATCACGATTAAAAAAAAAAAACTATTCGAGATCTCTTTAGTTGATCTTGGGAAAAATAATCAGTGAAAAAATACTTGTGATTCTAACCCTTCTGTTATGTTCGTTTGTCAGGAACACCAATGATGTTCCTGGGTTAATTTGACCCGGGGCATGTTTAATTATCCAAAAGTGTCAGAAACCAAAAAATCCCAAGAAAAGTTTATATCTCATTATTAACTCCACTACTAACCATTTCAATCAATATTTCAATGGTGTCATTTACCTCCCACAGGTCATGGTTTAATGAGGATAATTCACTACTAATTCATTTTTTTAAGCATTTTAAAACATTTTAATGTACATTGGCAAGACCTACATCTAAAACACAATAGTTTTACATGGCATTGATTATTTTAAATTCAAATTGACCGGAACAGTATCTATGTAATATAAACATATGTTGTATATGTTGATGTTGTGTTTTTATTGTATATGTTGATTCCTCTTATTAGGCCAAGCACAAGAAGTTTCATACTGAAAAAATACTTTCAACTATTTTTTTAAAGATGTTTTGCATTTAAAATGGGTGAATTTGACCCGCAACATAACAGGAGGGTTAAGAAAACGTCTTTCGTTGTGTCAAGATTTCTCGAGATCTTTGTGTCGAGATAACTCGTGAACTCGAGTTAAAGAAAAATTATGTCCTCTTTCGGCTTTCGTGCTGTTTGTTATATATGTAAGGCAGGATCGGGAACAAAAGGGGTTCATTCGCTAAACCAAAGAGTTCTTTTCTTAATATTTTGCCTCGGTTTACATCGCGCAGGAAAATGCTGTTGCATAGATGCAGGAGTGTTGTAGGTTCACCTCACCTCCTCCTCCTCCTCCTCCTCCTCAATGAGAAATCACACTGTGTTAAAACTACTGAAACTACGACAATGAAGCTAAACCACTGTTACTCAACTCTTTGGCTCTGAAATCGTCATGCCTAATTTATTGTATTGTCTAGACACTGGATTTATTTATTAACATTTAAAGACAAAAAAAGAAATGGTGAATCCAGCTCTGCTCTCGTTAGAAGCATCGTGTCCACCTCTTTCACCTGTCCGTCCTACTCTGGAGAAACATGTTACTTGTTGGTGTTGTTCAAGAGTCAAGCCAATTCTGCAATGTTGTTGCTGAAAAACTGAATAAAACTTGTTTACAGACATTTATAAGTGGGTTGGTTTCGTCTTTCTCTAGTGAAAAAAATGTGTTGCCGTTAAAGCTGATATTTTTGATCAAAAGAAATAAATAACTTATACCAGCTAAAATGGATAATTTAAAAAAAAAACTTGATTTCAGGTGTTATTAAACATTTCTGAGGAAGTTGTTTTAAAGAACGACCACATTTTGCATTAAGCTTCTCTTGTTTGATTTATTCTCTACACATTTTGCATTAAAATAACATAACCATGTTTATATGTACTTTTACCTTTAAGCAAAGAGCCTGGAAGGTTAAAGCAGAACGTCTTCAATAAGTAATTCTCAAACTCTCTGAAAGTCCTTAAGTTACATGATGTTTTGATCAAAATTCATTCAGCTTACATTCCATAAATAAAAGAAAAATAAATTAGGCCGACAACAGGGTTTGTGATTCTTATAATTTCTATTCTAATCGTTTAATCGACCAAACTGTTGTTAATTAAACTAATCGTTACTATTGGTTTAACAGATTTTAACACATTTCTAAGTATAATTATTTTAAGGCACAGTAATATTATTAAGCAATATATATTTCTCATATATACTTCTCAAATAATTCAGTTCAAGTCGTTTTTCTAAATTATAATTTCTAAATTATAATATTTTCTAAATTCTTCTTTAAGTTGTTGCATTATTCGTGAGAGTTAAAAATATCATTAGCCTTATCAAGTTACTAATTCTAATTCCACAATCATTTTTGGTGTAATTTAGGGGAAACCTGGATTTATTTGCCCAGTTGGGGCCCTCTATTGACCAAACGGCGCATCGTGGCTGATTGGTGGAGAAGTTATAACGAGTTTCCCTCCAGCAGAGCTTCACATGAGAGCTCATTTAGAGGCGAAATGGGAGAGACATTTTCTCCCAAAGGAGGCACTCAGTCTCGGATATAGAGCTTGATAAATTCCTCTATACAACCAGCCACCCACACACAAATTATTAGCACACTGCAGATTTATTAGTCCTCTGGAAATGAAAAAGAAAAAAACCCTTCTTCCTCCTCCTCCTCCTCCTCCTCCACCTCCATCCCCAGACATACATTAGAGGAAGAGCAAATCATAATATTCACATTACTGGTGAGAGGGTCTTTTCAGCCCCTTTTAATGGAACCTCTGCCTTTATTGGCTGCCAAAATGGGTTTTGAGGTAAAAAGCCATTATTCAGCTCATAACCACCATCTCAGTTTTAATACCTACAGCCTCTGGGAAATGTAATTGATATTTTCTCTGTGTGTCTCTCTCACACACATCAACTAACCAGAATTTAAAATAAAATAAAATAAAACTAGCCACATGCTTTTGTGGCTCACAACGTAACATACATGCAAAAACCTAAGCATAATGATCATCATGATGCCACCAAAGCCAATCAGGTAGAAAGAGGAAGACTGTCCCTTATTCACCGTGATGATGCCTCCTAGCGACCACTCAGTGAAACATCTCATTTTGTGCTACGGTTTTGAGAAAGGAGGAAAGGATAGAAAAAAACACACATTTTTATTATTTATTGTGAGTAATGTAATGTTCTGTGGACGTTGTTCACGGTGTAAAATTGTCCCCACTGGAGATAAGATATGCAAAAAGTGAGAGGAAAGGCAATAGTATCGAGAATAAGATTTGGACACACAGGACTGGCAGAAGGTTGGGGTTTATCAAACCCCAGTAACTACTGCATATCCCTGCACTCTCTTTAAAATGCATTTTTTCCCCTCATTTGCACATTCATTCATTATCTGAACCACTGAACCAATGAGCCTATCCCAGGCACAAGGTGGGGACTAACTCTGGGCAGGCGCCAACAAACTCCCATTCACAGAGCTAATTTAGATTTCCAAATTAACCTATATTGCAGAAAACCCACGCAAACATGGGGAGAGCATGCAAACTCCACACAGAAAGGCCTTAAGGCCGACATGGGGATCGAACCCAGAACCTTCTCACTTTGAGGCGGCAGCGCTGCCACCATGCCGCCCTCATTTGCACAGTAATATCCATATTCTTCTACAAGTATTTCTATTTATACTAGTATCTTTTACATAAAACACATTTTTAACAAATTTTCGATCTTAATGTCTTAGCACCAATCACCAAAACAACGTACTTGGCAAAAAAAACGTCATTCTAATTTTGATGTTGATGTGATGGTGCACTGCGCAATATGATTCAAGATCTTAGAAAAAAAAATTAAGTACACCTCGACCGAATAGACATTATATCCATGGACGTAAATTTTCCATGAATCTGCTGTATTAGCGATTAAAATATTACTTATCTAGTTAAGGTTAGCTTGTTTACAATAGCTTGTTGCATAGTGCACTGCAACTAACACGCCAAAGCCGTTTCCCATGCATTGTTTTATTTGTGACGACTTGGCATAATGTTAACTTAACATTAACGGCCACAATTTGCATATTGTTTAGCTGTGCATTTGATAAATGAGCACTGTGCTATGTCCGAACTGACCCCGTGTATTTTTTTTTTGTATAATTAATTTCTATTCTGTTCTTACAAAACATTACTTATTTTATATATCTTTTTCACAATAACAGTCATGTTTAAATTTTATTGTATGTTGATGGCTTGACTGTAAACAACATAACAAACAATGCAATAAATAGTTTTGAAGAAAAATCTGCTTTGTCATTGAACCTGAGAAAAACTTTGAAAATAACCATAATGACGCAGTCTCCACGCTACAATAATAATGATAGAAGCTAAGTTTTTCACTGTGGGGACATATCTTTATAAGTACAATTTGACTGTATTATTTGTGTCCCCTTCAAAAATTGCTCATGAGAAATGTTATATTTATTGTCCCCCCCTACTCAGGGCCGGCCCATGGCATAGGCAATATTGGCTAAGGGCGCCATCCGTCCAGGAGGCGCCAAAACGGAGGAAGAAAAAAAGTGTAACATTCCACTATTCTTAAAACTAGTTGATATTATTAAGATAAGATTGACTTTATTAATCCCAAAATGGGGAAATTCCTTAGAAACAGCAGCAGTAGTAAAAAAGACAGTTGGACAGTTAATGTGTCTTAATATGAAAAGAACAAACCCACATGAATTTACCTGCTTAGCAAAGCCTACAAGTAGTAGTAGTAGTAATAATAATGATAATGCAACTCTTCCTATGAGGTCTTCGTAAGATCACCTTTTGTTAATTTTTATTTATTTAAATCCTTGCAATTTTTCAGCATTGCCTTATTTATATTGTATTTATAATTATGTCACTTTTATTTTGGGGAATATTTAAATTAATACTTTATGTACAATTTATATAGTATTCATATATTCGGTTCATATTTTCTGCATTTCTTTCTAAGTAGTTTGAATGTGCTATTGGTTTATTTAAATAAAAGAATGTCTACATTAAAGCTGTTCGCTTCAGAGTATATTTACACTAGCAGAGGAATTTACTCCCGATGCAAGGGGGCGCCACCTAAAATCTTGTCTAGGGCTCCAAATTTGTTAGGGCCGGGCCTGCTCCTACTGTTAAATGAAATTTACGCCCAAGTATAGTATATAACTGAAAAGATAAATGTTAGAAAATTGTCTTTCAGTACCTCTGAGTACCAAAGATGATGTACTCCACTCCGTACCGGTTGGTGGCGGTAACACGTCATTTCGTTGTTTTGTCATCCGCCAAGGAAAGCCAGTGAGAAGAAGGAGAGGTGCAAGACGACGATCATGGCGTCATAATATTCAGGGTTCAGGTGATTTTATTGAGTGGTACATCTCAGAAGTGGTCACACTCGTAACGGACACGCACCAAGATGAAGGCTGGGGTCGTGGCTCGGCGGAGGCGCGCGTCAGAGGCGGAAAATCTATGGGGCGCGCGCTTCGGGAGCGAGCAGGAAGGTGCCGAGCCGAAAAGCAGCCAAGTAAACAAACCCGACGCGAGCACAGCGACCAAAAACGACCAGGTCCAGCCTGTTTTACAGCAAGCTTGGCGCCTGAGCGGTGAGTTTCAGCTCGGAGAAAGGTGTCGCTCATGTGTCCGTCTGCTTAACACTCCTTAGTTTTGCTCAGAAACTCGAGCGGACTTTACAACCGTAATAAATCGTGTACTTTGCTTAGTGTATGGGTCTGGTTCAGGTGCTTTGAAAGTTCGACTAACATTGAGAAAGCTCTAATCGACAAAATCTTTGCCTATGACGAGCGTTTTAAAATTCATTTTAAATGACTGGAACGACTGGTTCGTGTATCCCCAAAAACATGGAACGTGTTTGTTGTTACGTGACACTGTGATGTCCAGTCTCTCATCTAAGCCCGTTTCCTTCCGTTGTTTTCACATCACAAAGATACAACATATGCACCGTTTCAACAGCAGTTACGGGCAAAAAAATAAAATAAAATAAGCAAGCGATTCCAAAACTAGCTAATCGTTGATTAATCCTGATCGAGGAATACGTTATATCTGAGGCATATTATATATGTGACCTGATCTGGCAAAATGAGCAGTGTTGCGTTACTTGCAAAGTGTAATACACTATACATTACTTGTTACTGGCATTCAAATGTAATCCGCTACTTACAATATTACTGTCTCAGAATTGTAACGTTACATGATTCTGTAACTTTTCAGTTACTTTCACCAAAATAACTGTGAAGATATAACTTGACATTCTAATATGAGTGCAAAAATATTGCAGATCATTACATGCCGGTAAGGTGATGTTTGTAGCATAATGATTATGTGCTAAATCCAGGCTACAAACAATATGATTACTATAAATCGGCAAAGTGAGGCTTAAGAGGATAATTCAAGAAACATTAATAGTCAGTTTATAGTATCTTAAACGGGTTGTCAAGTTACAATCGCTTTGAATTATGGGTATCAAGAACACCATTTTCCAACTGAAAACCGAGAAAATCGATTAAAGTTTTTTTCGTCAGTTTGTTGATATCTTTATCAACCATAGCATCCAAAGAGATGCACCCAGTATTCAAATAAACAAAATTTTTTACTATAGGCATTTAGATACTTAGGAAAATATATTAAATCAGACTGCTTCAGTTATTTCCCCAAAATATTTATTAGACACTATCAAATAAAGTTTAAAACAGCACTTATTTTGGACATTCTTGTAAAGATTTGAGAGCTGCAATTCAACTTAAATAGCCATGTAAGTACATTTTCACAATTTCGTCGCATGATGAAACTTTGGGAGATTCATTTTGAAGACCTTTTCTTTCATATAAGACCAAAAAAGAAATATCGATACTTTTGATGTTTGTCAACATAATCGACCAGATTCAAATAAATAGAACGTCATTCGCCCATTACGGCGGATCGGTCACATATTGAGTTAAGTATCATATCGCCTCTGTCATTCATTACCCCATTTATCCTTTTCACAGTAGTATATTGAAATAATCAAAATGATGGAGGAAACACATGGCATAATGCATTAAACAAGAAAGTGTTAACAAGCAGACTATAAGTTTTAGAGTATTTTAGGATTCTTCAACGAAGCATTCCAAACCTTTCAGCTTTGGTAATACCCACTTTCAATGCAACATGAGTTGCATAAAATTGCTGTACAAATCCATAAGAATAATAGAGTAGTAATAAATAAAATAAATAATAGCAATAGTTTTAAAGGTACATGGCAACACAAAGCAATAGAAAACGAATTAAATGCCAGTATGATTGCTCAAGTTTTGTAGCTATGGCATGAGTAGAGAGACTTTGATTAAAATGCATTGAAGTGAATACCGGGAAGATCGAGGGATGATAAAAGCTACAAAAACACGAGTGCGGTTCAAAACAGATTCAGATGCGTGTTCAGTGAAAGGGTCTGAGGAGGCGTAGGAACCGCGTTAAAACAGGTGAAAGAAAGCTTTCAAGTCCCAAATCTCATGTATTCTTTATGGAGAAAAACAAATGGGTTCCTATGGGAAAAATTAACGACAGAAAAAACGGATGAAAAAGACGAGTAAAAATACATCGTTACCGGAGGTGATGTATTTATACATAAAAGGAGCTACAGTACCAGCAATTGTAAAAGTGTCTGTATTAATGGAGTTAATTAAGGCTGCCCAGTATACTGTCAGCATTGTCAACGCACAGTACATGTCGACGACATGCAAATTAAAGTAAGTATGTCATGCGGATTTACTGTGTTGCTGCTGATACACAAGAAAAACTCATCTGGTTTCTTATTTTAAATGACTAATCCACAAGAGAAGTCTTCAATATAAAATCATTTTAGTGAGATTTAAGGTCTGGGATGCAGATGTGACGAGAATGTTGTATTTAAGAATCACATTCCAAGATCAGACTTAATTATAGTGATGGGGGAAATAACTGCGTTATATGTTTTGCTACTGCAGCCAAAATTAGTGATATAACCTAAATGATTGTTCCTTGAAAGATAAAGGTTTGCTTGTTCAGTAACTATAGTCAGTGCTGAGCATTAAAGCGGATTAAAAAGTATTAAAAGTGGTTCAGCGCAGTTTGATTTGTACTTGATGTTCTGTATTTATGCCACAAGGATACATTTTCAACTTTGCAAGTAGCGCCACAAAGAAAATATCAGAGTCCGTATGAGACGGGCGAGACCATCAAGAAAAAGTGTAGAGGAGGGAAAATCAGGACGCATTATTGATAAGGTTCTCACTCACTCATATATATGTTCTATGTCTATTCAGGGTTTAATGTACAGGTTTGCATTCTCAGTGTTTTTGTTTTCTTTCAGACTATTTTAGGAGATTTTCACAAAGAGCAGGAAAAGTTTGTGCAAGAGAAGAATGCGAAGAAATCGGGTGAGAGCCAAAAATATATTGCTTCTTTACTTACAATGTTATATTTAAATCCTGATCCCTACTAAACCCTTTTCCAATTACATGTAATCTTTCAGAGATTACAGCAAAGCCCTGGGTGGGATACAGCGAGGAGGAGACCATTCAGCAACAGATCTTGGCTTTATCAGCTGTAAGCCCCCTTCTTGTGCTACGGCTATTGATGTTTTTCCCTTTTGTGCTACTAGCACTCTTTTTGTTTGCAGCACCTGTCAGCAGGTAGAATAAAATATATTGTTACATGTATTTTTCTAATTTTCTCACAGGACAAGGAAACTTTTCTGGCGTGATCTTCAGGCGGTGTACAGTTCCACTTTGATGTGGATCAGAGGACCCCAGTAGCTCAGGTCATGCTGCAGGAGGACGAAGCCTCAATCGCATGCGCCCGATCTCAGTCTCAAATCAGAGTGCCAGCGTTGTACCCTTAGCAACACTCTATATCAGATAAACAGCACGAAACCTGGTTGGTAAAATTATTGACGTTGTTGAAGTAGATCTGTTTATATCCTTTCATTAAAAGCACAACATTTTAAAATGAAATGTGATTAAGAAAAGCATTTAATAAAGTGTATAATTTAGCTTTGCGTCCAAACATTTCTAATATTTAATTTAATTCAGTTGACACAGCGATCCTTCCAAAAGCGTACAACTCTGTACTTTTGGCAGTTTATCTTATTTACTTTGGAGTCAGCGTAGTTCGTCTGTTTCTGTATATGTGTGTTGCAGTGTGAAGGAAGAGGTGTTCGAGAAACTATTTCTTTACCGCTAAGGTCTTTGATTAAACAGTCGCTCATTTCACGGTTTCATGTCGAAAGAAAGCAGGCTGCAGAGAGAGGAGAGGATTTAAAAGAGCACAAACTAATTCCCAGAGCCGAGAGCATCCCAGGTCTCTGAGATATTATTTATTGCAGTGCTGTGGGTCTGCCTATCTTCAAAAGTCCTAAAGCATGTATGTGTATATATATGCAAAAGGTGCAAAAGTTTTAGGCATGTGTGAAAAATCACAAAACAAAGAATGCTTTCAAAAATGGAAGTAAGCGAATCAATTGAGCCATCAATCAGCAAAATGCAGTGAATGAACAAAAGAGAAATTCAAATCAAATCAAGGTTTAGTGTGACCACCCTTGCCTTCAAACAGCATCAATTCTAGGCACATTCTCACACAGTTTTTGAAGGAACCTGGCTGGTAGGTTGTTCCAAACATCTTGGAGAACTAACCACAGATCTATAATCCTATAATCCTACAAAATAATATAATGACTATAAAATAATATAATTACTATAATCCTACAAAATCCCTGACAAGTGTAACTATAAGAATTGATGCTGGTTTGAAGGAAAAAAAGGAGTAACAATTTATATTGATTTGATTTAGATTTTTTCTTTTGTTCGCTCACCTTGCATTTTGTAAATTGATAAAAAATAAATAATCATTATTTATATTTTTGAAAGCATTCTTTGTTTACATTTTTTTTCTACCTGCCTAAATGTCTCTTTGCACAGTACTGTGTGTGTGTGTATATATATATATATATATATATATATATATATATATATATATATATATATATATAAGCATTACTATATTTTATTGTCTTTTTGCCCACAGTATTGCTAGACGCCTCAACTTTTATGTATAATCTATTACTTGTTTTTCTATTTTTATCTCCAGAAACCATCAGACCAAAAACTCCTCCTGTGACAATTAACACCAAACCCAAACCTAATGTGGTAAAAAAGAAGCTCTAAATTAGCATATTTGAGTTTCAACCATGTGATGAAGCAGAAAAAACACAAAACAATCTTTCTTCCCTGACAGCATGAGGAGGAAGAGATCTCCACCAGCCCCGGCGTGTCCGAGTTTGTGAGCGACGCGTTCGACTCGTGTAACATCAACCAGGAGGATCTGCGCAAGGAGATGGAGCAGCTGGTGCTGGATAAGAAAAAGGAGGCGCTTGCTCCAGACGGTCAGTTTGGCACAGCGGGTCAGCCGGCTTATTTAATTTGATTAACCCTAGAAAAGTGACCTCGTCCCTAATCGGAATCCTTGTTAATTATTTGGACATTCTACAGTGTGTAATAGAAGGATTCCAGAACTAAAATTGAGGATATTTACTGCGTGTTGCTTGATAGAAATGGTTGTCATTCCCTATGGCGACACCCTAGAGGTCATTCCCAATTTTGGCCGCAAGGGGCGACGCCATTAAGATTGTTATTCCTATTTTAGCCACAACTGGGCTTATTAACATTAATTTAACAGGTTGACTACAATCTGCAGAAAAGTCTATAAACCACCTTCATCATTTCTCCTTTTACCTTTTCACCCTTTTATACCTGTCTACTTTTTAACACATAAAAATCATGCAGATTCTTCAAGAATTGCCCGTCTGCTTACTGGAATTATTGCTTGGCAAATTAGAATTAAATAAATAAGTTATTCATATTGCTAAAAATTCTTTTATTCTAAATGTAATTTACTTTTCGATGGCGTTCCCATTTCTGGCATCTATATGTTTTTAGCTTACAAGAAGGGTTGCTAATTGGATGCTGTCCAGCGTTCAAAATTGGAACTGCATTTTAATATTTTATAATTACTGTTCAATTTCTAACCTTATCAAAATGAACCCGTCATATAAGCACCTCTCCTTTCATCCTCTTTCTCAGAAGACACATCTGAGTGGGAGAGGGAGCTTCAGCGAGAGCTGCAGGAGTACGAGGTGGTCGCCGACACAGAAAACCGAGATGACAACTGGGACCGAGAGATTGAGGAGATGTTACAAGCTGACAGCTAAGCCGTGAGCCCTTCCCTTTTCTTCTGACATGGACTCATCGCTGCACGGGAGAAACAAAGAGAGAAATAGCAGACCAGAAAAGAATCGACCGGGACCAACCTGGAGTGGATATTAGAAGCCACTGCATTACGACAGGCTATAAGAGCGTACTTTATGATATCCTTAAAATGTCTATTGAAATGAAATGACCTTCAAGAAGAATGCAGTTTCTGATTTTAAACTAGTTGGGTTTAGGGGTGTTATAATGTTTCATAGAAGTGATCTTTGGCTCAGTGCCAAAATACACGGTAAATAAAATTATTTACTGATAGATGACGATTGTGGCTTTTTTATATATGGAAGAATGACCTGTCGCTGTGTGTGTTCTGTCTTGCTTTCTTTAAGCCCAGCGTTCTAAATAAATCTCTATGAAACATCTAATAAACTCACAAAGTGAAGACTGAATTTGGAACTGAATTTGTTTACAAAACCATTGATAATGTATGGAAATCCCTGGAAGATGCATATTCTTTATTTTCCCAGTTTATATTGATCTGATTTTCCAAAACAATGGAATTCCCACAAAGTAATGAAAACTAATATATCACTTGTCTTTTATTTGTTTGCTTTGTCTTATAGCTGCTATACTTTTGTGTCCATCATTAAAGTTTTTGTCTCTTAACTCTGAGTATGTATCTTATGTTTTTTGTAAGAAACTATCTAGAATGTGACAGTTTAACTCTACACAAAAAAGCAATCGGTGCAAATTAACATTTACAGTTCTATTCACTGTAATAGCAAATGTTTGTATACTTTAAGGCACTGCATATTTTTGTATATTTATTCTGTTGGTCTACAAACATTAAAGTAACCATCCAGTTAATGCCCTGTAATAACTACCCTAAATGCACCATAAAATAAATCAGACACAGCTAAATACAAAATTACACTAGCATATGTTTAAGAATGCTTAACTGCAATACTTTTTAAAAACTTGAAAATACTTTGTAAAGAGGTCATGCTGAAAATATTTTACAGGACTGTACATTATTTACTATATTCAACCATAACCTTAACTTCAGTAACCACAAGCAAATCTTTTACCTCCTTTTGTTAGGAGGTAAAAGCTTGGAACCTCATAGAGACTGGTCCTCACATACAAATATGAGTCACAAAAATCTCAGGTTTTCCTGTCTTTAGTGGGACAATCAGGTCCTCACAAATATTCAATGACCATACAACACAATTGCATATTGACTTAACCTTGGATAAAGCATGCACATCGTACAGAAATGAATTTTACTGGTTATGGGTTATGGGTTTATGGCTCTATATTTTTTCATGCACACTAATAAAGTCACACACAAGTATGTGCACCCATACTTTAACACCATTTACACACAGTGCATCACAACGAAATGTGAAGTCTGGTTTTGACCCATCCGTGAAGGAGCAGTGGGCAGCTCTATCAGAGCCTGGAGAGCAGTGCTTGCGTCCTTCCAATCACAAGGCCAACTCCCTAACTGCGTAACAGCTGCCCCTAAAGATTGAAAGTGGCTTGAAAGTGAGTGATTATTTGTCATTGTGAACACACCACAATGCAGCACACAGTGCACCACAACCAAATGTGCATTTGACCCATCCGTGAAGGAGCAGTGGGCAGCTAACAAGCAGTGCTTGGGGACGATACCTTGCTCATGAGTACCTCAGTGGTAACTTAACTGGCCCTGGATTCAAACCTGCATCTGAACCTTCTGATCACGGAGCAAACGCCCTACCGTTCTGCCACCAACCGTTACGCACATTAACTGCAAAAAGACAATTCCAGGACTGTAACTGTAGTTTTTTCCCCACCTGACTGCTGCTACAATACTTGTACATATTGAATACCTTATCTGTTCTTTGTACTCTATAAAAACTGGAAGCATAACTGAGATGACAAAGTTCAATTAAGTTTACACATACACTACCGGTCAAAAGTTTTAGAACACCCCAATTTTTTCAGTTATTTATTGCAATTAAAATCGTTCAAGTCCAATGAATAGCTTGAAATGGTACAAAGGTAAGTGGTGAACTGCCAGAGGTTAAAAAAGGGTAAGGTTATCCAAAACTAAAAAATAATGTCGATTTCAGATTTATACAAAAAATCTTTTTTCAGGGAACACAAAATGGGTTAACAATTTAAAGCAGTTCTGTAGCATTGGAAGTTGAGGAGGTTTTTCTGGATCCAGGGTCGGTGACTTGTACAGAGTGAGAGGCACCCTGAACCAAAACGGCTACCACAGCATTCTGCAGCGCCATGCAATACCCTCTGATGTGCGCCTAGTTGGTCAGGGGTTCATCCTACAGCAAGACAATGACCCAAAACATAAGTCCAAGCTATGGCAGAACTACCTCAGGAAAAAAGAACAAGATGGTAAGCTTGAAAACATGGAGTGGCCAGCACAGTCTCCAGACTTAAACCCCATCGAGCTGGTTTGGGATGAACTGGACAGAAGAGTGAAAGCAAAGCAACCTACAAGTGCCACACATTTATGGGAACTTCTGCAATAGATATGGGAAGAGTGTTCTGAAGAATATTTGATTTCTATTTTTAGAAAGAATGCAGTGAGTGTGTTCAGCTGTTATATCTGCCAAAGGCGGCTACTTTGATGAGTCAGAAGTTTAGAATACATTTTGGTCTATAAATTGATCCCATGATTTCTTTTTTAACTCCGATTATTTGTACTATGCTTTCACTGCAGAGTGCAATGAGACATTAAACTGAATAATTAAAAAAAAAACCCGGGAAAACTTGAGGTGTTCTAAAACCTTTGACCAGTAGTGTATATTGTCTTAATTAAATTTTTCTCCACTTGACTGCTGTTAGGACTATTGAACCCCTCACACATGATTGAACTGCTGCAGATCTTATGCATCCTCAACACACACACACAGAGACACACACACACACTTATACACACACACACACACACTTATACACACACACACACACACACACACTTATACACACACACTTATACACACACACACAGTCTTTGTATTACTATCTTTGTGAGGTCTTTCCATAGACTCCCATAATGACAAAGTACATAATTTTACACCTTCACCTAATCCTAACCCTAACCTTAACCTCAGTAACCAAAAGCACATCTTTTACCTCTTTTAGTTTCTCAAATAAAACAAGCACATTTTCTATAAAGTCATTTTTCCTCATGGGGACCTCTCAAATGTCCCCACAAAGCCCAAAAAAAACCAGATACAAGTGATTGTAGGGGACAAAAGTTCCCCACAATGCGATAAATACATGGCCACACACACACACACACACACACAGACACATCCTTGTGCTTATATAGTAGTGAGGACCTCCACTGACTTCTATATTACTGTATCTAAGTAATACTACACCTAACCCTAAACATAACCCTAACCATAACCTCAGTAACCAAAAGTTAACCTTTCTACACTTTTAGTTTCACTGGTCACTTTTTAACTAACTACATCTGCACACATTATTGAAAAGTATTGCACAGAATGGTTCTCCAATGCTGCTATAATATCTGTACAAACTTAAATTTCAGTCAGACTTTTTAAGAATACACTTCTATTAATAGACTGGATATTGAAATCTTTCATATTGAAAACTGCCAGTCAATTCCCACTTCCAGCTTAAAATGTGTATTTTGTGTCCTGTTTACATATTGTTTATTCCATGTGCCCTGTCTGTTCTTTGTTCTGTATTTCTTGTTGCACTGTGTAAACTGGAGCCACGTCTTCTTGTCTCTCTGTATATCTGTGCAAATATATAGAAGAGATGATAATAAAGTTTACTTTGACTTTGAAATAAACTTGTATTATTATTATGTTCAGTAATGCGTGTGTTACAAAGCCCTTTGAACCAAAAATTTTAACCAAAATTTAGTTGAGCCCCTTGCACAGTGCATCACATAAGGCTTGCTTCTCCGGTGAGATGACTGCAGAAGACAGTACTTTTGCGAAGTGGAAAGTTTGCGCATTACTTTGAGTTCGTCAGGGATAAAGACAAAAAAGAATGTTTTAGTCAAGAGCAATCTTTGCCCAAACCCTAAAGAACTATCGCCGTCGAGAAATAGCACTAGCAATTTGAAAAAACACCTCGAGCATTATGCATGACTTATGTTGTGAATCTCTTGAATTCAAAGAGAATAAAGGAATGACAATCTTAAGAAAAATGCATCTTTTCTTGTCATTATAGTAAGCATTAATGTGGGATATAATTTTGTTTTGTTTAAAGATGAACAAGCCTAGACTTAATATTTATTCCACCTCTATTATGATGTTATTCAAATTCTAGTCATCAAAAACAAACAAACAAACAAAACCAAACAAATTCTAGTCATTTTTTTCATTTTGGCTGTTAATGTTTCTTGAATTGTCCCTTAAGCCCTTACTTTGCCAGTTATATTAATCATATTGTTTGTAGCCTGGTTAGCACACAATCATTATGCTACAAAACATCACCTTTTACCGGGCATGTAATGATCTGCAATATTTTTCCTCATATTAGAATGTCAAGTTATATTTTCACAGTTATTTTGGTGAAAGTAACTGAAAAGTTACAGAAGTCATGTAACGATTACAATTCTGAGACAGTAATATTGTAAGGTAGAGGATTACATTTGAATACCAGTAACAAGTAATGTATAGTGTATTACACTTTGCAAGTAACTTGCACAACACTGCTCACTTCCCAAAAATGTCCTCACTCTGCTGGTTAAAAAAACTCATGTTGGTCCTCACTAAGTAGCAAGTACAAGAACACGCACACACACACACACACACGGAGCGCTCTGTTGATTGGTCCCCGGCCGTGGAGAGAGGTGTTGCCGCGTCGCTTCTCTCCAGCTCCGTCCTCCTCATCCACAGGGCTTGCTGGTGTCCATATGGAGCACGATGGCGCCGTTCCCCGACGAGGTGGATGTGTTCACCGGGCCACACTGGCGGATGAAGCAGCTGGTCGGTCTCTACTGCGACAAGGTGCGTTTCCACCGACACTCCCGAACCGAACCGGACCTAAACACTCTCCCAGCGCTTATTTACCTCGGCTAGTCAGCATTAGCCAGCAGCCTGCAGGGATTCATCTGAACTAAAGGTGCATTAAAGTTACTAGAGCCAGCTGGGAATGTTTTAAACCATTCATCTAAAAACCACTTTAAATAAAAAGAGAGATGCTACGTCGATGTCATGTTTATGTAATACTCGTGTCTTAAAAGTGAGGTGTCAGCTACACTGACAGCCCAGGATTTTTGTATGCTTTTAGCAAAAATAGCAAATGTGCGTGCTAAAAAAAATCTCATATAAATCCCGAGTAGCTTGAGAAATAAACATTTCATAAAGAACTGGAATCGCTGTATTGTTGTGGCACCGACCGAACGTCTACCGTTAGCATTCTACCTAGTTTGACCAACATTAGCGCTGGGTGACTTAAACCCTCATGCTAACGTTAGCTTAGCCACGTTGCGTCATTAGCTGTATTTTTGTGTTTATTTCCCCCACATTTAGTTTGACGTTCTGTTTTTGTTCGTCTCATTTTATTGATCCCAGGAACCTCTCAATTGGTGCGTGGATTTTTGTCAGAAAACACATTCCACTCGTTAGCTTTCGTAGCTTGGTACGTGCGTTACGTGCTAGTAGACGGTGGGCGCAACCAATCCTGGGTCGCGTCCCAAATGGCATACTGGCGTACTACCGAGTCATTAAAAGTAGCGGGCTTTCAAATGGTGGCATACTGTTTAGTGCGCTAGTGGTGTGCTGTTTGGAACGGTGGCGTGTTTATTTTAATGGCTGTAACTAGCGGGTTAATGCTAGCGATGTTTATTTGTTAATATCTAAAACGAGTTAATGTATTTATTTTGATAGGTAACGCTACACGTTGATAAAATTGACTACATATAATTTAATTAATGTTGGCTCGTAATTATTAGGTGTTTATTTTAGCAACTAAAGCTAGCAGGTTAAGGGGAGCTTGCCTTAGTAAGTTGTGTGTGTAGTGTCTGCATAGAAATTACAATAAAATACTAACTTTTTACTCTGTTAACTGTATAAAGGTGAGCCATCTTTTCTTAAACATTATATAAGAACGCTTGAATCAAGATGTGACCCTTATTTAGATTTCAGTCTAAATTAATTAGTTCAACATGTAATTAATTTTATGATGTATTCTTATACTGTACTGTGGCAGCCATAGGTCTTTCAAAATCAGACAAACTCCTCCATGCAGATTAGTCATGGAAAGTGACAAGCCGGACGAGGTTTCCTTTTGTACCAAGCATCAGAAAAGTCGTGGGATGGTGTCTTTGTATTTACTTTGTGCTGCATATTCTGCAACATTTGGCAGTGATGATGCTGAAACAATTTATGGCGCAGCCCTGCTTTTCACCACATCAGTCAGCCTTACTAAGTATTGCACACGAAATGGGACCGTTACGTAAGAGCAACCAAGCCTAGCCCTGCCAGCTGTGTATGTGCCATAATGTTTGTTTGTGCCTCCGTACCATGTTTTTTTGTTGTCTTCCACACCCGCACATAGACCCTTTTACCTTTTATCCACATTGAAAATGACATTTTTGATAATTGCCACATACAATCCATTACAAGCCTTGTACGTATTGTTTTCGTGTGATTTATACACTTTATACTTAATTTAATGGCAATATATAAGTGGATGTGGCAGATACAACTAATGTAATCACAGTTAATAGGAATCGTTTGCCGTTGTTATGGCGAGTGTTTTTTGCCATGATGTAATAACTTCAGGGAGAGCTGTAAAATACAGTGCCGCATCAGTCGCACACGTCCTACACGTTTATGATAAACGAGTCGTTCCTATGGCTTTGTCGGGGAAAAACGCAAGACATGGGTTTCGCCTGCCCTTCCTTGATCTTGGCACTGCTTGTTGAGCTGACTTCCTCCGTTTCCCTTTCAGCTGTCGAAGACCAACTTCTCCAACAACAGCGACTTCCGCGCCTTCCTGCAGACGCTCTGCGCCACTTTCAAGGAGTTTAAGATCCACGAGCAGATCGAGAATGAGTACATCATCGAGCTGCTGCAGCAGCGCAGCCGCACCACCTACAACGTGCACTCCGACAACAAGCTCTCCGAGATGCTGTCGCTCTTCGAGAAGGGACTCCGCAACGTCAAGGTGGGTTTGTGTCCCACTGTTGTCTCACCGCTTTTTCGTGGGACAGTGCCATATTTGGAATTTTTCTCAGTCAAACTGAATTTGGTTCTTCAGTTTGAATATTCGACTGTTCAGGCATTTCGAAAATGTGTTGGCACAGATTTTAAGGATGATTTGACAGCAGTGCTTCGTTGCTTCTTTATTATTCACGCTGACAGATCTTTCAGTGTATATTTCTGTATTTCGGTTTCAGAATTCAAATTATTGACTTTTTAAGGGAACGTCTCTCAGTTTTTCTCCAGCATGTACAGCTGTGTCTCTGCATGAACTAAATGTCATAACCACCTCCTGGGACGGCAACCTCTAGCCCACACTAAGCTGTTTTGAATTTGTATGTGCATGTGGGAAGAAAATTACAATGTTGAATGCCCTTTCTATATAGAACGACTCCAGCCTAGTGCAGGTATGTCAGCATTGTAATCATGGGTGTTGCAACCGGTGCTTCAGGTACCTGTGAATGTTAATGTTGGTCAGATCACGCAGTACTTTACTGAGGCGTTGGTCAGTCTGAGCCACCAGTCAGGAGTTAATGGAGGTGTCGGGAGTTTTTCTTGCTCATTGTGGACTCCTACTTTACAGGTAGATAAGCGACAACCTCCAGAATTAGGAAACGGTTAAACGCTCTGACCCGTCTTTCCCAATCTCGCTGTGCCAATCGAGCGATTTTTCCGCTCGGCGAGGCCAAGAGAAACGAGGACATTCTGTTCCGCCAGGAACAGGAAAGATCGAATAAACCCTCGCAAATTAACCATGATTATTTTGTAGGGGATTTATTTATCTTCAACCTTTAACCGCAATTAAACAAAGCAGTCCCTTCGGGTTTAGAAGGCGTAAACCCAAAGGCCGATAAGAGATTCGGTCGTCTCAAAATGGCAACGGGGCAGCGAGACGGACGCTTCAGCTTCCAGTCTGCTGCACTGCGTAGTCTTTTCAGCGGGCGGATGCCAGCAGGGCGGTGTACGTAAAGCATTCCAGAATGGCAAAACATAAAACTGGTCTCGGATCAGATCGTTGAGAGGTTAGGGCAGACAGGATTGGAGGAAACTGATCCTCGGTCAGGTGTGTCTAGATATGTTTTAAACAAAACCCTGACGGCATTGCTGCTGAAGCGGGGGCTGGCTCTTGGCTGTGCTGGAATGACTCAGTGTTTTGTGGTGGGTGAAGGACAATCAGAAGCTGATACAAACCACGGATTTAAAGGAGTCTGTCATGAGAGCGATTGAAAATTCTGAGAAATTCTTTCAATGAGTGTGGCACAATATATTGTTTCATAATCGGAATTGCGGTGGTCACTTCGTTGGACATGCAGTTGACGTTCTACTTTTTTGGTTGGTTGATACAAATGGGACTGTTTGACCCAGACTGCTTGAAAACATCATGACAAATCGACTAATGACTAAATTAAATGTCTGTCATTACATATTAGACCCTTTGCTTTATTTTGTGGTTTTGCACAACACACTGTTTACAGTGATATTTGTTCATGGTTTGGATGAGGGTTTGCAGTGGTCACCACGGCATCACGTAGATATAGGTAGGGCCCCATGAAATCTGTTTAGTTTTTTCCTAAATTCTGTTTTATTTTTTCCTGAATTCTGTTTTTCCATTTTTATTCTTCTGCATTCCGTGTTTTACATTCTAATCATATTTATTCACCTAAAAAGTGTCTAATTATGGAGTGGATGGAAAAAAGAACAATGCAATAGGAAAAGCATTTCACATTAAACGACTGTTATTCAACTTCAACAAAGTGCTGGGGTTCAGCAGAACATTTACTGCTTTGGTAAAACATTTACCTGTAAACAACAAACAACATTCATTTTTTCCTGCAAAACGAAGCGTTTCTGATGTGAGTGTTTGACTGTAAGTGGTCGTCACGTGTTCTTGCGGGTGCAGTCTATTGTGTGCTCTTGATATCAGCGAATTATACGACATTCCGCGTTTTACAGCGGATTCCATTTCATTTGTTGAATTCCGCGATTCCGTCCGCATTTTCCGCATCGTGGATATCATAGGGCCCTAGATATAGGGACAGAGAATACTATAGTGTTACATTTGTGACCCTCCATGGGTTGCTTCTCTCAAATTTTCAAAATTGAGTTATTATGTTTTCATGAAAGGGCATAAATCAAGCTTCAAAACGATACCTATATGGAATGAATGGGACGACATATGACTGAGATATCAACATTCAAAGGAGTCGGGTTTCTCCTGTCACGCCAAGTGAGAAACGGAGAAATCTGCCTTTGAAGTTGACTATCGCCGTAGCACTCACAGACGCTTGGTGCGGTCGCGGCTACGTTTGCATTTACACTAGCCTACGCTGCATTCACAGCCACACGGATAGCCTACCTGCGTTAGGTTAACTGAACTCGGGAGACGGAGATGGATTCCGGAGAAATATCTTCACGCTAGTCAACCAGTGGATTTAGCGTAAATATTGAAGTAGAGCGGTCAAAACAGAAACTTTTAACATTCTGCTGGAATTGAATTCCTCACCTCAAGAAAGTCACGTTCTGCCTACACAAGCTTAGATCTGCCTACGCTATGGAACGCCAAAGGTGCCAAAATTCACTTGGCGTCGTAAAAAGTGCCGCGTTTTATAGCCATTTTCTGGCGGCGTTTGAGCGCAGCAAAAAAACAGCATTTTTAATGAATCAGTTGTGTGAAAACACAGACGAATTGTGGCACAGGCATGAGATTTCGCTTGCGAAAGTTGCACTGAATTTACAGAAAATGTACTATGTTGTGATGTTTATCGTAATCAGTATATGAGATGTTGGTGATATCACAGAGCCTTAGTGTTGGTCATACAAGATGATAGTAAATCACTGTAAATTTTCATTTACTTGTCATAAATTAATCCCTGTGATGCCAAAGTGGTGATAGTCAATAGAAACTTGAACTTCCTGCTTTATTATTATTATTATTGTTGTTGTTGTTGTTGTTGTCACAAATACTGCTGAGTGACCGAGTAACTGCTGCAACACGATTTCGTAGCCAGTAGATAAAAGTTTAAAGTGGCACAGTTTGTGTTGTAGTAGCACAGTAACCCCACACTCCTAACCTCAGACCTGCAGATACGTGACCCGAATTCCGTGTTTACTGTGTGTTGGCTTGTGTGTATTGTGACGTTTTTGGCGCGGGTCGTAACGTTGGTGTGTTGAACCTTGGCAGAGCGAGTACGAGCAGCTGAACTATGCGCGACAGCTGAAGGAGCGTCTGGAGGCCTTCACCCAGGACTTCCTCCCTCATATGAAGGAGGAGGAAGAGGTACGCGCACCTGCACACACTCCACACACGCTCCCCCCCAAAAAAACGGCGGGTTGTTGATTTACTAGCCGTCAGCGACAAGACACGTTTCCACGTCCTGAAACCTTCCCGCGATGGTCTCCTCAGGTTTTCCAGCCCATGCTGATGCAGTATTTCTCCTACGAGGAGCTGAAGGCCATTAAGAGGCAGGTGATCGCGCAGCACTGCAGCCAGCAGCGATGGGACACGGCCGCCGAGGTGTTGAAAGGGTTAAACCTGTGGAACCAGGCCGAGGAGCTGCACAAAGCCTTCAAGTACTCCGACCACGAGAAAACCGAGGACGGTGAGAGACCTTTGACCCGACTGGCCGGTTGTCACCATGATTCGGCAAACCGTATTGTATGGTGTAAACAGAGAAGCTGTGGGAGAGGTGTTAGTTAAGCGACCTCCTGAATATTTAACGTCACGCGTCTGCGGAGGGGGGAAAAAAACAGGAAGGAATTGAAACTGTTTCTCAATTTGTTATCCTTGAGAAACACGTTACATAAGAACCTTTTCCCTGTCTCTCCTACCGCCCTGCGGCAGACTCCGAGGGCCGAGCGCGCACCCACATTTCGGCGCTGCCGGACGAGGTGCTGGTGCGGATGTTCCGCTACCTGGGCCCCGAGGATCTGTGCCGCTGTAGTCAGGTGTGCAGCTCCTGGTCTGAGGTGGCGAAGACCGGCTCCCTCTGGAGACACCTGTATCCAGTACGCTGGGCACGAGGTCAGAACCTGGCGCACTCTGTTTGCACTCTTTTTAGACGCGTCCGCGAAGAATTACATCCACGTAACTCTGTGTGTGTGTTGCAGGTGATTATTTCTGCGGTCCTCCGGGCGAGGGTGATCAGGAGCCAGACGAGGAGTGGGTTCGCAACCTGCAGGAGGAGGGACGAGCTTATCAGGAGTGGGACGAGGACGCAGACGTGGATGAATCGGGTAACGTTATCACAGCTTATCACAGACTCTTGCTTTTAGGGGTGTAACGATACATCGATTCAACAAGCATCATAGCATCGAACCAAACAGAAAACATATCAGACATCGTACGTATTGTAACAGGCATCGTTTTATTAAAGGAGACGTTACATGATCTTGTCCCCTGCTTCCTGAATCGAATCGAGTCGAACCGAAAATGTATCGTAGCAGACTTTGTGATAGCGGCAGACGTCAAATCCTTGTCGCTTGAATCGATGCCATATGGTATCGCGATTCTGATTTTCGCCGGTATCGCTCTTCTGCGACATCACAGAACGAATCCCAACCGGCTTCTGTATCTTTATGAATGAAGTCAAACTGTTCTGGTTTTGTGCAGAGGACGGCGGCGAGGACTGCCTGGCCATCAGCGCCGGGCGTAAAGAGAAGCTTTTGCTGAACGGAATGATCCAGAACCTTCTCCCAGCCGTGGGGGCGTCGGTCCGCACCATCAGCCTGGCCTACAGCGCTACAGTCTCCAGCAAAATGGTGAGAGACCAGTAAATTATGTTAATACTAAAAGTCTGAATGTTAAACTACAGGCAGCGGTCGTGTTAATCGGGCGTTTTTAATCCCTCAGGTGCGTCAAATCCTCAACTTGTGTCCAAATCTCACTCACCTGGATCTCACCCAGACCGATGTGACCGACTCGGCTTTTGACAGGTGAGACGTTCAGTGATATCGTTATATGATAAAACTAGAGGTCATCTTGTTAACGCCACTCACAAAATCTTACCTCCTGTCCTCGAACAGCTGGGCCGAACTGGGCGCGTGCCGCTCCCTGCAACACCTGGACCTGTCGGGCTGCGAGAAGATCACCGACCGCGCCCTGATGAGACTCTCCTTAGGTTTGGGGGACCTCACCGCGCCCAAGACACACCCCGAGCGGTCCCTCAAAACCCCTGCGTCAGCACCGCCCTGCGCCCTCGCCCTCCTGGACGAGCACTCGGGCATCCGAACCCGGCGCGCCCTGGTCTTCAAGCGCCGGCCCGGCGGCCGAGGCATGGGTTGCAGTCCCTTCTGGGTGCTGGACCCCACCGAGCTGGGCGACATCGAGGACGCGGTGGAGCTGGCCGGCCTGCGGGGGTTGGCGTCCGGCGGGGACGAGGGGAAGGAGGGGAGCTTTTTGGAGCTACAGGCG
Source organism: Distichodus sexfasciatus (assembly GCA_032718565.1). Lineage (NCBI taxonomy): Eukaryota > Metazoa > Chordata > Actinopteri > Characiformes > Distichodontidae > Distichodus > Distichodus sexfasciatus. The sequence goes on along the minus strand of JAVGVS010000577.1, from coordinate 157,026 downwards.
GGTGCCGGCTCGTGCTGCTGCAGGAGGAGCAGGAGGCGAAACTACAGGACTGGAGCCAACTCGGCCTTCTGGCAGCAGTTGTACGGAGCGCTGGGAGAAACCCAGTGCGCTCATTCCATCTGCTGTGGCTCAGAGACTAACGTCAGGACTGCCAAAGGGGCACGGGGTCGTCCCCAGGCTGCGGGGGGCGCCACCGAGAGAAGGACTAAATGCCCCGATCGGGGCGACGGCGAGGACGAGGGCAACAGGACTGGTCGAGCTCTCAGGTTCCTCAGCCTTTCGGGATGCTATCAGGTTACAGACCTCGGCCTGAGGTACTGCAGATTTCGGGGAAAATAACACACACACACACACACACACACACTTGACGCACCTGCACATTGCAACTGGAACCGGACCCGAGACGTAACTAGGGCCACAATGAACATTGATTTGATTTTAGGGCTGGGTATCGTTGCTGATTTCCTGAATCGATTCGATTCCGATTCACAAGGTCATGATCCGATTCAGTTCTCGATTCGATATCGATTTATTTAGAGATTTCGTTGCGTCAATACTAGTTTTGCTTGGTTCTAAAATTAGGCCAGACGGTGATTTGAGCGGAGCAGCTTCAGCCAGGGCTCTATTTGGTTTGGGTTTCGCCGGTCTCATGTTTTTATAGCTCTCCTTGCGCGGTCGCGAGAAGTAGTGCATAGCCGCAGGAAAAGATCGATCCGCGAATTTTTGAATCGATATCGTATTTTTCAAATGAGAATCGATATTGATCGGTAAATCGATTTTTTTTGAACCCAGCCCTATTTGATTTGTATCCCATGTGTGGACAATGAGAGCAATACAGACTCCAGCGCGTCCTCTAGTCCACTGCAGTTAAAAATGTAATCGTTGCAGCCCTAGATCTAAGTAAAAGTGAAAATGAAATTCTGGTTCAAGTTCCAGTTCCAATTCATACACAAACGTCTGAGGTACCTACCAGAACCAGGGGTACTTGCAGCTTCGCTCACCTACTAGTGTTACTGTGTCGTCACTAGAATTCCCCCCCAGTGTGAAAATAGTGCTGTGCGATTTGACCAAAATCTCATATCTCTAGATGTCATTTCATATCCCAATGAGGAGAGATCGCAATATAGTAGAGTTACAGTCAATTCAGTGGAACTTTCGCTTACAAAAGCTGGTGTCTGTGTGCGCTCAGCTCTGACGTGAGTGATTATTTGTCATTGTGAACACACCACAGCACAGCACACAGTGCACCACCACCAAATGTGACCTCTGCATTTGACCCTTCCGTGAAGGAGCAGTGGGCAGCCTTGCTCATGAGTACCTCAGTGGTAACTTTACCGGCCCTGGATTCGAAACTGTGACCTTCTGATCACGGGGTGAACACCCCAAGTTACGCCACCAACGAGTACGAAAACAGCTATTTTACTGTCACTTGCCTAAAAACATGGGAAAATTGTGGCACCGTTGGCGTTCCATATGTAAACAGAGTTACAGAGGATACATAGGGGCACTGTGGAACATATGGAACGCCAACGGTGCCACAATTTTCCCATGTTTTTAGGCAATTGACAGTAAAATACCTGTTTTCGTACTCGTTAAAAATGGCATTTCTGTGGCACTCTAACACACCCACACTTTTTACAGCGCTCTAAGTAAGGTGCCTTTAAGGCGAACTGTGGCAGCTTTGGCGTTCCATAGTTCTGAGCGTGAGGGTGCGGAGTGTTTGGAACATGCGTATTGAGTTGAGAGTTGAGTGCACACAGACTAAAGATGGGACCGATCTGATACGTGGATGGGATATCGATCCGATCACGACTCAATTAGCGGGACCGGGTATCGGTGGCATTGAGCCGATCTGTAAACGTGGGACGCTCAATTGGTTATGAATCAGAAGTCTTACCGCGGTAAAGCTGGCTTATTGATCGAAATTTGCGCTAATTCCTACGTATTGATATGACAACGATGCAGAAGAAGCAACGCAACCCACTACAACCCCAACAGCAAACCTCATGATTATGCTGGGGTGATATTTTAATAATAAATCATTTAACATATACATAGGGGTGTGTAATTATTACGTTATTTTAGTTTAGTATTTCCTAAAGCAGAACAATAAAATTAGTCCTGTATTCAGACATTTTTAAAGCGTTATTTTCTTTGTTAAAAAAGACTCGGAGACTGTATTGTATTTGCATCGTTTGGGCAGATATTCAATTTTATAATATTGTTATCAATATCGGACATTTAAAAAAAGTAGTATCGTGGCATCTTTAACACAGATTTTGCTTGTGAAAGTTCCATTGCGTGCTCAGAATTAAGGCACAAATATAACGCCATGGTATTCTCGGTGCCTACGTCCGGGTGGTGCCGTGGTGACCACTGCAAACCCTGATTCAAACCATGAACAATTTAGTGACCCCGCGAAATTAAGGATAGAGGTAGAACGTGAAAGGATCGATATCGTCATCCGACGTGTTCAGTCATATCGCACAGCCCTGGCGTGAAAGCACATGACGTTAGAAAAGATTGAATATTTGAAGCTCATTGCCGTCTGAACCAGACTCACAGACCGCGGCCTCCGTAATGAAGCGTTTCACGATATGAGTTGCACGATAATAAACAACTTGCTTTTTTACATTTCACTTTAGGAAACCAATATTGAAAATATATTCTTTACATTATATTCTTTCACATGAAAAAGGAATGATACGAGGATAGTTTTCCACCGCGTTACGAATGGTTTTCCACCCGGTCAGCAGATTCCTCCACTTCCAGCTCAAGAGGTCCTTTATGGACAGCAGCACGGGTCACTTCCGCCCGCGTGTGACCTCGAGCTTTTTTAAAAACATGAGAAGCGTAAACCACTGGTGTTTACAGTAACATGTCCACACATTCGCTTGGCTTAAAGCGTTTACACTAAAGTGGACTAGAGTGAGGCTGATGGTGTGAAGAACGCGTGGAGGTCATTGTATAATTATTACATTAATCAAATTGAATATGTGACTCTGCACGGCCAAACCAGTCGCTTGTCGCAACGGAGGTTTCTGAGAAAAACAAGCATTTATGTTGCGTGGGGTAAAATGTTGGATTTTTTGTTTTTAGTGTTTTGAAACAGTGGAAGGTCTATACTGTACTGTTGTGAATAAATTTGGCTGAAAAACGTCCCCTTTCCATCCTAAAAACGTGACTTTCTTGAGGTGAGGAATTCAATTCCAGCAGAATGTTAAAAGTTTCTGTTTTGACCGCTCTACTTCAATATTTACGGTAAATCCACTGGTTGACTAGTGTGAAGATATTTCTCCGGAATCCATCTTCGTCTCCCGAGTTCAGTTAACCTAACGCAGGTAGGCTATCCGTGTGGCTGTGAATGCAGCGTAGGCTAGCGTAAATACAAACGTAGCCGCGACCGCACCAAGCGTCTGTGAGTGCTACGGTGATAGTCAACTTCAAAGGCAGATTTCTCCGTTTCTCACTTGGCGTGACAGGAGAAACCCGACTCCTTTGAATGTTGATATCTCAGTCATATGTCGTCCCATTCATTCCATATAGGTATCGTTTTGAAGCTTGATTTATGCCCTTTCATGAAAACATAACTCAATTTTGAACATTTGCGTCAAGCGACTGGTTTTGCTGTGGAGAGTCACATATTTTAAATCACTATGTGCACGAGATTTCCTCGGTAGGTCAAATATTGCATTGCAGTGCTGATGTACAGCTGAAAGTGTCTGTGTCTGTTTGTGTGTGTGTGTGTGTGTGTGTGTGTGTAGGCGTCTGTCTCAGGGAGGAGGGCTCCCCCTGCTGGAGCACCTCAACCTGTCCGGCTGCCTCTTCATCACCAAGGTGGGACTGCAGGAGCTGGTGTCTGTCTGCCCCGCGCTCAACGACGAACACTTCTACTACTGCGATAACATCGACGGTAACACACTCACTGCTCAATAACACCACGGCTCCTTTATATCACACACACTCTGTCTCCCGTCCTCCCTGTTCTCTCTACTACGTCTTCTCTCTCTCTTTCCTTTACCACTCCTCCCTCCCTCCCTGTCTCTCTCTCTCTTTTTCTTTCTCCTGCTCTCCTTCCCTCGTCTCTCTCTCTCCTTCCCTCCCACCTCCCGTCTTCTCTCTCTCTCTCTCCTTCCCTCCCACCTCCCGTCTTCTCTCTCTCTCTCTCCCTCTCTCTTTTTCTTTCTCTCTCTTTTTCTTTCTCTACTTCCCCCTCTCCTTCCCTCTTCTACCTCTGTCCCCCTTCTCTCTCTCTCGGTCTATCTTTTCTTCCTTCCCTCCAACTCTTCGTCTTCTTTCTCTCCTGCTCCCTCCTTTCTGTCTATCTCAATCCCTTTACCCCCCTCTCTCTCCTCTTCCCTCTCTCTCCCCCTCTCTCTCTCTCTCTCTCTCTCTCTCTCTCTCACACACACTCTCTCTCTCTCACACACACTCTCTCTCTCTCACACACACTCTCTCTCTCTCACACACACTCTCTCTCTCTCACACACACTCTCTCTCTCTCACACACACTCTCTCTCTCTCACACACACTCTCTCTCTCTCACACACACTCTCTCTCTCTCACACACACTCTCTCTCTCTCACACACACTCTCTCTCTCTCACACACACTCTCTCTCTCTCACACACACTCTCTCTCTCTCACACACACTCTCTCTCTCTCACACACACTCTCTCTCTCTCACACACACTCTCTCTCTCTCACACACACTCTCTCTCTCTCACACACACTCTCTCTCTCTCACACACACTCTCTCTCTCTCACACACACTCTCTCTCTCTCACACACACTCTCTCTCTCTCACACACACTCTCTCTCTCTCACACACACTCTCTCTCTCTCACACACACTCTCTCTCTCTCACACACACTCTCTCTCTCTCACACACACTCTCTCTCTCTCACACACACTCTCTCTCTCTCACACACACTCTCTCTCTCTCACACACACTCTCTCTCTCTCACACACACTCTCTCTCTCTCACTCACACTCTCTCTCTCTCTCTCTCTCTCTCTCTCACACACACTCTCTCTCTCACACACACTCTCTCTCTCTCTCTCTCTCTCTCTCTCTCACACACACTCTCTCTCTCACACACAAACTCTCTCTCTCTCACACACACACTCTCTCTCTCTCTCTCTCTCTCTCACACACACTCTCTCTCTCCCTCCCTCTCGCTCTACTCCCCCCTCCTTCTGCTTTTTCACGCTCTCTCCATCCTCTCTTCGTTAGTGAACACACCCCCACTCAGCATGTAGAGAGCTTTAGGTGTTACTCCACGCTGAGCTTGTGGTGCTGTGTGTGAGCAGTAGAGCGGTGTGTGTGTGTGTGTGTGTGTGTGTGTTGGCGTAGTTTAGATATTCTTTTGAGAAGCTGATTTCCGGGTGATGATGATGTTCTACGTACAGTATGAGCTGGTGTTTTTGCGTGAGTGACTGTGGGGCAGGGCTGCGTGTGTGTGTGTGTGCGTGTGTGTGTGTGTAGCTGGTGGATGTGTGTGTGTGTGTTGATGTGATAAGTGTGTGATCAGTGCCTAACCCAGCTCTCGCAGCGCTGCCTTGTGTGTGGACGCTGATGGGGCTCAGTAGCTCAAGGTAAGTGGACACACAGTCACCTTTCTGGGTCTGGATTGTGGATTGGGGTCAGTTTCCCGCTCTGCCGTGCGGCTGCTGGACAGACGGGTTCATTAAAGAGCATGTTTAAACGTGATTTCATAAAGGATCAGGGGTCAGTTAGGGTCTTAATGTTGTGGAGTTACTGGAATGTCCAGACAGCACGGAAAATAGATTTTTTATGTCGTAAACACCTTAATCGTTTCCAAAATTAATACCCGACTCTTGTCTCTCTCTCTTCTCCCTCTCTTCTTCTTCTTCTCTTTCCTTCCCTCACTCCATCTCTCTCTCTCTCTCTACCTCCCTCCATCTCTTTCCCCCTTTACCTCTCTCTTACATCCCTCTTTCTCCACTTCTCCCTCTTTCTCTCTCCCTTTTTCTCTTGTTCACCCATCCCTCCCTCCCTCGTTCTCTCCTCCTTTCATCCCTCTTTCTCCCTCCCTTTTTCTCTCGTTCTCCCATCCCTCCCTCCCTCCCTTCCTCCCTTTCTCTCCTCCTTTCATCCCTCTTTCTCTTTCTCCCTCCCTTTTTCTCTCATTCTCCCATCCCTCCCTCCCTTTTCCTCTTGTTCTCCCATCCCTCCCTCCCTCTTTCTCTCCGCTTCTCCCATCCCTCCCTCTTTCTCTCCTCCTTTCCTCCCTCTTTCTCCCCGTCTCCCTCTTTCTCTTTCTCTCCTCCTTTCCTCCCTCTTTCTCCCTCCCTTTTTCTCTCATTCTCCTATCCCTCCCTCTTTCTCTTTCTCTCCTCCTTTCTTCCCTCTTTCTCCCCTTCTCCCTCTTTCTCTTTCTCTCCTCCTTTCCTCCCTCTTTCTCCCCTTCTCCCTCTTTCTCTTTCTCTCCTCCTTTCTTCCCTCTTTCTCCCCTTCTCCCTCTTTCTCTTTCTCTCCTCCTTTCCTCCCTCTTTCTCCCCTTCTCCCTCTTTCTCTTTCTCTCCTCCTTTCTTCCCTCTTTCTCCCCTTCTCCCTCTTTCTCTTTCTCTCCTCCTTTCCTCCCTCTTTCTCCCCTTCTCCCTCTTTCTCTTTCTCTCCTCCTTTCTTCCCTCTTTCTCCCCTTCTCCCTCTTTCTCTTTCTCTCCTCCTTTCCTCCCTCTTTCTCCCCTTCTCCCTCTTTCTCTTTCTCTCCTCCTTTCTTCCCTCTTTCTCCCCTTCTCCCTCTTTCTCTTTCTCTCCTCCTTTCCTCCCTCTTTCTCCCCTTCTCCCTCTTTCTCTTTCTCTCCTCCTTTCTTCCCTCTTTCTCCCCTTCTCCCTCTTTCTCTTTCTCTCCTCCTTTCCTCCCTCTTTCTCCCCTTCTCCCTCTTTCTCTTTCTCTCCTCCTTTCCTCCCTCTTTCTCCCCTTCTCCCTCTTTCTCTTTCTCTCCTCCTTTCCTCCCTCTTTCTCTTTCTCCCTCCCTTTTTCTCTCGTTCTCCCATCCCTCCCTCCCTTTTTCTCTCGTTCTCCCATCCCTCCCTCCCTCTTTCTCTCCCCCTCCCACCTTCTTTCTGTCTCTCTCCCTTCCGTCCGTCCCTTTTTCTGTCCCTCTTTTTCTCCCTTCACTCTATGTCTCTTCCCTCCCTCCCTCTTTCTCCCCTCCATCTTTCTCTTTCTCCCTCCTCCCTCTTTCTCTGATTTTCCTCCCTCTCTCTTTCTCTTTTTCTCCCCTCTCTTTCTCCCCTTCCTCTACTTTCTTTCTCACTTCCCTCTTTCTTTCTCTCTCTCTCCACTTTCTCCCTCTCTCTCTCTCTCTCTCTCTCTCTGCCCCCCTCCCTTCTTCTTTCTCTCTCTCTCTATATACTGTCTCTCTTCCATATCCTACCCTCTTTCTTTCTCACCGTAATATCTCCCTCTCCCTCTCCCTCTCTCTCTCTCTCTCTCTCTCTCTCGCTCTCTCTCTCTCTCTCTGCAGGTCCCCACGCCGACACGGCTAGCGGCTGTCAGAATCTGCAGTGTGGCTTCAGGGCCTGCTGTCGCTCTGGAGAGTGATGCTTCTTCCCTAATCTCTGCTCCTTTAATTGTGCGTTGCTCCGTTGTTCCTCAATCCCTCCTTCCCTCTCCTTCTAACCCTCCCTCTCCTCCCTTTTTGCACTTTAAAGTTTGGAGTGCTCCTGGCTGTGCTCTCACTTAAGGGATCATACACCCCCAGTCTTTAAAAAGAAGAGAAAGAAAGAACAGTGTCGTCTTCCGAGGGCAGTTTAGGGCAACATTGTACATTCTGTAGATGAACGATGTGTTGAAGTTAAGCGTTGCTTTGGTTTGACTCGCTCCTCTCATGTTTAGGGTTTGGTAAGAGTAGGATGACGGCGTCCTGTCTTGGAGCGCTTTTTAAGAAAATGTTGCTGCTCATTTCGTTTTCCCCCAGCAGTGTAAAGCCCTGCATCCAGCCGTAGGATTTGTTGCTTCGTCCCCAGCTTTTGATTACTGTACAGTCGCTTTGGCTTTGCTACTCCTGGAAACTTGGGCAACACTGGTTTCGTTTCCTGTTGATATTTAGCGTCAGCACAGCCACTAGAAGCAGTATTTCTTGTACCTGGGTTGAGCCTAGCTTAAGACTAAACTGCATTGTCTATTGGAAATAAATATATTAATAAACTGTCTCCACTGGAGACCCTCTTCAAATCCGTCATGTGTTTGATTCTTTTGTGTATTAAATTTGACAGACATGCTGCTCCATTCCACACATTTAAGGGATTTAGTAAAAACTTAGGTTTTTAATATTAACACATTAACTTTTAAGAAATAATTTCTGTAACAGGACAGTATGTGAAGACTTGCCTTCACTTCTTATTGTGAAGTTAAATCTCCACATACTGTCATGACAAACTGTGCCAAATTTAGTATCAGGTCTTAAATTGTGCCAGATTAGTCATCTGCTTCCAGGTTGTGCTAAACTGGTCATCTGCTTCCAGATTGTGCTAAACTGGTCATCTGCTTCCAGATTGTGCTAAACTGGTCATCTACTTCCAGATTGTGCTAAACTGGTCATCTGCTTCCGGAGTGTGCCAAATTGGGAATTGAGTTCTAAATTGTGCTAAAGATCGCATGTTTCATTGTGCCAAAATTATAATCATGTTCCAAACTGTGCCAAACTGGGTATCTGGTTCCAAATTGTGGTAAATTGCAAATTGGGATTGAGATGGTGCCAAGTTAGGCATCCGGTTCCAATCTGTGCCAAATTGGGCATCTGGTCCAAATTATGCCAAAATGAGTATCTGTTCCAAACTATGCCAAATTGGGCATATGGTTCCAAATTGCGCATCTGGTTCCAGACTGTGCCGATTTGAGTTTGGGGATCCAAATTGTGGCAAAATAGGCATCACGTTCCAATTTTTTCCAAATTCAGTTCTAAATTTTGGTCAGCTGGTTCTGAACCGTACCAAGTTGTGAATCCGGTTCCGAAGTGTGCAAAATTGGGTACTGAGATGTGTTATTGAACATTATTTTACGTTACTGTTTGTAGTTTTCTTCACTTTGCTGTTATTATTGCATATATTATTGAATCCCTCTCAAAGTTAACTTAAGACACTATAAAGATACAGTTGTGGGGGGTTTTTTGGTAGATTGTCTAGAATTTTCATATTCAACTGCCGCAGATCATATGCAGATTCAATGCAAAAAGATAATTCCAGGACCAAAGTTGTAGTTTGAATTCTGAACTTTTCTATCGCTAGTTTAGTGTTTATATTGTATAGTCTGTATATGTATATGTGTATGTATATATGCTTACTCTATGTGCCTAATTTGTTGTTTGTACTACAGAAACTGGAGCCATGTCGTCTCTTTATAGACATGTATTTAGTAGAGATGACAAAGTTTACTTTGACTTTGACCTCTAGGGTTTCCCTTACTCAGCGTGTCATATTCCGACATATTAGATATTTTGCACTTATTTCGTGCCTAACAATATTTCAACTAAAACTATGCCAGGTGTATGTATTCCAGGTGCTAAGATAATATTTTAATGCTGCTAAAAAACCAGTCGTGTCTTTAAATCTGTGAGCAAGTGACAAGCTAATGACCGGCCAGCAGAGTGGCCACTTTCTCCACCGACTCGGAGTCTCACAAAAGGAGTTCATTTTGCAATACCAGTACGAATTTATAAAAGTAGGATGTGTGCGTTTGTTTATGAACAAATTCCACACACACATATACTTCCAATCCAAAACTTGAGTACTGCTGTATGTTTTAATAAAGGGCTTTGTTTGAACAGATACTGCAGTCGGAACCTTTTTTTTTTTTGGCTCAGAATCAGACAAATCTGACTCCCCACAGTAGTTTACCCAGCGCAACAATCCTCCACCTTTAAATGCGTATCTATATATTTTTTTAAACAATGTTATGCCACATTATGGAAGTTAAAACCGTCTCACCAGCATGGGCGTAAATTGCATTTAACAGTAGGGGGGGACAAAAAATATAAAATTTCTCATGAGCAATTTTTGAAGGGGACACAAATAATGCAGTCAAATTGTACTTATAAAGATATGTCCCCACAGTGAAAAACTTTGCTTCCATGATTATTTTTGTAGCATGGAGACTGCATCATTATGGTTATTTTAAAGTTTTTCTCAGGTCCACTGACAAAGCAGATTTTTCTTTTATACTGTAGCACATTTCATACACAATGGTAATTCAAAGTGCTTTACATAAAGAAAGTAAAACTATCATTAAAAAAATAATCACAACAATAAAAACAAGGAATTAAAAAAAGGTTTAAAACTATTTAAAATTAATTAAGATACTTCAGAACAGAATAGAAATTGATTATACAAAAAATACAGTGGGGTCCAAATGAGGCACGGGATTTACTTGTTTATTTTTATTTATTTATTTGTCTCTTGGTTTAAATTTTTTTTTTAAATTTTTCTACGTTTCCGAATTAAAAAAAAATAAAAGAAAGGAACCTGTAAAAATTAAAATAATATTTATTCAGACATTAAAATTCAGCAGCAAAAAAACACAGATTAAACAGGGATGCGACGGATAAGCAATCGATTCCACATGACCTCGAACCAACATCCCACGTTGGATGTTACGTTTGATATTTTTTAACATCATATTTTACTTTTTATTTAATTTAAGCATGTCCTGCCGTTTTAATTAATCTTACTCTCGCGTCATTAGTATTGCACTTCGTAGGGAGTAGGGAGCCATTTGACACTACCTCGCTCCCTTGTTTCTATGGGAACCGTGAATATGTCCGCGACTAGCAAAAATGGCGCTCGAGAACAATCGTTAGCTAGCTAGCAAAGAGAACGATTTGTTCATTTATTAAACACACCTTATAAATAATATAGATAATTAGGCATTCAGTAACGATATTTAAGAATTTATTTATCAATGCTGACAACGCATTATTCAAATTAGTATGTTATTGATACACTAAAATGACACAGAACGACTGTACAAACGCAACGTTTATTGAAGCTCCATGAAAAAAGTATAAAACCAAGTAAAAGTGAATCCTGTTCTACATAAAAGACTTACAAATGTATTTATAACTTTACAATTTCTTATAACGTCTTTAAAAAAAAAAACACTTCATGAAAGAACATAAGCCTGTTTCTCTGACATTTTACATCATCATTTACATGTACCAGATGATAGTAGAGTACGAAAAACAATAAAAATATTTTGTAATTAAAATATGCTCCAAAAACAGGTTGCATTTTAGTTAAAAAAAAAAAAAAAAGCTTAATTAGAATCCACTCTCATATCTGTAATGGACGTACATGTACAGAGGACAAATGAGCGAGGTTAATGGGCTTGTGATGAGGAGACAGGGCCTGAGCAGAGGTGGGCAGGCTTTTATCACAGGTACTGCCTCCTGACTGCTTGACCTGTGGGAGAAGAAGAAGAAAGAATGAATTTCCATTAGTCAGCAACAAGAATCCATCAGGCACTGGGGTTTGCACTGTTTTAAAGATGTGACTTGAACTGAACTTATTTCTCCTTTTAAAATAAACAATCAAAACATCCTACCTTATTGTTGTTGCTCTGGATGGAAGTAGACGGCATGCTCTCGACCTCCACGCTAGGCAAGTCGCTGTGGAACAAAAGAGCATGACCGTCATGAGCATTATGATTGCAAAAAAAGACTCAGCACATGAATGATTTCTTCATCGAGCAAAGATGCATTGTGTTGGAACGGAGAGAATCATTCAGAACTGTGACATAAAAGTGACGGCTAGTAAGCAAAAGTGGAGAGTGGAAGAGAAGGATTACTGTGGACTTTGATGGCTCATCGTCACAAACTGATGCTCAAGGCTCTCTGTTGGTGTTATGCGCAACTCTGCCTCCAGTTTCAGCGTCTTGTCCAGAAGGTCGATAAACAACACCCTCTCCACCATTTCTTCCTTTTCGGACAGATTTGGCTTGTTGATCTATAGGAGACAGAGAAAAAGACACAAGCAGATTTCAGCATCCGTCCCGTTATGCTTCCTTTCAGATCATGACACTGTCATGATGCTATAGACAAACAAACGGGACCAGATTAAAAGTGGCATAAAACATGTAAATTACCAGGATGACTTCATGGAGTCCATGCGAGAGGCAACATGGGTTCGTGACTGAAGACTCTGGCCCGTATTCTGTAAATGTCTGTTACGTCAGGAATGAGACGAAGGGTTAAAATAAGCAAGCATTCGAGTAGACGCGTCATCTTCAGCACACAGCAAGAAAAGCATCAGAGCTCCTGTTGGGTCCTGAATAAGTGAAGTACCTTCAGTCTCCAGCCTGAGTTGTCCGGACCAGAGCCTCTGCAGAAATAGCGACCATTTTTGCTGCCGGCATTCAGCAGATGCTCTGGGGGAAGGCGCTGGGTGACACAAATGCGTCGGATCTGCAGGAACACAATACAGAATGTGGATTATTTATATGCACATTTAACTGCTCGGTTACCTTTATTTACGGGTGCTTGTTGGGGTTTGTCAGTTAATTAAATTAATCCATAGTGTCATCCACAAATTTAAGATGTTTAGTCCAAGCCTAGAATCAGGTAGAAGCATGGAACAAGTAGGACAGTGCTTAAGTCTTTGAAAGGTGCTGAAGTGTAAAAGTGCTGAACCAACCTGATCATACTCCGAGGCTCCGGGGTGAAGGGGTTGTCCAAGGAAAAGCGCAGCTGCGGTGCAACCCAGAGACCACATGTCTATGGCCTCGTTGAAGGGCAGACCCAGGATAATTTCTGGAGCTCTGGATTAAGACAAAGTAAGAAAACTATGTTAGTCTTCATGGCTGTGTTGACTTGTAGGATACTGAGTTTATCAATATTATTATTAAGATAAGTGATGATAAGTGATCATCATGAAGGCCTTAAAGAACTTTTAACTATACAGAAAATGCATATTTGAAATTCACCGATAGAACCTGGTCTGCAGACTGACCCCACACAGAGACTCCGAGGTGTAACAGGCCAAGCCGAAGTCGATGACTTTGACCCGGTAGGGCTGCACGACCGGGTCCACCAGCATGATGTTTTCAGGCTTCAGGTCACCGTGGATCAAGCCGACGTGGAAACCTGCTGTATCACAAACCGGACACTCTGCAGCAGCAGGGGAGCAAAGTTCCTGCGCTCCATGAAATAAAACAGGCTTTCCTGCAGCATCTCGAAAACGAGGCAGAGATGGTTTTGGTGCATAAAGGAGCCGCACGACTGCACAATGGTGATACTGTCGGCTCTGTCCTCGCTCAGACGCCGCAGGATGGATGCCTGATGGAAGAAGAGTTATAAAAGGGAAGTTATACATACAATTCTTCTGTTTGAATCAGAACATGGACTTTGCTGGAGCTGCATTTGATGGCTACAAACTGAAAAAATGCCTATTGAGTGAGCAGCTTTTTACAAACCATAACACTTTGAATGTTCCTTAATATAAGCTGCAGAAAAAGTGTTCTCATGTCGTTTTAAAGCTCTTTTCCAGAGATAAAAATACTATGCTGTCCCTGTGGTTTAACATTTAACTAAAGCTAGCTTTTAATGTCATGAACATTTCCAGAAAACTTGTTCTTTGGTTTTTAAGATACAAAAGAGGAGTGAGTTATTTTGATTGAACCGGAACATGTACTTTGCTAAAGTAGTGTTAGACAGCAACAAACATCTTTAAAATGTTTATGTAATGTTAGACAATGTAATTAATAAATATACATCCAGACAAGAGATGCTTTCTAATGCCAGGTGTGAACTGACTGACATTTAGTGTCAGATCACCCTAGACGCAGGTTAACAAACATAATCCGAACCAAAGACTCACCTCGAGGGCCCCTTGTTGAGTGTACGGCTCCTCGCTCTTCAGGATCTTGATAGCCACGACCTGGCCAGTGACCCAGTCACAGCCCTTCAGCACCTGGAACCTGGACACCTGGTGCCAGCCGATGAAGAAGCGGTCAGTCTTGACTTGACAATGATCCATCTGGAGATGAAGAAAATACAGAAGAAGAAAAAATGGAGAGGGACACCAGCGTTAATCTTTAGTGATAAGTTCTCTTTATCGTTCCCGAAGTTAAGCTCTCTCAATTTTGGTGTTATTAGCTATAATATTAACTCTAATTTTATTACAAATTCACAAGTATTTTTGATTGCCGATTTGGTTTATTAAACTAAAACAGGATTTTCTAAGTAACACACTCTATGAATAGTTAATAAACCTGATGTTGAAGTGAATGTCATAAATGTCATAAAATTTAAGTCATAATTGTGGATTTGCCGACGATCAACGCTCGTCTCGCGCGCCACGAGTTGTCATAGCAGCGGTTAAGATTCGATTCATAACATAAACGTATGATTTCAAGTTGTTATGATTTGAGGAGCGCGTGCGCGCGTTCCGGTGGTAATTGAGAGCGTGACGCTTCGCGTGCGATTCATCCGCGTGTTCCCAAGTTTAAGGCGCTTGTTGATGGAGATTTACTAGAAATTTCCGATATTGAAATGCACATTTTTTCTTACATTTTATAAATTAGTTATACAGCCAAGTTATTCGTGTTTTTGCAGAGACGTGCATGTGCGCTGAATGTAACTACACAAAAATAAATATACTATTTAATAAATTAAATCAAATGAATGAAGTTAATTAAACGCTTAAAGGTGTTACAGGTAAACGTTTAAAGCCTCATGGGTAAAAAAATTAAAAACGAAAATATGTAATGAAACTAGATTTTTAATGTTCTTTATTTGTATATGCTTTATGACCTTATAAAAATTAATTACATTACTATTTAATCTTTAATTACATATTGTGTATTTTATTTTATTTTAACACACACGCATATTGCACAAGTAAATTCGGCCTTTGTGTTTATGCTGTTACATAATTGTACATTAATTTAGGATGTTAGATATACGCTCATTTCTTATTAACACATTTTCCAGTCTAATTAAGCAAGCCAAAGACCTGAAAAGGGTGTATTCAAAGACACATTGGAATTTATGTATGCATGAAAAAATCTTAAATTTGCCATTTATATATAACTAATAATATTAATGCTACTATTTCCTGAAAACATTACTGTCCAAAACATAAAACAAAACATCTTATATAACATAATCTAATTATCTACTATAATTACTGAGTAACCTAAATTGATTTTCCCTTAGACATCATTCCTAACCATCAATGTATAAACAACCAGGTTTTAATCTGAGTGTACTTAATCTGTCAGTTCATGCCATATTTAAAATACCATTGCACACGGATCCACTGATATCTTTGTTACTTTCTTGTCATACATTTTTTGCTACGTGATCTAACTTTTTCACATCTTTGAACCTTCACGTTCTTAGTACTTTTCTTAGTAGTTTTCATCTCCTGGTCCAGCTGGCATATCTCTACTGTTGACCCCTGATAAAGGCCGAACCCGGCGTAGAGAGGCTGAGTGAATTTGGTCTCTGTCCTATGGAGGAGAGTCATGTTTTCTGAAACGCTGTAAAAGGAAATAACACCAGCCCGATGGTCCAGATACACCCCGATCCGGTGAGACGTTGGAACAGCAATTGCCCTTTCCTCATTGTTGTGTTCAAAAACGTATTTGAATATGGAGCAGCCCAAACTCCAGCAGTTTTTATTATAGCCAAAGCCACACTCGTCCCCCTCGCCCTTTCTGCAGATATCTCTGTATGACACAGCTATGTCCGCTCCATACAGTCCGGTCCACTGTACTTCCCAGTAACAGCGTCCCATCAGAGCCTCATGGCATAAAACTTGAGCCCACCAATCGAAACGGTCATGGTGGTCCGGGTGCGGCTGGGGCTCGGGGTTGCAAGCAACTGCTTGGTTCTGATTGAAAAGTTTCAGGCTCCAGTGGGCTGTGTTGGGGTCCAGAGATAATGGAACAAAATCTGGATGGATGTAAAGTAGACATAAAATTACAAAGTGGATGCAAATATGTGGAAAAACAAGAGTCTACTGGTACAATACTTGTGGTGCAGTGACCTATGTGACTAAACATGTGTTAAAGACTACAAGCCCTGGGGGTTAAATCCCAGGAGAGTCTAAAAATTACATCTGCACAGCAAAGCCTTTAATTCCAATTAGCCCCAGGAGGACTATATCTATTTTTAAGAAATATAAGTTTCTCTCCATAATGTAAATGTCTGTAAAACCACAAATACATTGCACAACTGTGAACTCTGTTAGGTACATAAGCTAATTCACAGCCTTAATTATCCATTGTAATTAATTAATTGTGTATGTAACAAAAATGAGATTCCACTCACACTGGAGGAAGTCTTCTCTTGTCTCTGGTTCCAAAGGCACTAAGATCTTGTTGCTTTTCACTAAAGTAAATGCACCACCAGGGTCATTAATAATGATAAAAAATGATTAAAAAAATATGCTAGGTTTCTGTCAAATAATGTGTTTTCTGTATTAGATAAGCTTTACCTGCTAATGACATTCTCGGGAGTTCCTGCTGCCAGAGGTCTTCTAACTGGCTTTTGAACGCAGAGATGGATTTGACCAATTCTCCAAAAGAAAAATGAGGGTTTATGGCTATGTTAGGGATGTCTGTAGAGCTGAAACCCAGTGACTGGACTGACTGTGGAAAGATTCTTATTGAATATGCAAAGATTTCTTATTTGTACATCCACCATGTCCAAGGTCACCATATTACCTGCAGGTAGTGGATGTGATCTTGAATGTGTGAAAGCTGATCCATCCTAGCATGATAGTTGTTCAGGTCCTCCAGCTCCTGTTCCAGACTGGTCAGAAGATCCTCGACCCGGTCCAGTTCAGCTTTCTCCTGAGTTTTAATCAACACTTTTAACTCTGATCGTCTGTTCTTCATCGAGTCAATCAGTTCGTCCACCAGCCGCTCACACTCCTCGTCTGTGGCTTGTGCTAAGTCCTGTGGAAGATTTGGTCATTTAAATTATGTTAATAATAATCATAAAAATCATTAAATCCAGAGGTCTCAGATTTAATAAGACCACCAACATTGAATTGATTGTGTACAGATCACGAGGAACATATGTGAAAATGTTTGTAGTGAGTTGTGAAAGTTGTTGTGAAGTTTAAGCACTTTGCTCAGATTTTATGAAAGAGATTTGAGAGATTTGCATGGAAATTGACTCATGTTCATACCCTGAGGACGCTTTTAGCTGATTTTAGCTTCTTGAGCTGCGCCTCCCGCTCTGAGATTGTCTGCTTCGACATCTTCAGCTCCCCCTGTGATTCATTAAAAACAGTTCTCACTTAATTTTCTAATTTCCATTTATTTAAGACAGAAATAAATAACATAGCTTTACAACTTTTGGATTGTTGCTAATTGAGCTTATGGCAATGTTAAATTGGTCTAATAGCATAACAATGCAAATCCTACACTTGAGCTAAGTCAAATTAGTTTTGTAATAAGCAGCTTTGCATCTAAGCACCATCTTAAATTAGCATTGTTGCTAGCAGGCATTACATTAGTCCCTAAAGTTATTCACCTTTATAGCATGGGGAAAGTAGCACTGTTGCTAGTAAAGCAGCATTTGCCAGTTAGTGAGAATATCTCAACTTAGCAGGAATTAGCATTGTACCAAATCAATATGATAAGCAAATAAGCAATGCTGCTAGCAATGATTAGCAGTTTCTCCCTTTGGTATTAGCATTATATGTTAGTGGAAACAACACTGTGGCTGGCAACATTATGTAAAAAAATAATTATCAGTCAAATCTGCAAGATAACAGTTTGAAATGTTAATCAAAATGCAGTAGAAAATAATTAGTTGTGTATGTATTTAAAATGTGACTTTTGTGCCAGCCATTTCAGTTCACGAAATAAAGTGAGAGGAGTGAGCTTAAAAGCAAAATTCCACCAAAAACCAAACCCATTTATGAAACATGTTAAGCTATATTTCTATACTGTTCCTTTTACACATGTACAATTACAAAACAGTAGCCTAAGCAACAAGTCTAGCATGGCTTGACATGGTCTTTTAAAATGGTAGCTTTTCCAAATACAAGCTGCTTATGATCAAAAGTAGTTAAGCTACCATTAATATTCATATTTTAATATAGTCAGAGTTACAGTATTCAACAGCCGCAGTGACGCAATGACACTTCTGACAATTCAACACGTCAGAAACACCCGCTAGTTGAATATATGTCTGTCAAAGAGAGAAAATACTGTTTTCTTTTGTAATTATGTAACATTTTGCCATGCTACACTAAAGCTACTGCATTTTAAAAGTAGCTTTGCTACTACTAATCTAGTTTTTTTTTTTTTTTAAAGTACGTTAAAGCAGTTTGCTACTCTCCAACACTGCTTACAACGTAATATTTTGCTCCAAACATAAATAGTGTCAGTGAAAAATGAGTGGTAAACCGTCCTCAATACTGATCAGGGCGTATTTGATCCCAACACAACGGCATTTATATTTTTCAATCAGTAACACACACCTCTATCTCTGTCCGTCCTGAAGCAGCTGAGACGGTGTCATGAGCTTTGTGGTCGTGCAGCATGCACAAACAGCAGACACATTGGTGGTCGGTGCGACAGTAAACCTCCAGCTGTTTTTGGTGTTCAGAGCAGGTCATTCCCTGCAGCGGAGGGTGTACCGTCTGCTTGTTGTACAAATCCGGATAGGCCTTTACAGCTTTCCTATGGTGGCAGCTGTCACACACCTCGTCCGTCTTGGGTTCGACCTGTTTTGCCTCGTCCTGCAGACTTGTCCTTCTTAATCCATCCTCAACTTCTTCCAGAGAAATGTCATGCTTGCAGGGAATACAGAGACACCTGGGGCAAGAATTGACCCTGCTCGGATCCATGGAGGATGCCATTCTTGCCTGAACGCGAGAGTTAAAGAGTCATGACAAGACAAGACTTTCACTTTCCTTTCTCCGGAACTCTGTTGACTGAGACTGGGAGGAGCTTTCTGACTACACTGTGTTTGCGTGCTTGTGAGAGAGTGGAAGAGAGAGAAGGGAAAATGAAAGAGTGAGAGGTGGTGGAAGGTTGTCACCATTCAACATTTGTGTGTATAATATATGTTAAAATACTGCATATTATATATATAAGCAGAAATTGTAATGAGCTTGTTTTATTTTTGCATGTTAAATGAAATCCAGATGCCTTCTATTGAAGTTCTTAAGATTACTTGGATGACTGAGAACCTACACAGACATATTTTTTTAGAATGTTTTGATCTGTTAGGCCGTCTATACCCCCAGACAGTAGTTTGCTGTCTTTTCTGGGCATAGACTCATGTTTTGGCCTGCCTGCACAATATCCCCACCCACATGTACTGCAGAGATGAGTGTGATAAGATTTACGAGAGCAAAGTCCAAGACCACTGAACTGCTCTGTCAATACGAGCCCCACTACACACACACACATCCAAACCAGCCACTTACATTGGGCGTTGTGTAAGATCTGTATCTGCTGCCAACACAGGACAATGAGTTATCACTGTAATTACCTTCCTGTAAAGTCCTGTTTCATAATTATGCATTATGTGCATT
>JAVGVS010000577.1:127500-132500 GCA_032718565.1 Distichodus sexfasciatus | reverse complement strand
CCTGATTGAAAATAGATAGGAAAATGGGAAGACGGTTGATTTTTGTTACTATGGGGACGTTTTTCTATGTGAGGACAGTTTTCACAGTGAAGTTGCAGGTTTTTACCTCACAAACATGGTAAATATTTGTGTATGTGAGTTTCATGTGTGTAATTTGGGTTATATTCTCATCCGACATAGATTTTGTTCTCAATAACCTTCTCATAAGCTTGTTTAAAGCATATTGATTGAAACAAAAACACGTTTATGACCAAAAGGTCATAAACCTTACTTACGATTGAATGCAGTAACTAGGTTTATAATTAAAGCATACCTTAGTGTTGGTACTAGGAATTAATTTATCATTTTCAGTCACCTGTCTATCACATTAAAGTCTGAAGTCTGACCACCTTTGTGTTTGACATTTTCCAGGGGATTTCTGTCATCTGCAAGATGCTGGCAAAGAACAGCTACGACCTGGAGGAGGGTTTTGGGAACGGGTAATTGAAGCGCAGCCTTTCCCTCTTCCTCCCCGCTATGAAAGCATTGTGAGCTCTCAACATCAACGCAGCGGGAAAGCAGGAGCGGTTTGTTGTGTAAGAGGAAGGTCGCGTTTTGAAAGACATCTCATCGATCTCAAGTGAGTCCCGACCATCACGGGGTGAATTGACAGAAGTGAATCTCTTTCTCTCTCTCTCTATTCCCTCAGGGCAAATTGGATGATTTTTCCAGTAATGCAGAGAAGAGTGTATAACGTAATATACAGGGATTGGCTTAAAGTCAGCGCTATGTCACAAGCGGGCAACGTTACACCCGGCGTATGGCTCCTCGTAATCGATGACCGAATTGGTTTAACGCCATGACGTTTATCCGACCGCTACTTTGCTTCATCAGATAAGACTCATGTCAATCTGGTCAAGATGACGCTAGTCTATTTCCTCTCTTTTAGACCACTTTTATTAGTCTTCCATTAGTGTTATAACCTAAGTGGAAACGTAATGGTTTAGATCTGATCTGAGGGCAGCGACTCGGGGTGAGCGAGGCCTCATTACACATGGAGAGGATATTGCATTGCAATTGCTGTTGGGATGTTCCTTGAGGAGCAGGAGAAAATTTTTATATAAATATAAAAGTCATCGTGCCCAAAACATATCGAGGATGTCAAGGAAAGTTCCTCTGCTCCTAAAAAACTTTAAAAATCAATTTCCATATCAGCATTGTGTAATATCAGTCTTTCTGTGAATTCAAAGGCTCTGGTTTTCTAGAAAAGGAGGAGGAGGATGTATGTGAATGGAGGGAAGGAAGTGAGCAGGTCTTCACGATTAGGAGGCAAGCCTGCCCTGACTGTGTTACATTAGAAAGGGAGAGACGACCTAAACCGGGAGAAAAACAGGCAGTGCACATGCATGTTTCTTGTAAAAATAAACTGGGACCCTTTCTTGAATGTATCGTCAACAAACACACGACAATTGGGATACAAGCAGCAGGACTAAGATCTATTGTCATCGCCTCACATTGTCTCTGATGAAAGAGAGTGGAACAATAGACATCCAAGTTCTCATGTGATATCGGGAGTCGTAAAAGAGTCGATAAAAAAGCTTGATAAAAGTTGACAGCAGTAAAGGTTTAAAAACGTTTCCACGCCGTGTTATTCAGGACGTGATTCCCACAGCGAAAAAAAGTGTGCCAGTTCTAGCCTTGACTTTTCACCTCTCGCTAGATAAGAGACACACACACACACATACAGTGCATACATAAACACACGTTATGTGGCACAAAGGTTTGCAGGTTATAAAGTGTTCAAATTGGCTTCGCTGGTTAGATCAACCAGGTCGACAGATTTGAGTCGTGATTGTCCCACCAGTCAGTTATGAGTTTATTTGGAATTAGAAAATGTTGCTTTTAGAACTAAATGAAGTTTCGGAGTTTAATCGTAAGAAAGCAGGAGAAGCCCTAATGAAAAGACACGGGAGTTTATTGGAGACAAATGATTAACCTGAGTGTGTCAGAGGTTTACTGTCATATTGGAGTGCTGTTATGGCACATTGCTTTGCTTAAACAGTACGTTTCATAGTAGATCAGTTGGTTGATTGTGTGTGTCTGTCGCTTGGGGGCTGGTTTCCTCACTCATGGATTGCTTCTAGTCTAATTGCTGTTGTGTAGTAGCAGTGGAGATTTACTATTCAACTAAAGCTAGCTCCAGGATTAGGGCTTAACTCGACTGGGAAACTGCCCTGATGTTTAGGTTGCTTGAAAATTTTGTTAATCAGCTATTAAAAAAACATGTCTAAATCATAAATGATCCATTGGGAGTGTGTGTTTGCATGTGTGTGTGTTTATGTGTGTGTGTTTGCGCGTGTGTGGAGCCAGCTGCCATTGACGGGTCTCTGTGAGCAATATGATGAGCCAGTTTTTTTAAACCGAGTCTGAGGCAGTAGGGCCAGCGCAGCGTGACACGGCACTTTTGTGTAATCAGACTCAGCTGTATTTGCGTACTACAACGTTGCACAACACAATATTAATACGTTATTAAGCAGCCTCGCCTCTAGGCTTCCTGTTATGCGTTATATATCAAACATAAGATGTAAAATATTTAAACTAATTAAATGTCATTTTATTATTGCATGCCATGCCTAACAGTTAAAAACTATCAACACGTTCCTATTGGGGCAGTTGATAGCGTAATGGTTAGGGAGTTGGCCCCGTGATCAGAAGGTTGCGTCAGTTCAAGTACCGGACTGGTATAAGGTACCGTGAGGTAACCTGGCGAGCAAAGGTACCATCCTTAAGCACTACTTCCCTGCGGGTCTCCCAAACAATAGCTGCCCGGCTGCTGCTTCACTGATGGTCAAATGCAGGAGTTTTACTTCGTTGTGCTGTGCTGACTGTGCTGTGTTCACAATGTCCAATAATCATTCACTTAAAGGCTATCACTCTTTTTTACTGTGCTCTTTTATATTTACTCGGAGCTTGTTCCTGTTGAGGATAGTCTGTTGCTTCCATCCTTTGAAATTGTTCAGAGTTAGTTTCTTGAACGTGGATTAAGCCTAGTCTTGGACTAAACTGCAACACCAATGGAGATTCACCGCTGAGACGCAAAGCTAGTCTAGACTTAGGCTTTATCATGGTCAGTGGAAAAACTGTCCCTCAGAGTGTTAGTATGTAAGAGTAATTCTGATGATGAAAGATGAACATTTTGGTCATGAATTTGACATATTGCCGTGTTCTCTCCCTGTCTAGTGGGATTATGAAACCTGATTAAAACGCTTATTCTGGGAAAGCCACCGAAGCGTGAAAAATCATCGTAGTGTTTTCGCAAGTTTCGTCAGAGGTGGTGGAAACGTAGGTAAATAACTTGTCTTGTGCCTGTCGTGGATCGTAGTAGTGGTGTGGTTGTGATATACCTAACCTGTGGTTGCGATAAGGTACTTTGTCAGTGAAGGTCTCCTGACGCTTCTTGCAGTAGCCAGGAAGGACCTCAAAGGGCTGTTCGACAAGCAAGAACGACGGAGTCTACAACTCCCAACTTCAAGTGTCTGTTCGATATGTAGTGTTGGTAAGTACATTACACGCAGATGTTCACCTCACCACTTTTTTGGGTAGTCCGGGCAATATATTTAGTACGTTATATGAATGATAATTTAAAAATTGGCACTGCAGTTTCATTAGAGCGCAGCAAAAAAGCGTGTTTCCAACAGAATGAAAAAATTTCAGCCCACACACTGTGTAAAACCCGCGTTTACGGATCGGCTCCACAGATTGCAACAACGCCACCGATTTGAGGCGTTATCAGACTGAGATCACATCCACGTATCGGATCGGTGCCATCTTTATCCATAACCAAACAGAGACACCATTTGTTTAGGTAGTTCCGTGCCCAGTCTGTAGATGTCGAATCAAACATTTGTCCCCAAGGTCAGAAACAACGCAGAGTCACACACAGCCCATTGCTGGTTTCACATCCATTTAAAGGTTTCACAAAAACCGCTTCCTTATTTTTGAACTTGCAGAATCACGTTTACTCTCTTTCTCTAGTATGCGGTGGTTTCCGAATTGTCGGTGAGGCTTTACACGTTTCCGCCGAATCGCTGAGTGCTGATTTTCCAGTCAGCAAAAACGGGGAAGCGTATTTGCTAGGGTTGGGAAACTTTACCGTGATGACATATCTGTAGCGTCCGCCTTGTTAATCACAGATCACAACCATGACTTAGGGAATTATTACAACTGTGTCATGAACCTGAACATCAGCAGTTCTACAAGCTGGTAGAGCCAGCGATTCATGACCCACCCGAGTGAATCTCCCGGATCCATTAAATAACTCCCGAGTCACGGAGCACATACAGTCATGAGTGAATCCGCCG
This sequence comes from Distichodus sexfasciatus, assembly GCA_032718565.1. NCBI lineage: Eukaryota > Metazoa > Chordata > Actinopteri > Characiformes > Distichodontidae > Distichodus > Distichodus sexfasciatus. Next base: position 128,160 of record JAVGVS010000577.1, on the reverse strand, counting down.
GTTAACTTCCTATAGTGCCACTTTGAAAATAAATATTTGCCGTCTGGCTAGCCTTGTCTTGACGCTTTGTCATTGATTTAGAAGCGCATTCATTCTCATCACAAGCCACGGATACTTTCTTTTATGAAAAAAACCAAACGATTGAGCTGGCGACTTGGCAATACTGACTCATAGGGCTGGGTATCGTTGCTGATTTCCTAAATCGATTCATTCCGATTCACATGGGTCATGATCCGATTCAATTTCTCTAATCGATTCGATATCGACGATGAGATTTTGCTGAAGGTAAATACTAGTTTTGCTGGTTGGTAAAATTAGCCAGACGGTGACGGAGGGCGAGCTTCAGCTGGTGGGGCTCTATTTTCTGGTTTGGGTTTCGCCGGTCTCACGTTTTCATAGCTCTCCTTGCGCGGTCGCGAGAAGTAGTGCATAGCCGCAGGAAAAGATCGATCCACAAATTTTTGAATCGATATTGTATTTTTCGAACGAGAATCAATATTGATCGGTGAATCGATTTTTTGAACCCAGCCCTATTGACTCAAGTGACTCACAAACCCGGATCACTTTAGCGAGTGACGTAAATGTCAAACGTAAACGCTATCGCGAAACGCTTAACAACTGGACAGACCCAGCGCTTTTGCTGTCGCTGATGTCGGATAT
>JAVGVS010000577.1:55000-122500 GCA_032718565.1 Distichodus sexfasciatus | reverse complement strand
AATCTGCCTTTGAAGTTGACTATCGACGTAGCACTCACAGACGCTTGGTGCGGTCGCGGCTACGTTTGTATTTACGGTAGCCTACGCTGCATTCACAGCCACACGGATAGCCTACCTGCGTTAGGTTAACTGAACTCGGGAGACGGAGATGGATTCCGGAGAAATATCTTCACGCTAGTCAACCAGTGGATTTAGCGTAAATATTGAAGTAGAGCGGTCAAAACAGAAACTTTTAACATTCTGCTGGAATTGAATTCCTCACCTCAAGAAAGTCACGTTTTTAGGATGGAAAGGGTAAGTTTTTCAGCGAAATTTATTCACAACAGTACAGTATAGACCTTCCACTGTTTCAAAACACTAAAAACAAAAAATCCAAAATTTTACCCCACGCAACATAAACGCTCGTTTTTCTCGGAAACCTCCGTTGCGACAAGCGACTGGTTTGGCCGTGGAGGGTGACATTTATTCTTTAAAAACGCGACACTAGTGACTTCTGATCAAACGACACTTTTTACTAGTGGAGCACAATTCGGAAACTCTCTCGTTGCGATTCTGATTCTTGGACTCACGATATGATTAAAAAACGATTTACAATTCATAAATGATTCACGATTCAGTTGTTTGAGTTACTGTTCCCATTTGACTGAATCATTCACACTGAATCAAATGTAGTTTACTCAGGCCATGTCCACACCTACGCAGGCATTTCTGAAAACGGAGGTTTGTCTGTGCGTTTTGTCCTTTCGTCCACACGTAAACGGCGTTTTGGGTCAGTGAAAACGGCGATTTTTGAAAACTCTGTGTCTGCGTTTAGGTGTGGACAAGAAAAACGTTTCGTGTCACGCTGTGCGCCGCTCATATGACATCACAGTACGCGCCGTGTCTACATTAGGTTTTCATCTACAACGCCCGACGTATACGAAGCACTACTGCTCTCAACCTTGTTAGACGTTTTGGCATGTTTGTACTAATGCGCGGAGTTACTGTCCATCCAGTATTAAGGACATAGACGTCAGAGTCAGCTTTCGATGCTATTATATTCAACACAGACACTGTCTCTACCCAGCGCCCGCCGCCAACGTCGTCGCCGGTTTTGGACGAGACCCGGTCGGAACAGCGGTTGGTGGGACAACTTTGAAACGGAGCTCGTGTTTCCACCAGAATGGCGAGAGAATTTTCCGTGTCGAGGACCTTGGCATGCCTTTGACAGCTTTTTTTTGGCGATTGCGTGTGGACGGAGATATTTTTGAAAACGTGCTCGTGTGGACGCGATCTTTAAAAAAAAAAAAAAAAAAGAAAACGGAAAATCTCCGTTTTCAGAAATACCCGTGTACGTGTGGACGTGGCCTAAATGTAATGCATATGTACACATACTGACTGCATTTCCTTCATGCTCACGCCTGTCTGGACAGATTTCCACGCTGCTCCATCGATAGGATTGGCAGCTGAACGGGGGGAAAGTAAACTAGTGCCGTTACGTTAGTTGGAAAATATGAATCGATTTATTAGAACGCATGAATCGATTTTGAATCGACGGAGAATGAATCACGATTCGATCCGATTGGTTTTTTACGGAGCTCTAGTAATGTGCCTTTAAGGCAAATTTTGGCGTTCCACAGATCTGAGCACCTTTCGAGTTTCAGGCGCATAGACACCAGATTTTGCCAGATCCGTTGAATCGATACAATGCCGCATCGCGGTGAAAGTCTGTGATGATTTACGTCCCTCCTGTTTTCTCCAGGATGTCGAATCGCGGTCGCACCATCATCCTCTCCATACACCAGCCGCGTTACTCCATCTACCGGCTCTTCGACACCCTCACGCTGCTGGCCGGAGGAAGGCAGGTTTACCACGGTCCCGCCCAGAGCGCCCTGGAGTACTTCAGTTCGATAGGTGAACACACAGTCCATTCTCAGTGTTTATCCATTCTCAGTGTTTTTTGTAGCTTTCCGTTTCTAAAATGATAAACTCTGTTTCTCAGGATTCAATTGTGAGCCCCATAACAACCCTGCCGACTTTTTCCTGGACGTCATCAATGGAGACACTGCTTACTCTCAAAGTAAACAGGACGAAGACGGTGTGTTTCTGTCTACCGTACCTTCTCTGCTGAAGTCTTGTTCGCACTAGGCTGGTTCTAAGGCTGTTTTTGAGTCGCCGTCAAGAGCAACTCCGCGATCGCTTTTTATGAATCAAACAAACTTGACGCTGGTCATCGCTGCCACTGAGAGTCAACGGAAATAGGCATGGTTTTTCCTCCAAAAAAAGGGTTTTTAATAGGGATGCACCGATTGCAATTTTCTTGGCCGATTCCAATTACCGATTTTTTTGTGTGATCGGCCGATACCGATTTTTCCGATACCGATTTTTTTCCCAGATAACAGAAAATTAGAGCTGCTGCGAGTAGTCGACGACATCGACACAAAAAAATGGGTTTCAACTTTTTAAATGAGACGCGGTAGTTACTTTCCCTGTTTACTAGTTACTTTTAGAATAGTGACATATAATAGTGGCAGCTCTACAGCAAATACAAACAAAAATCTAATTTTCTTTAATATAATGCTTTATTTTCATAACAAACTTTCTTTACAAATTTAAATAAATAAAATGTAACTCGTAAAATGTAACAACTATTAAAAAACTTGACGTCTGAAAAGTAACTCCTACTTGGCATTGTGTATTTTGGGCAGAGGTGATTTATCAGATTTCTGAAGCCTGTATCCTCAACTATGGAAAACGGCTGATCATCTAGTGATCATCTTGTGACTGACTCGTGCATCGGTGTTTATGTTGAATTGAGGACAGACAAGTGGAAAAACCCCGCCCCCAAACTGCCAAAACCCGCCCCCTTTCAAAGCGGGGACATTTAACACATCGAGAGGGAAAAAGACATTCGCGAGAGGAAAAATACAGTTCGCGCGCAATATTATCACAACCGCGCACTCGATTCTTAATTTTGTGCTCTCGAGTTTCACACTTGCACCTTTGAAATTTACGCCCGCGAATTTTTTGCGGCAAGCCATTTTGCGTGCTCTAGTTTGGGCATTGATGTGACGCCACACTCACGCACCCAAAATTCATTTCGTCGCCGCACGATGTCACCCCATTCAAAGTGAATGAGAAACGCCTCCGTTGAGCGTACATGTGAACGCTGCCTGATTGCGCGCGTGGCTGCGCTGCAAGTAATGCGCACGCGCAAGATCTGTTTGAAATCAGCAATACGTGTGAGTGATCGGCCGATCGCCGATCAGGCCCATCAGGCCAAAAATCTGTTTGGCGTGAGGGGCCTGCCTTGCCTGGTCAATTCTGGCGTAACTTTTTGTAGCGGACACAGACGGAGCAGTCGCTCTGAACGATGCTGTAGTTGGTGACTGGTCTTTTCCGTTCAACAGACAGCAATTCGACGTCTTAACTGGGCTTACACCTGCCGATACCGACACCAATGCCGATAAACGAGGAAGGCGTCACTTCTAACACAGAGCCAAGTCGAGCGAGCGTGAAAGCAGAGTGGACGAGGGCGAAGCGTTTCCACAACAGCGGTTGTGAGAATTTTGGCACAAAACATTTTAAGACAGAAGGCGCGGGTCGTATAAAATCCCACTGCGGAGCTTGGACATTCCTGGCACAAGCGCTGCCTTTCCCGCGTACAATAAATGCGACCTAAAATATCGGCTGAAAATATCGAGCTGTCACCGGCCGATTCCGATATTATCGCGCGCCCCTAATATAAAGTGACGCTGCGGTGCGTGTGATGTCCGGTCGCTGCTTTCATTTCAGATCGGTGCTATGGGATCGTTCGATGTATTGACTGCAGTCAATGCCTCGGTACGCCCTCTGTGAACAGTACTTTGGTCAATTTTCCCGGCAGAGCCGGACGCGGAGGAGGCCCAGTCGTCTCGCCAGAGCGTCGAGCAGCGCCTAGTGGACGAATACCAGCGCTGGTCCTACTGCAGGCAGACCAAAGCGGAGCTGGACGCCATCACCAACGGCCGTAACTACGACGCTCAGACCAAGTCTCGCACCATCACCTACAACTCCACCTTCTGCCACCAGTTCAAGTGGGTGCTGAAGAGGACCTTTCGAAACCTCATGCTCAACCCCCAGACGTCCTTCGCTCAGGTCAGCTGCGGTCTTCAAAACACTGTTTTCAAAATCGATTCATATTTTCCAGACTAACGCAAAGCCACTTTTACTCCAAATTACTTTTTCGTCCGACACAACAGAAGTCATGTCATCTCTGTCTCTGACAATTCTCCTCTGATCTCTGTTTACGCTCCAATGTGCTCACACACACACACACACTAGGGGTATGATCTGTCCTACCATTCACGCTAATCCCGAGGTAAAAATGAAATGAAAATCACATCGTTTCGCTGCGAAGCTAAGTTAACTTGGGTTACACCTGCACAACATAACGAACATGGCGGAGTGAGGCGGCAGTTCGGCGGCGGCGTTACGCCGAAAAACGCCTCCCTGCGGGAACGTGCGCCGAAAACAGCGGAGGGAAGCGTTTTCCTTTTGTAACGTGTGAAACTGATTGTTCCTGTTCATGTGAACTCATAAAACGCGTCATACGCGACAGTACACATTACACAATATCATGCCATTCGGCTAAAATACAGATATACAACTTACAGATAAAGTAGATGACTGTTGCTAAAGCGTATCACGCGCACGTTGATATAGAGCTAATACAGACATCCCAAGTCTCACGCATATTGGTAGCGGTGGCTTCCCGATGCCCGGAAACGACATCAAATCTCCCAGAATGGAGAGCGAGGAGCGCACCCCAAACTGAGCCAAAGCTAATTCCTCATACGTGACAACGCTCTCGGCAGTAAACTTCATTCTGATTCTTAAATGGCGTGGCACGCTGCTTTCAAATTGGCCACTTCTTTCAGAGTCACGACCCTAGCTTCCCATATGCACCGTCAGGTTCGGGTATAGATACTATCCTAGAAACTCCCTTTAACTCAAAGGGGCTAATATCTAGAACTCGTGTTCTTATAACCTCTCTTAAATCCACAACCATTTCAAAGATAAAGGCAGACTGGTCAAACGAGATGGGGATGGACATTACAGATGACATTTGGGAAAGTGCTCAACAGAGGGTGAACGACAGTTCTTCCTGCGCCAAGCTGAATATTCTACAGTTTAAAGTATTACACAGAGTTCATTATTCCAGAGTTAAATTAGTTCAGTTTAATCCTAACCTTGATTTAACTCATATGTTCTGGTCTTGTCCTGCTTTGGCAACTTATTGGTATGGGATCTCTAAAATATTATCAGATGCTCTTGATATAACCCTTCATCTTGACATACTTCCAGCCATTTTTGGTGTCAGTGATGACAAACATCAACGATTAAGGGGAAGATATAAGGACATCATCACATTTGCCACCCTGTTAGCACGCAGAAGAATACTACTCCACTGGAAATTAGCAAACCCACCTAAAGTCTCTTTATGGTCTCTTTCTGCTACAGTTCATACATTTAGAAAAGATAAAATACTCACTTAGGGGGTCTAGGGACAAATGTTTTCTCTGCCTGTGGTCCGTCTTTATCATATTTTGGTAAACTTAGAACTATGCCCACCATTCCATAAGACCCCCTTTATTCCCCCTTCTGGTACTCTGCTCTCCAGCACCATTTATCTGGTGTACAGTTTCAGCCTCAGCTGCAAGATTCTACATTGATGTATATTAACATCGAGCACATTTGCATTAATATTTAAATTTTATTTCTTCTTCTGGTCTAGCGAGTGAACCCTCGGGAGTGGGGGGAGGGTACGGGGCGGTATACGTGGTTCAGGGAGCATGTGATTTGAAACTGTATTATTGCGAAAAAAGGAAATGTCTCTAAGTTTCTGTTCACTGTATTGTGTTTTTTTTCTCTTTTGATATTTCCAAATAAAAAAGTAGTTGTAAAAAAAAAATAGCGTTGCACAAGTTGTATTTAAAAAAACGTACTCGATGCTGAGGATCAGTGTAAATTGTAGAATGAGAATATTTGTTTTCTTTCAGATTTCCACTTATTTCTCTTAGAGTTATTCAAGTATTTTAAATCCAAATAGAAGGTGGATGAATTCGGAATCAATCAAACTGGCGTTTACCTCGATGGTCTTTTAAGCCTAAGGTTCTAAAGAGATTTGCAGCTGCAGATTTTTGCCGACTCATTGAGCGTTTTATCCTTTTTCCAGGTTGGCGTCACTATTTTCTTAGCTCTGGTCGTCGGTGCCATATTCTTCAGCGTGTCAGACACCTCGAGTGGGATTCAGAACAGGTGAGAAGCTCACAAATCCCACCCACTTTCTCTGACCGCTTCTCCTCCTACAGTTTTTTGCTCTAGAAGCTTTGCTCCAGCTCTTCAACGTGAGGCCCTATAGCGGCGTGGGGGTGCTTGTGAACCCGTTTTTGATGCGCTCAAATTTGACACGCTTTACCGCACGGCCGCCGCTCTTCACAAAGCCTCCAAATTCAAAGCCATTCGAGTTCCCATGTGTATGTCCCATGACCACCCGCAGCTCTAGTTTATAGTTGTGTTGTGTGTGTGTGATGGACAGCGTCTCAAAACGGGGGGCGTTAAGTGTTAGCATTGATGATGATGATGATGATGATGATGATGACGTGATTTAGGATTTTTTACTTAGACATGACAGTCCACATGACAGTAGTGTGTTAATTACTGTGTGTTATTTCAGGATGGGGTCTCTGTTCTTCATCACCACTAACCAGTGCTTCGGTGCCCTGTCTGCAGCCGAGCTCTTCATCACCGAACGCAAACTCTTCCTGTGAGTGAAAATACAGACTGCACGCGCACAATATCGGCTTGTTCCACGTGCGATATCATGAACAACGCGTACAAATTAATGTTAAACAACAGCGTGTACGTCACCTTCATGTTTCGCTTCTCCGCCTTCTCAAAGCAAGAGCGCTCACTCCCCCGCACATCCAAAACACTCTCCTAGCACATTGGTACGTGCTCGTAGAAGGCACGCGTGTGCGTTTTTGTTGATCTCCGATGAAAATGAAGATTGGCGGTGGCGTCGGCGAATTGGCTGTCGGACTGGGGCTGTGCTTACATACCGGAGTATGTAAGATGGAGACAAGCGGCTTTTGGTTGGGGCGGTTGGTGGCGTAATGGTAGGGTGTTCGCCCCGTGATCTGAAGGTCGCAGGTTCGAATCCAGGACCGGTTAAGTTACCACTGAGGTACTCATGAGCAAGGTACCGTCCCCGGGTGCTGCCCTTTTCAGCTGCCCACTGCTCCCTCACGGATGGGTCAAATGCAGAGGTCACTTTTCGTTGCGGTGCACTGTGTGCTGTGGTGTTTTCACAATGACAAATAATCACTCACTTTCACTTTACGCGAGCGTTCACTGTTACTCCGTGCACAAAAACAAGTGAATGCGTAAACGTGCATAAATGACATGCTTCGCGATGTAAATGTATGGAAGGCCATTTGGGACTTAATGTCTACTTTGACGTCCAAAAAAATAACGCCTTAACATGCACATTTCTTACGTGTTAACAGGTATTTTTAAGACGTGTTAAGACGTCCCATGTTGTTCTTGTGCTGCAGTACTAAACTATTTTAAAATGCAGAAAAAATATTACGTGATTGCATTGTTTATTTATTCCACGTATTTAAACAAATATAATAAAAAAAGAACTGTAATAGAAATACATGTTTTGCTGCAGGATCTGCTCTTTACCCGCGCGTTTGCGCACATGAAAAACATGGAACGGATCGGGCAGTGACAGTCAATCAGCTACCTGAGGTCATTGTGAAAAGGGCCTACGCTACACTGCCATCTAGTGACCGAGGAACATTTTTCTCTTCTTGCAATGACTGTCTGCAGGACTTCCCCTCAAAACTGATAAAGTGGTAGCACCCAAGTTTAAACGTCTTAAGGCGTTCAAATTGTACGTTAAGACGTTTTTTTTTGGCGTGTTAACACAGACGTCAGAGTAGACGTTAAGTCCCAAATGGCCTTCCATATAAACTGTGTGTATGGAACTCCGTCTCTGACAAAAACGTTCTTTTCCAGAAAGAGAGAATGTATCAAGCTATATATCATGTATTGCGATATAGCTTAAAATATCGCAATATTATTGCCCAGCCCTAACACACAACACCTGCTGCTAACTTTGTGAGTTTCTTCCATAATGAATAGAGGTAAATAATACTACAGCTACACTTTAACCCTAACTTTAACCTGAAAGATTTTTGGTATAAAGTAAGGTCAATAAAATATAGACATGTATAGTTTGAAATTGTGACACTGTTTTAAACACTTAAATATTGTGTATTTGTGTGCAGACACGAGTATGTCAGCGGCTACTACAGAGTGTCAGTCTACTTCCTGAGTAAGATCCTCTCAGATATTCTCACCCTGCGCACCTTCCCCGCCATCATCTTCAGCTGCGTGGCGTACTGGATGATCGGTAACGCACACTCGTAACGCAAAATTGTTTTTTATTGACGTGTATAAAAACTCCAGCAACTCTGTCTTACACGCAAGCCGGTGATTATGGTGAGAGCTCAAAAATTCTCCATCCCCTGCAGGTTACAAAGCGGATGCTGGATCTTTCTTCTTCTTCATGCTCTCCGTCGCCATGACGGCGTACACGGCAACCGCCATGACCATGGCCATCTCTGCTGACCAGACCGTGGTGGCCATCGCCAATATCTTCATGACCATCAGCTTTGTGTTCATGATGGTGTGTAAACACATAATTTACCGTACACTTATGATTACTTCTTCTTTTTCTTCCTCCTCGTCGTCTTCATCTTCTTCTCCTGCTCACTCCTTGGCTCACTTGTGTGTGTTTGTGTGTGTAGATTTTCTCGGGCTTGCTGGTGAATTTGCCCAGCATCGTCAACTGGCTGAACTGGTTAAAGTATTTCAGCATTCCCCGTTACGGTTTGACGGTAAGTTGCTTTCTTCATGTTGTTATCATGCCTCAGTTGATTTTAGTCAGTTTGTCATGGGAACATGATAACGATTGGTGATGATGATGATGATGATGATGTTTCCAGGCTCTGCAGGTGAATGAGTTTGTGGGACTGAATTTCTGTGACACTCGTCCTAATCCAACCCCTGTTGGCAATACTACAGCTGCTCCAATCTCTATGTAAGTGTAGAGTTATATTCTTGAAGACACTTCGGAACTTTGAAAAGAAATCCAGTTGCTGTCTATTCGAGGTCTCAAGGAAACGGAATATATAATGAATTATTTAATACACCTTGCTATTTCAGTGGGAAAAGTAGTATGAACTGTCATTGTGAACACAACATGAATATTGTGAATGTTGATCTTAATGTAGTAACTCTGTCACACACATATTTACAGAAGTAAAGCGTGAAATTAGGGATGCATGATAACATCGGAATCAGCCGATGCCTGATATTTTCTGCCGTTATTTTATAACGCATTTATTCTACGTCAGAAAGGTAGCACTTGTGCCAGGCATGTCTAAAGTCTGAGGTGGGATTTTATACAGCCTGTGCCTTCTGTATTAAAATGTATGAAAATATTTAGACACTTTTTCTTTCTGTTGCTTGCAGTTGCACTTCAGGAGAAGACTTCCTCACAGAGCAGGGCATCGAATTCTCGACATGGGGACTGTGGCAGAACATCGTGGCGCTGGCTGTCATGACCATCATATTCCTGTGTATTGCATACATGAAACTGCGATTCATCAAGAAATTCACATAAACTACTCTCTCTCACACACACACTTTCCTACCACAGCGTATTAGGGCCGTTTTAGATTTAATAAACACAATGGAGCAGAAGGAGGGAGTAAAATTCAAAGAAAAAAGTTGTAACGAGAAAAAAAAGGAAGAAGATATTCTCGGAAAGTGTAGTCAGAAATTAGAAGAAAAAAAATCTAAATTTCACAAATTGAAGTGGTACATTTATGAGGAAAAAACAAAAATATTGTCAGACATTGTAACGACGTAAATTTGAGGGGAACAAAAATAATCCAAATTACAGAGATTAAAATGGCTACTTATTAAGAAAATAATAAATAAAGTCATGTCGTGTCAATGTCAGAATATGTCCGATTTGTGCATTTAATTTCGGAAATTTGGACTTTTTTCTTGCTAATATATTATGTTACAATGTCAGACAATATCAGAGTTTATTTCTCGTAAATTTAAGCCGCTAATCTGGAATTTCTTTTTTCCATCTCTTTTTGTTAGAATTTTACCCACTCTCTTAGCTCTCATTTTTAAAAATCTACACTATCACTAATACGTCGTCTTACATTATCGAAGGTGTGCGTTATGTGAACATTTAATATTTACAGCACTTAGGCTTCATCTCCCGATGATAACACTTTTGTCGTGCAGGTGATAAAGTCGTGTCTATAATTTTGCACTCCGACGATTCCACTCAGTGCCGCTGTACAGAAAAAAATGTGAAAAGAAGCATCACCATCTCCATTGCACTTGGAAAAAAACGATCTCTGCACTGTTTTATAGTTTAAAGAGCTTTAATATTCATATAATCTATTAGAATAACATCACAAAATATTACAGGCAGGTCTGATGTTATGGGTGGACGTAAACTCTGTGAACATAACGGTTGGACAACGTGTTATACTGTATATTGATGTTGGAACACAACCTTTTGTGCCTTAATCGTACATTCTGATGTACACGTTTATTTTTTTCTATACTATATATTATTATCAGACCATTTTCTGTTGTTTTTGCTTGTAATCAGCTGTTAATTTTGGTAAAAATGAAAATAAATATTTTTATATCAGCCAGTTCAGCATGCGTACAGCATACGTGAGATAAGGTATGTTGGCAATTTCGTTAACACGTACTCAGGGAGTTATATTTTAATTCTTAAAAGAAAAATTTGTAGTAAAAATGTCGATAAAGCCATGACGTACTGTACACTAACCCAAATACTTAAATCATCAGGTTATTTCCGAAACACGAAGCAACCAAGCGAACGTTAGCATAGGCTGGAGACTTTTATCATAACAGTTGCTGTGTTCTGTAGAGCCGAGCGTTTCATGACTCACCGGATCCAATAAATACCTCACGAATCTGAGGTCTCCATTAACCCGAATCCATCGAGTCCTAACCACACCATGACGTAAATATAAACCCCATCACGTACATGACTCATTACCAGATCAATACAGCCACAGTAGCAAGTATAGCTGCTAAAAATGTCATAACCTACAGTTCGTTTGCACCACCACACTCAAAAGAGGGATCCTAACAACTTCATACAGAGTTGAATCCTCTTTGTAAACTACGGGACTCGTGTGAGTCGAATCAATAACGTGGCGCGTCCTCTTGTACCACTTAAAAAAATAAATATTTCCATTCTGCTAGTCTTGTCTTGATACTTTGTCATTCATTTGGAAGTGCATTTATTTTCATCACAAGCCACGTATACTTTATTCTATGAGAAACAAACGATTCAGCTGCCGATTCGGCAATACTGACTCAAGTCACTCGCACACCCGGATCAGTTTAATGATTGAATCAGAGGCGAATCCTTAAGAGGAACCGAGTATTACAACTCCAGTGCTGTACCACCTCGCAAAAACGCGTTTGCTCCATAATTTATGCACATCAGTTATTCATTTTGTCCTCCAAAAATTGGATGTGAATCTGCACACATACGAAAAGGTTAAACAATAAATTAAGAATATAAATATATATTCCGGTTTTGCTCTTAAGCAGTTAGACTTTATCCCACATCGATTGCTTAATAATAGGTTCATGAATCATGCCCAATAAACACCATGCATATTGCGTAAATGTTGCAGCATTACAGCGTTCTCTTACTGAGTAAAATAAAAAATATATATTTATAGTTAAAAAGCAGCAAAAAGATTTCTATTTGTATTTGATGTAAAATAAATAAATAAATAAATAAATAAATAAAACAGTTTTAATATGTTTGTATATCATTTTACATTTAATCATTGCAGTAAAAAAGAAATAGTGAACGCAGAAGCGCTCCATCTAGTGGCTGTACTTACACATCATCCGTTTGAAAACGAAGTGTAATTTCTTCTTTTCAAAAGTTCAAACCTATATTCTTTTATTTAATTCATTTTAAATGTAATATACTTTTTAGAGCCTTGATTAGTTTAATTATATCTAAGCCAACTGTACACGGTATATATTGGTATTTAAGATTAGGGTTGTATCTCGCTCCATTCAACCTCTGCAACGACCAGGTTGAAGGGAAGTGATGTAATGTAGAAAAAATAAAGTATTATAAATATGAAGTTTTAAAATGTGTTCTAAAATTATCTGTTAATAAAATAGTGTTCTCTCTATATAAAGTCCATTTGTATTCCATGAATGATTTACTGAAATCTGGGTCACTAGGCAAAGCACCCCACAGCAGCCCCCAAACATACACATGAAAATAATTAATGTAAATAAGCCCTTATGCCTACTCCTGGCACCAGTCCTGGGACAAAGTACATTACGTAGAAAGTTAAGTGGGCAAAGTATCACAATCCACATGACACTTGGTTGCAGAAACCACACTCTCACACCTTCACACACACACACACACACTGCAGAATTTACCATGGCTTTGGAATTATTTCATCTGGCGTCTGCCTGGGATCTGCTGGACCTGCAGACATTTTTGATCTTCGCCCTTGTCTTTCTGGTGCTCGCTGACTACATGAAGAACCGCAGGCCCAAATCCTTCCCTCCGTCGCCCCCTGGCCTTCCGTTCTTGGGGAACATACTGACCATCGACTTCAAGAAAGCTCATATTAATCTGACCGAGGTAACGTGTAAAACCTAACAGCATATTTTACAGAAAGAAGTTAACATGACTTAATACTCAAACTAAGTATCATTCTCATTCATTATCATTTAGCTAGCTCAAAAATAGAATTTTTAATAACTCAAAAGATTTGAGGGTACTTAGACTTTTGTATTTCAAGTAGATGTGATGTAATGCAAGTTATTTGCATTGGCTCACTTGTTAAATATATTTATTAAAAGCTGAGGTTAGTGAGTGATTGTCACTGTGAACACACCACAGGACAACACAGTGCACCACAACAAAATGTGACCTCTGCAATGGGCAGGTATAGACCAGTGCTTGGGGACAGTACCTTGCTCAGCTGTACCTGGTTTGGGATTTGAACTGGCAACCTTCCGATCATAGGTCCAACTCGCTAACCCTTACACTACCAACTGCCCAAAATACATATACAAAGTTATATGTATGAAGGCGTTGTTCTAAGATAAAAACTCATAGCAACCTGCACCATTACTTACTTTTAATCCTTATTTAGCTTTAGTTAATATTCAGGCAGAACGTGCACAGAATCCCGATCCGGCATCCCATCCAGAGCTTCAATACGACCCTAATTAAAGAGATCACGCTCACCTGAGATGGAAACTGACCTGTTTGTTCTCAAGCTTTGTTAAGTGTTAGAACTGGTCTTGTTTTGTTTCACATTTGCTCTCTATCTCATCTTAGAATGTAGATTTATCTCCCTGTTTTCTCTTCTTTTGTCTCTGATTGCTATGTTTCTGACCAAGTCTCATTTTGTGTTACAGGCCCTGGATATTCCATATTATAATGTGATTTATCCTGTCTAATCATACTTTGTCATGTATGAGACACTTGTTGCTACACTTTTATCTCTTTACAGCCTCCTATTCATGCATTGTGTCATGAAGTATGAGGGACGAAGCTGTAAAAATGTTGGCCATTATTCAACTGGATTTAAGGTTGATGTCTTATCAGTGTATGAGTGGTAGAAAACAAGATTTTGAAACACAAACCACTCACCAAAGATTTGATCAAAATCAAGGATATTTTTAATATCAGTCACCATCCAAAAATATCTGGAATCAGTTGAATCATGGAACGGACCTGCATTTACCATTAGCACATTTGTGCAAATATGTAGTTTTTGTGTGGATTCATTTCGCTCCTGTTCTGTTTTATTCTTTGTCTTACTTTTCTTCTATCTTTGTAGGTATTTTTTGTTGGAATTGATTCATCTTAAAACCGAAATGTTTAGACGTGCGCTTAGGAGGCCTAGAATCAAATTGTTTGTGTGCATTTTGTGTTGATTTTTGCAGCTGGCGTCTCAGTATGGAGATGTGTTCAGTCTGCGTATGGGTCAGTCCCGGACGGTGGTGTTAAACGGATATAAAACGGTCAAGGAGGTTCTCGTCACACAGAAAGATGGCATCGGCGGCAGGCCTGAGTCTGTCTTAACTAGTATAGTCAGCCAACATTACGGTAAAGACACCAAGTTGCAGCCTCAAATAAAATCGAATAAAAAGCCAGATATGGCACATGAGTGGCATCCTATATAAGTGAGAGTTAACAGATAGGACGCTTATAAACCTACAAAAGTCTGGCTAATTCATGACTGTTTTAAGGGCTGGTGATGTCTAATGGTCACTTGTGGAAGGAGCAGCGACGTTTTGCTTTGTTAACGCTGAAGCACTTTGGAGTTGGCAAGAACTCCCTCGAGTCAGCAATCCTGAAGGAGTTCAGCCACCAAGCCAGAGAAATCAGCAACATCAACGGTGAGAGCCACCTTTTATAATTTTCCAATGTCTGTACAAAGATGTGCTCTTAATTTTTATGATACCAACTTGAGATTGGTATCAATCATATTGTTAGATACTAAGATTTCTGCAATTTAAGTAAATATTTTATTAATATAGCTGCAAGCGGCAACGAGGGGGGTCCAAGCATAAGTTGGAAACAGCAGGACAATAGGGTCAGCACTGGGCATACATTCTGAGAGTGTATGCACTCAAAAAGAAGACTATCAGAGATCGGTAGTATTCTAAAAGTTTTCAACTGAACTGCAACTTTTAACAGCGTTCTGCACTGACGGTGCGCAAAGCTTTCTTTTCACGCAACACTTCCCTTTTGCCCTCTAGTGGCCAAACTATGCAATGACAACCCTCATAACTAGTGTTGGAGCAACTAGCTACAATGAAGAAGTGCGAGTCTACTTGCCCAATTTTTTTGGTAGCTCACTTTATTTTTGATGCTACATTGTTATCAAATATGACAGACTTATCAGGCTCTTTTCTATATACGATGGGTTTGTTTTTTTTCTGCGTCTGTACTTACTGATCTCCTTCTTGAGCAAGAATCTGCAAATCTACACATGATAATTTGCATTGTTAAGTTTCTGAATGTGTGTGCTAATTCCGCAAGATGTGGGGAAATTATGTAATGAGCTCATTTTGGTTTACAGGAAAGCCCTTCAATCCTCATCTGATTTTAAACTGCGGTGTAACTAACATCATTTCCACCCTGGTGTTTGGCCGTCGCTTCGAGTATGATGACCTGGCATTCCGCAATTACACAAAGTTGCTGGAAGATTCGCTGGAGAAACAGTTCTCCATCTGGGCTCAGGTGGGAATAAACTGAAGAAAGCTGCAAACTGGCTTTTCCAAATGTGACCCGGCATCAAACTTGCAATAATTTAATGAATCTTTTTCTACGACTTTAAACACAAGATTAAAGACATGAAAGATGACATGATGATAAAAACTATTGTTATATCTGATTTTTGTATAGGCTTGTATGTGGGAAAAAAGGGGAAACTCAAACAGAAGAAACGAATAACCTGTTTTCTTTATTTTTCTAATGGATTATTCCAGTTGTACGAGTCTTTTCCTTATCTGATGAGGCTGCTGCCGGGGCCTCACAAAAATCTCATTAAAAACTGGGAAATACTGATGGATTTTGTAAGAATGGAGATCAAGCAACACAAGAAAGACAGAGACCCCGAGGAGCCCCGAGACTACATTGATTATTACCTGACTGAGATTGAGAAGGTTTGTGTAGAGCACAGCATTTTCTACTCTAAAGATCTTACAGTTAAGATCATTACAGTTTGAACCTCAGGTGCATTAGAGGTTAAAAATGTAAATATATTAATTGGAAAGTCATTGTAGTGCAAAGTTATGAATTTCAGAATTGCATTAATGGCTGAAATGGACAACTCCGGTTCCATTGTTCAGTAACTTAAATTATTTTTGTTCTAACTGGAGCTTGGAGCAAAGTTTTAATAAATCAGTCAAAAGTATGAAAATACAAAGCAGTGAAGTTGCATTTCACCATCTGGTGGACAAACTACACAATGCCAATTTTTTTAAAAAGGGCTGATATTGATTTTTTGGATTTTTAAATGAATATCCCACCGTTAGGCCACCAGTTTTTGGGAGACAATGCAAAACAGGTCATTTACACAGTAAATCTCTCTAAATCAAGAGCTTTATTAATGTATTGCTTTAAACTCCATCCGTGTGAAATATTCACATTGAATGACGATAGTCAAAAAAGACTTGAATTTTATATTTATCAAATATAGTTCATTATTACTGGTTGGTAACGTCAGCCAATCAGCATCCACGTTTCCCCATATTTGTAAATCAAGTATTTTACATTTTTTGTTGTTGCTCATCCAATCATGTCTTGGTATCAGAAATACAGGTTTTATTGGGGCAATTGGTAGCATAACCGTTTGGGGTTTGATCAGAGGGTCACCGGATCAGATGCTCGTCTGATAAAGGTACCACTAAGGTACTCATGAGCAAGGTACTGATCCCAAGCACTGAGTTTTGGCATTGTGGTCCACTGTGTTCTATGCTGTATTCACAATGGCAATCACTCGCTAAAATTATTTCATTACAATTGATTTCGACCTACTGAATACAACAGGAAAGTGCTGACACTAAATAATTCCCCTCTCTCATTGCCAGAACAAAAGCGATGTTGAAGCAGAATTTCATGAGGATAATCTGGTGGTGTGCTCCCTAGATCTTTTCACGGCCGGTTCCGAAACCACTTCCACCACCCTGCGTTGGGGTTTACTCTTCATGGCTAAATACCCTGAGGTGCAGGGTAAATTGGATGCCATGCTTTTTAACTAATTTCACCAAACAGGAAAGTTGTAATATTTAGGTGAACAGGTTCTATGTTAAATCTTGCTTTCTTTGTCTGATTCTTTAAACGTCAACAGAAAAGGTCCAGGCCGAGATCGACAAGGTGATCGGTCAGTCGCGGCAGCCCAGCATGGCAGACCGAGCCGATTTGCCTTACACTCATGCTGTTCT
Source organism: Distichodus sexfasciatus (assembly GCA_032718565.1). Taxonomy (NCBI): domain Eukaryota; kingdom Metazoa; phylum Chordata; class Actinopteri; order Characiformes; family Distichodontidae; genus Distichodus; species Distichodus sexfasciatus. Next base: position 105,385 of record JAVGVS010000577.1, on the reverse strand, counting down.
TCATGAGATTCAACGGTTTGGTAATATTGCTCCACTTGGCTTGCCCAGAATGGCCGTCAGGGATGTTCAGATAGGAGACTTCATCATTCCAGAGGTATTTGTTGAATAACAGAGCAATTTGAACATATCATTAGCATGTATGCCTTTTTACATGATTTGCCTTTTATAGTGGTGGATTGAATATATTTTTTATCCCCCACATACACTTTCAACATTAGGAGTGGGAATCGATAAGATTTTATCATCATCAATGCCATTGACGATTCTGCCTCTCAATCCAATTCCTTATTGATTCCTGAATAGTTTTTTGAGTGTAAAAAAGTAGTTCTGCACAGTCTTCCGCACTGACTTAGGGCATGAACACATTCATATTGTTGTTAAGAGGTTTATTATGCAGAGACATTCTATGGGTTAGTACTGTGAAGAACAATGTTAGTGGAGGTGGAAACACTTCTTTATCCATTTGGAATCCATCTGGATATAGGATTAAATTATTTGATAACAAATAATGCATTTTTCTATTTTTACTTTTTACTCTCTAACATTATAGAATGTAATAAATATTTTCTGATTAATGGCAAATGAAGAAATACTGAAGTTTTGGTCATTTTTGAGCATTTGGACTCATTTTGGTCTACAACTCATTTTTGAGTCAGTTCTGGAAGAGAAGTACATTTTTGTCGTGAGGGCGTTCCATATGAGAGCCGCAGCACAATAGCGCTGTGGACGCGCGTCGGGAATAAGTAAATATCAAGTAACCGGCTGCACTGTGAGTAGAACGCTGGTTGTTATTTATCAGCTAAAATATACGTTTTGTCTTCAATAAATCCGAAGATTTAACGGAACTGGAAGGTTTTAGTGAATGTTGGACTTCCCTGAGCGCGCTAACAGACTCAGCGCGTGCGTTTAAAATATTTATGCGTCATCATTCCTCGTGGTCGAAGGACAAGTCGCAGAGAGTGTGACGTAATGTAGCGCGACGCACACCTTAGGGAAAAGCGGAAGCCGCCGTGCTGGGAAATGAGAGAATCGTTAAGAAGAATCCATAACGTCGGAGGTGTAGAGTTGTGATGGTATTGATCAGTTGGAACCGGGTCTGAGTCTGAATTTACTGATTTTCAGTTGAATTCGTACGGAAGCGTAATGCGTTCACTTGAGAAAAAAAATAATTCAGCTCTGTTTTTCCGAATTAACGAGATAGTTTTCATGTTATAAAAAAAGTTCTGTTTTTCCGAATTAACCAGATACAGTTTACATGTTAAAAAAGTTCTGTTTTTCCGAATTAACCAGATACAGTTTACATGTTAAAAAAAGTTCTGTTTTTCCGAATTAACCAGGTACAGTTTACATGTTAAAAAAGTTCTGTTTTTCCGAATTAACCAGGTACAGTTTACATGTTAAAAAAAGTTCAGTTTTTCCGAATTAACCAGATACAGTTTACATGTTAAAAAAAAGTTCTGTTTTTCCGAATTAACGAGATGCAGTTTACATGTTAAAAAAAAAGTTCTGTTTTTCTGAATTAACGAGATACAGCTTTCATGTTAAAAAAAAAACAAAAAAAAACTCCAAAGCTCTCATTTCGCCTGCTTTAGAGCTCGATTTCACAGCAATAATGTCACACCAGTTTAATTTTGGTTTGGGTTTGAGACACTGGGAAATACTTCAGAATCAGAAACTTTATTCATCCCGGAGGAAATTGCTCACATCACGACTACACAGTTCACAAGACACAAGGACAGAGCAATAAAGAATAGTACCCAAAAATATAGTTAAAGCTTAAATAAAAATACTCAGATAAAAACCTTAGTGCAATAAGTAGAATGGACTATGCTGGCTTAATACTTGCAGCATTAAGTAACATAGATGGCATTGTTATTAGTTTGTCGACTTTGCGCAGGCACCTCAAGACGGAAAGCACTCTCACCCATTCTGACCTGCAGGACATTGCAGCGTGTTTTTTTCTAACATGAAAACTGTATCTTGTTAATTCAGAAAAACAGAACTTTTTTTTTTTTTTACATGAAAGCTATCTCGTTAATTCGGAAAAACGGCAGAATTATTTTAAATCAAGTGAACGCATTACGCTTCTGTAAATTTGAGAGTTAATTCTTCTCGATTTCAAAGAACAAAATGCAAAGGAAAGTCTTGTTGCTAAGCAACCAATCCTCTGTCACTGGTGTGAATTGCATGAGAGATTTTTTTGCACTTTTGTGTCTGTCCTAAATTAATTTGAGCCTTTGCGTTATTAAATTTCCCCCAGGGCACTGACATCATGGTCAACCTGACCTCAGTGCTGTTTGACAAGCACGAGTGGGAAACGCCAGACAGCTTTAATCCACGACACTTCCTGGATAAAGACGGGAAGTTTGTGAAGCCAAACGCTTTCATGGCTTTCTCGGCAGGTGAGAAATGAGGTCTGAAGTAAGCTCTTAAAATTAAGGGTCGGCCGGTTATCGGGGGCTGATGTTAGCCATTTTGCTGATTATCAGTATCTGTGTTTAATTTTGACCATCACCGATATTACGTAATTACAAGGAACACTACTGTGGTTCCAGTGCCGTCTCTTCTCTCTGTGCTGTTTGCTCTTAACTCGCTGCTTCATTTAGGCTATGTCCACACAACAGTGATTGCGATATACTTTGCAGATTCAGAGTTTCGCGTCCATACGTCATTTCCAGAAATATCGTCATTCAAATGAAAATGGGAAAACTGGGTTAAAATGGTGTGATACGTATGCCACACCTATATCAAGTCAAAGTAAACTGTAAAAATATATATACATAAACTACAAAATAGGTAGAGAAAGAGTTGTGGGGAATAGTTACATACGGAATTCATCTACAGTTTTGTTTCTGGAATTAATTTAGCAGCGCCTGCAGCACAAACACAGCTCTGTAATCTGCACTTGTTATGTGTGGGGCTCTTCCTTCTTCTTCTAGTCATGTGGGACTGTGACATCATTGTTTTCAAAAAGTGGTCTATATGGCAACGAGAGTGCAGCATTTTGAGATTTTTCCACTCTGCAACCTGTTTTCAAAAAAAGTTCGTTTCAGAGCACCGGCAACGCCGGTGTCATGTGTAGCGAAAACGCTAAAAAAAACTTTTTCGGATTAACCTAAACTTGTTGTTGTGTGAGAGAGGAAAGTTTCAACTGAGCTTGGTGTTTGTAAAATTCCAGATTTTGACATAGATGTCCTTATATTTTTGCATATTGGTTCCAAATATTGGTTATTGACCCCATTAACTAGCAATAATCGGTATTGACATTTTGGCTCTGTAAAAGCAATATCAGTCGTCCTCTACTTAAAACCTAATTCTCACCTTTTGTCGAATTGGAAACGACTACATTTGTAATGTAACTGAATTTTGGAAATATTCACTGGTATAAACATTTAAAAAAAGTTCTTTTTACTCATGTAATATGTGTTCACATCACCCCAAGTGTATTGCTCATGGCGTCCTATGTTTTACTCCCAAAAAATATTTCCATAGAGTACAGAAATGCCATGCTACATATATGTACCTAGTTAAAGATGTTCTTATCCACCACCTCTGCCAGGTAAAAGAGTGTGTCTCGGGGAAAACCTGGCCAAGATGGAGCTCTTCCTCTTCTTCACTTCCTTCCTGCAGAGGTTTACCTTCTCTCTTCCCGCTGGAGTGAAGCCCAGCCTGGAGTATCGCCTGGGCATCACCCTGACCCCTGCCCCCTTCCAGATCTGCGCCACTCCACGCCAGCCCCAGCACCACTGAGATCGGGGGAGTATTATGGAGGTCAAAAGTAAATTCAGTTCAGATTTAAGCAAGGGAAATGTTTGCTAATGTGCAGTTAGAGTTTAGGATGCTTATTTGGTAAGAAGAAATCTGTTATTAAAACTAGGGATGATATCGATGATATTGGAATCATATTGGACTGATACTTAGATTTGCCCGATATTTCCAGCTGATATTTGATGATGCATTTATACCAGGCATGTCCAGAATCTGAGGTGGGCTTTTATACGTCCCGCGCCTTTTGTCTTGAAATCTAAGGCCTTATTTTGTGGCAAAATTCTCTGCACACAGTGAGACTTGGGTGAGAAAAACATCGTCTTTTCGTGCTCACGCTCGACTCTGGCTTCCTCATTTATCGGCATCGGCAGCTATAAACATGAAAAATATCGAATATCAGCATCAGTGCTATAATTCCCAAGGATTTTGATGTTCAGTGTTTTCCGATTCGACATTTGTGTTTAGGTAATAATACAATCTACGAATGACGACGAGCATTTGTACGCAATTTTTAATGTGAGCTTTTTTGAGCAAAACATTAGCTTTTTGGGTTTTTAATTATGCAGCCGTTATACTATGTAAACATCTTAACATAGTTTAAGAAGAAAATGTTGGTGAACGAGGCCCAATCTTCTTAGACTTGGTGCTCATGGGACATGTAGTTTCATGCACAACCACTTTTATACATTTAATTTTGATTATACCCATCATTACCTTTTCATTAGCTGTGGAACTGAGCCAGTAGCCAAGCTGCTACAAGCCAAAAACTGAATATGGGGTGGGCTGAATGAATTGAGTCGCCAAATTGAAGCCTTTGGGCTTAATTCTGTCAGTGAACGCACCACCAGGCTCCTGAAGTTCAGGTCGGGAGATCTGTCTCTTTGTGATGAAAATGAAGAACTTTTTTTGGTTACCTCGTATTTGATCTAAATCGACAGCTGAGATTGGTGTTGGCGTGTGCTCAAAATGTTTAATATTGGGATTGGATCAGGAACAAGCATGTGTAGAAACTGTGCGTGCGCTATTACGCACACCTTTCTGATCTAAAACTTTTGATTATAGACGTTCGTTAGCACATGCAAACCGTTCATAACGGGCGCTATGCTAATGACTGGCTAATATTCTGGTTAATGAAGCTGTAAAATCTACAGACTAGTTTTAATTTTAAACTGTAAATGTGACCCTCCACGGCAAAACCAGTCGCTTGTTGCAACGGAGGTTTCTGAGAAAAACGACCGCTTATGTTGTGCGGGGTAAAATGTTGGATTTTTTGAAACAGTGGAAGGTCTATACTGTACTGTTGTGAATAAATTTGGCTGAAAAACTTCCCCTTTCCATCCTAAAAACGTGACTTTCTTGAGGTGATGAATTCAATTCCAGCAGAATGTTAAAAGTTTCTGTTTTGACCGCTCTACTTCAATATTTACGGTAAATCCACTGGTTGACTAGCGTGAAGATATTTCTCCGGAATCCATCTCCGTCTCCCGAGTTCAGTTAACCTAACGCAGGTAGGCTATCCGTGTGGCTGTGAATGCAGCGTAGGCTACCGTAAATGCAAACGTAGCCGCGACCGCACCAAGCGTCTGTGAGTGCTACGGCGATAGTCAACTTCAAAGGCAGATTTCTCCGTTTCTCACTTGGCGTGACAGGAGAAACCCGACTCCTTTGAATGTTGATATCTCAGTCATATGTCGTCCCATTCATTCCATATAGGTATCGTTTTGAAGCTTGATTTATGCCCGTTCATGAAAACATCATAACTCAATTTTGAAAATTTGTGACAAGCGACTGGTTTTGCCGTGGAGGGTCACATATATGCATATTTTCAATATGACATGCTAATGTTAAAGCAGTGAGACCACACGTCATCACTTCTACTACTTCTGTGCGGTTTGGGACACGGCCCTCATCTTGGACGTCTATTAGAGCCACGTTCCCATGACGGCAACTGCAACTTTGTGGACAGTGCAACCTTAATAGAAAACATTTACATGTGTGTCTTATTGCATCAGAAAGTGCGACTTCAAATGAGTAAACCAATAACTAACAGGTAAATTTTATTTCATGTACAATAAAAAATAGACAAGCGACTGTACATCAACTGATTCAACTTCTACCACAAATCTATGATAAACTATACTTTTGGGGGTCTTAAAATACAGTTTTAAAAAAAAATCTGTTTTTTTTTTCTTACTGTAAACAAAGTTAAAACAAGACCACAAAGAGGGATTTACACAATCCCTCGTTACATTAAAAAACAGTTCAAGTCTTTTGATTTTATTTAATATTTTGAGGTCTGTTGTCCTCGGCCGATAACAGTTTTGTTACATCCAGTAACCCCTCAGGAAAATGGATATAAACAGTATGAAAATAGGTATAAAAATCAGTGTCAGAACCCTGAGGACTCGTTCCAATTCTTTATAAAGTCCCACTGAACTGCCAATTACAGGAATAAAACATCCCGATGTGGAACTCAAGGCCAAAACTTAACACTGTTGCTTAGTAACTTCATCCTTTAAACTGCAATAGAGGAGGCAGTGAGCTGAACTGATCCAGAATCAGATTTTTAACACAATCCTTCATTTTTAATGTATGTAGCGATGAACAGACCTGACCCAGAAACAGTGCTCTGATGGTTCCGAAATATGGCTTTTAAATGGTTTGATTTCTGTTGGTTCCGTGGGATTAACTCAAATGAGCTCTGATTTTGGGAGTAGGTTTAGTCGGGGTTGGGCTGCGCGGGGTCGGACGGCAAAATGACCCTCTGCTCGTCCATCCGTTTGGCCTGGGAGCGAAGGATGAGGCTGAAGAAGTCTTCATCCGGCACGGTGGGGCCTCGCGTCGGGGGAGGAGGCGGAGCGCAGCGCTGGTCGTCCAGCCGGGAACCCTGGGAGCGGAGAGGAGTTTGTAGGTTTTAATTTTGTTCTCGTGCACAAACCTTCCAACACCTTAAATTAGCACTACGCCTCCCGAAGGGCTGGGCGATATGATTTCAAATCAGTATCGCGATTAATTAAAGATTAATGAACAAATTTTATGTGATTACGGTGAGCACGTTCTGACCATTACCTTGTTTTCACAAAGCCACCAAATTTACATCCTTTTCTCTGTTGTTTATTTTTCCCATAGGAACCCATGGGATTAGGGACTTGAAACTTTCCTTCGTTTGTTTTCGTGTGACGGTTTTCATGCCACGTCAGGATTAACTGTAATGTACAGTTAGTTGCTAACGTGCACTTACTTGCTAACGTACATTTACTTGGCTAACGTACACTGTTGGTTGCTAACGTACACTGTTGGTTGCTAACGTACACCATGTTACTTGCTAATGTACATTTACTTGGCTAACGTACACTGTTACTTGCTAACGTACACTGTTGGTTGCTAACGTACACTGTTGGTTGCTAACGTACACTGTTGGTTGCTAACGTACACTGTTGTTTGCTAACGTACACCATGTTACTTGCTAACGTACACCATGTTACTTGCTAACGTACACCATGTTACTTGGTAACGTACACTTACTTGGCTAACATACACTGTTACTTGCTAACGTATACTATGTTGGTTGCTAACGTACACTATTAGTTGCTAACGTACACCGTTTTAGTTGCTAATGCACACCGTGTTAGTTGCTAACTTAGTTAGCAACTATGTTTTTGGGAAACGTACCTCTGGATAAGACCGTCTGCTAAATTGCGTTAGTGTAATAAAATGTTATGCTCAGAATGTTAAATATCGGGATCGGTCCACGCACAAGCGATATCGTGCCACCACTGCCTCTACTGCGCCACTGTAGAAACTGTACATATTCTATTAGGAAGCAAACTGAAGATGTCAGGTGTGTGTTAGTTACTGGTTTAAGTAGTACGTTGGCTAACTCGCTTGCGACTGAAATGGCTCGTGGCTTGTGCGGGAACTCTGAGACTGGAGAGGAGTTTTAGAGCCAAGTTTATCACCGCGTAAAATCTGCTGGCGCAGGAAGAAGCAGTTCAGCTTGCATTTCAGGAATTCTGACAAGAACATGCAAGGACAACAAGACTTGCGGATTCACACAAAACACGTGTGTGTGTGTGTGTGTGTGTTTTGAGTTGAATCTTGCTGACCTGGCACTTGACGAGCATGTCGAAGAAGTCATCGTCGGGCTCCTTGCTGTCAGCGCTGGCCATCAGCTGGTTGAGGACCACCTCGCTGGTACTGTGGTCCAAACGCAGGCCCGGGAGGCTGCTGACGCTGACGCGCTGCTCGTCCAGACGCCGGCCCTGAGAACTGGCCAGCAGGTCGAGGAAGTGGCCAGGCTGAGCCGAGGCCTCCACCGCGGGCGTAGAAATAGCTACGGAAGAGAAAAGAAACGCTTACATTTCTACTTTCATGACATTTATACACAACCACGTCCGTTTGACAAGTCTTCCTGGAGCAACTCTATCTATCCATCCATCCATCTATCTTCTTCCTTCCATCCACCTATCCATCTGTCTATCCATCCATCTATCTAACTATTCTTCTGTCCATCCATCTATGTATCTATATATTCTTTCTTCTATCCATCAATCCTTTATCCATCAATTTAATCTATCCATTTGTCCATCTATCTATCTATCTATCTATCTATCTATCTATCTATCTATCTATCTATCTATCTATTCTACCTTCCATCATTCTTGCATCCATCCATCTATCCATCCATCCGTCTCTTCTTACTTCCATCATCCCTGCATCCATCCATCCTACTTGTATCGTCCAACCATCTGTCCATTCATCCATCCATCTATCTATTTATTCTTCCTTCCATCATCCATGCATCCATCTATCTATCTATTCTTCCTACCATCCATCCGTCAATCCATCCATCCATCCATCCATCTATTTGTCTATTCTTCCTTCCATTATTCTTGCATCCATCCATCTATCTATCCATCTATCTATTTTCTTCCTTCCATCCACCTAACCGTCTGTCTATCCATCCATCCAGCCATCTATCAGAATGTTACTCTTCTTCATCTGTAATTCCATGTGTTGTCTACAGTCTTCTGTGTATTTTGGCCACTTCTAGGTGAAGCCAGATTTGGTTAAAAAAATAACATCAGAAAGTTTTTTCCATTTTTCCCCCCATTGTAGCTGAGCAAAAAAATTAGGAAATCCGAAAAAAATCATTTTGGTATAGAGACGAGAACTGAAAAAGCTACATGTAATTTAAAAAAACAATAAACGAATAATACACAGATTTTGTTGTAATACTTTTTAGTGAAAATGTGAAATCTAAATATTTATGTAAGGTTTAAAAAAAAAAAAAAAATTTAGTTTTTGGAAAAGACTTTTTCTGGGTTTCAAGTTTTGGAAAGTGAATGCTCCATGGACTCAAAAAAATCCAGCTTTGCAGATTTGTACATCCATCTCCAAAAACGCAGCAGCTTCATCCCAGTCCCCAGCTGATCCCATTCCCCTTTCTACTTCCCTTCTTAAACTCCTGGAAATCCCACTCCAACCTCATCTCACACCCCAAAGGTCACCGCGGTTAGGGGGGTGTGGCTAACTCACATTTCCTGGTGACTATGGGCGGGGTTTCACAGGGGGAGGAGGGGGCGGAGACGCGGCTAAAGCCGACCTCCAGGGAGCACCTTTGGTCGTCCATGCGGTTGCCTTGGAAACGGGTGAGGAGGTCGAAAAAGCCCTCGTCGCCCAGAGTGTCTGGAGCGTGCTGTAATGAGAGGGAGAGAGATGGCAGAGATGTTGTCGCCCTTTATAATGATTCTCTAAAAATTTATTAAAACGAAGGGAAACAAAACCACTAGCTATTTTTGAAGGTAAATGTGAGTCGTTTTTTATCACACGTTTCCTGCGTCTTCAAAACGTAACAATGTTTGGCTCAGCGTTTTGCGGAAAACAACACTGATTTAGTCAAATCAAAAGTTGCAATGCTGCAAAATCTCGCAGGGTCTGCTTTATGAACTATGACAGCTTTAAAGGCAAACACACAGCAACGAATAAACGAATAAACAAATCATTAGATAAATACCTTGGGGTCCAGTTCAGGCGTACGAGGTGCGGAGCCGCCGTCGCTCTGCCGTGTTTTTCCCGGACTTGTCCCGTTGGCTTTTTGCTTTTTCCCTTTAAAGCGGTTGATGAGGGACAGCTTGGAGGACGTCTTGGCTATGGGGGACGACGACTTGGCCTGTTTAGGAGACGTCTCGTCCTGTTTGGGTGAATCCTGTGCGATATGGACAAAGGTTTACACAGTGTATAAATGGTGGCTTGTGTGTGTGTGTGTGTGTATATTGAGTAAGTGTGTGTGTGTGTCTGAGAGAGAGAGAAACCCACTGGACTCTTGTCACGACTCAGTTTCATCAGCTCCATGTTCTCCATGCTGTGTCTCCGGCCCATTCTGGGTTTAGATTCTGTAAAAGTAAAAGCACATGGATTTTTTGATGAGTGGATCCATCCGCCAAACTATGATTAAGCCTAACCCTAGACTAACTTTTGGGCTGTTTTTTTTTTTTGCTCATGGATTAAGCCTAGTCTTGGACTATGTTGTAGTATCAATGGGGATTTACCTTTCAAACCCAAAGCTACTCTTGGACTAGGCTTAATCCTCGACTGGGAAATTGGCCCTTTGAGTTTCACTGGTGAATCTCCATTGGTATTGCAATTTAGTCCAAGACTAGGCTTAATCCATAACCAAGATACCAGCCCATAGGGCCAGTTTCCCAGAAAATGATTAAGCCTAAGACTAGATTAAATGAGTTTGTGTTGAATCTCCAGTGGAACTGCATTTTAGTCCAAGACTAGGCTTAATCCATGTTCAAAAAAAACAGCCCAACGGGCCAGTTTCCTAGTCTGAGATTAAGACTAGTCCTAGACTAACTTTGACTATCAGTGATTCATCATCATTGGTATTGCAACTTAGTCCAAGACTAAGAAGAAAGAAACCAGTCCATAATGTTTAACAAATCAGCTGGTGAGCAGAACAATTCATGCATCATTCTTTCATTCATTTTTTAAATGAGTTTTTGAGACTGTTTTCCATTTCTTTATTTTAGTGAAACTGGAAAAAACTTTGTTAAAACTTTTTGAAATTTGGTTTTACTTATAAAATGCACATTGCTCCAGACCATAGGACAAATCAGAGAGAACTTTATCAGAACACTGGTTAAAAAATGATCGATACCGATACCATAAAAATGGTAAATATCGGCGCCGATAAATCGGTCCACCCCTTGCACAGAAGGCCACAGAAAATGGTGTAAATGTGAAATTTTTTTTATACTGGTTTTTGAATATTTGGACTGAAATAAAAAAAAAAAGGAGGTTGAAAGAATGGACAGATCAGACGCCAGACACGGAGGAGGGTTACCGGTTGGACTGTTGCTGCTGCTGTTATTTTGTGGGCTGTCGTTGCAGACGGAAATGTTACTGTTGATGCTGTTGTTCTGCTTCAACCCTAAAACCAGCTGCAGGTCCGAGACGTTCATCCTGGCTGTGAGCTCACTACTGCGGTCTCCAATCTGACGCACACACACACACACACACACACACAGAACAGTTCAGTGCTCGGTTGGACTCTAAACAGATGAGAATGACAAGCATTTCCTGCAAAACCCAGATCTAACCCAGCTTCTTATCTGTACTAAAGCTGGGATAGAAAGTGAACAAACACTGATTTTGAACACACACACACACAGACACACACCTCTTTGGAAATCTCCAGATGTCTCTCTGCAAATTTCAGGGCCTGTTCGTGGTTTCCCAGAGCTGTGTGGGCGTTTCCTAAACTCCAGCAAGCTCTCCCTTCTCCTATCCTACACGCACACGGGATAAAATGAGGTGACAACGCTGAGGAACAACACGTAAAAGTAATGTTGCATGGATAAAGGTGGACGATATGGTCAAAAATATCTCGATATTTATTCTATATTGGTAAATGTCAATTTTCTAGCTACATGTCTAATACTATTTAAACGTCTTAACCTTAAAAACTCATTACGAATGCTGGTGGTGTGTTCAGAGATTGTGAATGTTTCTTTCACTTCATCTTTGATTTATTACCAACTTAAAATGCCTCCGAAGACTTCAGGATGTGTGTGTGCGTGTGTTCATACCTATCCTTCAGGTCCTGAGCGATGATGAGGTGTTTAAGGTGATAGTCGATGGCTCTCTCGTAGTCCTGCAGCAGGGTGTAAGTGTTTCCCAGGCTGTAACAAGCCTGCGCCTCCACGGCCCGGTCTCTAAGCTGCCGAGCCAACTGTAGTGTGCGTCTGTGAAAACCCAAAACAAGGTTGTGACTCAAATCAAAATTAAACACTCATAAGACAACACACACCACAGCCTTCCCTTGTGAGTCTCTCATTTCACAACGTTATACCAAACATTCAAACCGAAACCCAATAAAACTTGCTTGTAGTGTTCGGCTGCGACTTCGAACTGTCCGAGAAAGATGTAGGCGTTTCCAAGGTTACAGTAAGCCCTCCTCTCCGCCGCCCGGTCCCCAAACTCTTTGGCGATGAGGAGTCGCTACGAACAAAAAAAGAACATTTACGCCACGTATAGCTTGTGAACGGTAGCTTTTCCAAGCTATAAGCTACTTAAAACGTAACTAGGTTACAGTCAAGCTAGTTGTAATGCAGTAGTTAGCTACACTATAAGCTACAAATAAAAAGTTGCTAACGACGTCCGAGAAATTAATATTTGTGTAGTAGGACGCGCTTAAAGCTAATTTCTTCCAAAAAATAAGTTAAACACGATTTTAAAAACAGCGTAAGGTTTTGTCATGCTCTGACTCCACCTCGCAGCTGCCAGCAGTGTGTTGTGATGCTGAGCTTGCTTGTTGGTTGTGTATGAATGGTTTTAAACCCTGTGAGAAGTTAGTACCTGTTCGTGGGCCAACACGGCGTTCTGAAAGTTCCCGAGAAGGTACTGGGTGTTCCCGAGGTTGCCGTACGTCCGTCCCTGCGCCGCTCGGTCGCCCAGCTCTTTCACGATGGCTAGATTCGCTCTGTGAACCAAGACAAAAAACTGAATTATTCTAAGGTTTAATGATTTGCAATCTGAAGCTTATTAAAGTTAAAACAGAGAGCAAGAAAAAATCAAATGCACTTTAAATGGAATTCTAATGCGATTTTTAATGCACTGAAAATATGTAACATTAATTGTTTGTTCAATCCTTATCTAAAATAGACAGGTTTGACTTACAACATAAATATACAATCTATTTATGCCATGATACAGTGCAATGTGAAAGTGAGTGATTATTTGCCATTGTGAACACAGCACAGCACAGCACACAACAACGAAATGTGACCTCTGCTTTTAACCCATCCGTGAAGGAGCAGTGGGCAGCTAACAAGCGCCCGGGGAGCAGTGCTTGGGGACGGTACCTTACTCATGAGTACCTCAGTGGTAACTTTACCGGCCCTGGATTCCAACCTGTGACCTTCTGATCATGAGGCGAACACCCTACTGTTACGCCACCAACTGCCCTGGTGAATCATATTAAAATCACTGTACTGCATCATGTGACAACACTATCTGTACTACATTCTGTTACACCCTAGACCTATTTATTTTATTTGTACACGTCAGCATTTACCAGCACGCCCAGCTGTAGCATTCCTGATAACGTCAACAATGCCATGTGAATCTCGGTTTAATGTGCGGAATGTATTTTCTAACATCTGAAGTGATTTCATTTGATATCTAAAAATATCTTGAATCGAATTATCAGTCCATGAGCTGTAAATACAATACAAATATGGATAGTAAAATTTAAAAAATGCTGTGTTTTGTGTTAAATGTTCTTAAATGTGTGAGTGTGAAGCAAACACACAGCACGTCACCAGCAGTGATAAAATGTCCTCACACAACAAACCTTTTAACATGGCCAAGAGTAACGTGCTTATGACAAACAGCTTCATGACATCAGCTGATGGAAACATTGACTCATGGTTCACGTTGGAATGAACTGATGTCATGTGATTACTACAGGTCTGTGGTTTATTGCTATTTGCAGCAGTAGTGGTAATGGTGGTGGTTGTAGTAGCCATAGTAACTGCTGTAGTAATTGTTGGTGTGGTTGTGGTGGTGTTGACTGCGTGGCCGTGACTGTAGTCGTTGGTGTTGTAGTGTGTTGTAGAAATAGTAGTTGATGTGGTAGCTGTAGTCGCGTGATCAAGTTTGTAGTGGTTGTAGCAGTAGTGATAACTGTGGAAGTAGTTGTTATGTTTGAGTAGTTTTTGTAGTAGAGACTGTGCTTGGATTATAGTAGTTGCATTTCTAGAAACTGTTGTAGGCGTGCTAATAGTTGTAATCGTAGTTAAGGTATCTGTGGTTGCAGTAGTAGTTGTGGTAGTACTGCTTGTGGTTGTAGTAGTAGTGGTGTAGTAGAAGTAGTAATTGTGTTAGTAGTTGTAGTGGTTGTCAAAGTACAAGCAATAATTGATCTAGTAGTGGTTGCAGTGCTAGTAGTAATTGTAGTAGTGGTTGTAGTAGTAATAGTGAGTGTAGTAGTGGTTTTAATAGTAGTTGCTGAAATAGTCGTAGTAGCAGTTGTATTTCTAGGAATTGTTGTTCTAGTGGTAATTGTAATAGCGGCTGTACTAGTAGAGGCTGTAGTAGTAGTGGTTGTGGTATTTGTGGTTGTAGTAGTATTTGTAGTACTAGTGGTGAAGCAGTAACTGCAGAAAGGTAGTGGTTGTAAGTATTTAAAGTCATAGTGAGTATTGGCAGCAATTAGTGGGTGTGGTGTACTTTGTGGTTGTAGTAGCATTGGTGGGCACTTTAGTGGTGTAGTAAAGTGCCAGTAATTGTGGCATTTGGTGGTTGTAGTAGCATGGTAGCAATTAGTGTGTAGTAAAAGTAGTAATTGTACAGGTATTTGTGGTTGTAGGGCATTAAAAGCTAGTGGGTGGGTAAAAGTAGTAATTGTGGTTGTATTTGTGGTTGTAGTAGTATTGGTAGTGCTAGGTGTGGGTGTAGTAAAAGTAGTACTGTGGTTGTGGTATTTGGTGGTTGTAGTAGTATTGGTAGTGCCAGGTGTAGTAAAAGTAGTAATCAGGTTGTGGTATTTGTGGTTACAGTAGTATTGGTAGTGCTAGTGGGTGTAGTGTGCTAGTAATTGTGGTTGTAGTATTTGTGGTTGTAGTAGTATTGGTAGTGCTAGTAAGTAGTAAAGCTAGTAATTGTGGTTGTGGGTATCAGGTTGTAGTAGCATTGGTAGTGCCAGTGGGGTATAGTAAAAGCAGTAATTGTGGTTGTGTATTTCAGGTTGTAGTAGTATTGGTGAAAAGGTAGCAGTAAAAGTAGTAACTGTGGTAGTAGTTGTAGTGGTTGTCGTAGTAGTGATTGTAGTTAGTAGTAACTGGTAGCAGAAAATAGTTGTAGTTGTAGCAGTGGTAGTTTTTGTAGTAGTAATTGTGGTAGCAGTTGTTGCAGCAATAGCAGTATATGAGGTAGTAGTGATTGTAGTGATAGTAGTAAGGGGAAGGGATTGTAGTAGTTATGGTGGGAGTAGTAATGGTAGTGGTGCTAGCTATAGTAAACGTAATAATAATAATAAATAATAATAATAATAATAATAATAATAATAATAATAATATAATTGTAGCTGCTAATTTTGTTCAGTTTCATTCTCACGCGCTGTATGTATTAACCTTTGGGAATTTGTTCGCCCACCTGTGTCTCAGCAGTGCTTCCACATTAGACTACACTCAGACATGTGCTGTTTGTTGTTCCACTGGCTTTTTGTTCATCATTCATTGTTAGAGAGAGATTAACATATTTGGGTGGGAACCTCCTTAACATTCTGCTTTGAGTAAATGAAAAGGGGACTAATTACACAAAGAGAAACCACACACACACACACACACACACACTTACTCATAGTACTCTGTGGCTTTAGGAGCAGAAAAGGCGCGGCCTCCTGGGAAGTCTCCGATCAGCAAGCACCACTCCAACATATGTTCTTCCCTATGCAGTAGACATTCCCCATACTATACAGGGCCCGGGCCTGCCCCACCTACCAAACCACACACACACACACACACATTCCAAAGGAAAAGCAACCACCACTGATTACATCTCTAAAATGGATCAACGCCTACTATTTAAACCAAGTTTACGACCTGCTGAAATAGCCTTCAAACGTCTTTGTTCATTTATAATACTGAAAAACGGCTGGACAATCCAGTACTTTTCACTAAGCTTCCCAGAAATCCACAATCTGGCTTAAACACCTAACTGGAAGAAGATTCCACCTGTCATGGAGCATTCCCAGAAATGTCCAGTGTTCGGCAACACGCCGCCGCTTCATCGTGATCGCCTAAACCTCAGCTGCAGCTGTCGAGGTTGCCACTGCTTGGCTTCCCAGTTGGCTATTCCGGCTGTCCTGAAGGGGAAAAAGGAAGACTTCGTGACGGAGAGCCACCCAGCATTTACGGGTGTTGTCCACCAGTATTTTTCCGCTGGCAGCGCCGCCTATTTCTAGTCATTACAACCAATGAGCTTCGTTGTTGCCTTTCAGTGGGGAAAAACGCCGTTTTTTACACAGCGCTCAGAAGCATTTCAAGTTGAAATACGTTAAACTTTTATGACGCTCGTCAATGTCACGTCTCTCTTGCTAGCCAATCAACATCGAGGAAGGGGCGGCATACACAGTCAAGAACTTACTACAAATGACGGTATTCGAGCAGCTGATAGTTGAATTCAGCCTAAATTACGCTAATGCTCTTTCCAGATGCGATTTCTCCAGTATTGTAAAGATAATCTTTTATGTCGTAAGTTAAACCAGTCTCTGAAGTGAACATTGCTATAATGTTTACATGACATAGGAACGAACGCGAAAGTACCTGATGACGCTTTTTGTAACTGCAACAAGAAGCACTGAGAAAGTGCTTTGGAAGTGGAAAGGAAGTTTAATATTTCTAACACAGCGTGTCGAGCGGAAGCGCGGAAAGCAGAGAGGAGGTGGAGCATTTCCAACGAGGTGCACAGCATTTGAAGAAATACTCACTTACTACCTAGTGCGTAGAAAGCCGTTAAGCTACAACCCCAGCTATTTCCTGAGCACCTTACCTAACATACTATTAAGTGCGGTAGTACGGTTTGGCACACAAGCCCATGTGTGGCTCACATCGTAAAGTGACGAAATTTTTCATGTGGAGACAGACTGAGCGCAGAAGGTGAGATTTTACATGGTAAATGTTCCCACAGCATGCTTCAATTTTACGCAAAATAATGCCAAACACCCCACCTCGGACTCCGCATACGCCTGCTCGCCAAGCACTACCTTTCTCCGACGCATAATAAATGCGCGGCGAGTAAATATCGGAAGCGAAAATACAGTAAATCTACATCGGTCCAGTTCCGATATGATTCCGAGACACGGTCCCCACTTGAGTACTTTTACTGAAGTAGCATTCTAATGGGTGATTTAACCTGGTGATAGGAGTCGTTTCCTTATTTTTGCAGTAGTTTCGTAAGTTTTTATGGCGTCGAGGAGCAGGCGAACCCACCTGGTGAGGGTGAGGTCGTGGCGGTGGAACTCCAGCGCTTTAGTCTCCCAGTAGGTGAAGTAGGCGCGTTCAGCCGACTGTGCAGAGATGGCGCTGAGAATCTGCAAGTCCTCGTTCCCACCTGGATGGCTTCAATGAAGAAGGAGACGCTTGGCCCTGTAATCGCCTTACACAGCCGCCACCTCCAGCGCCAGCTCCAGGCACCCAGGCCTCCATCCTGATCGAGAGAGACTGAGAGAGAGAGAGCGAGAGAGATGTATATCAAGAAAAATACACATTGTTGCAAACACAATGTCAGTTCCAGTTGTCCTTGTTTAGAAGCCAGAAATCTCTTTAAAAATTCTAATTTCATAAATTTTTATTTTGTTGTTCTTAAGTCAAAGCAACTCCTCAATAACACAAAACAAATAAAAAACCAGTGTCAATTTCAAATGTAGGATCTATTTATTTATTTTATTTATTTACATAATTTATTTATTTAATGATATATTTCTTTATATTTATCTACTTTTATTATTTAATTTATTTATTTTGTATTTAATTATTTATTTCTTATATTTATCTACTTTATTTATATTTTCTACTTTTATCTACTTAAACTTATCTATTTATTTATCTACCTATTTATTTACCTATTTTTTATTATTTATTTATCAATTTAATTATTCATCTATTTAATTATTCCTCTGTTCATCTATTCAATTATTTATATATTTATCTACCTATCCATATATTTATTTACCTTTTTATTTGTCTGCTTGTTTATTTGTTTGTTTATGTATTTATTTATTTGTGGATAATTTATTTTTTTCTTTGTGCTTGAATAATTTAACTACTACATTGTTTCGTTCCTCAAATAATGGTCTTTTGGGGGTAGTTAGGATCCTTACAATGTATTCATTCATTCCTTTACATATTTATTTATTTTTTATTAAATGTTATTATTGTTTAAAAATTTGTTTTAATCTTTGTGTTTGACGCGTCTATTTACTTAATAAATTCAAATATCTTTTGGGACAATTTAAGATCCTCATTATTTATTTGTTGATTTATTCCTTTATATTTGATACAGAAATGACTTGCTACGGGGCCTTTAAATAAATTCAACTTCTATTTAGTTTCATTCACCAAATAACAGCAAGTCGAGTCCCTTTTGGAACAAAAGTTACTATTTATTAACATAATTTATTTACTGTGTTTAAATAATTCGGCTGCAATATTTGTTGCTTTTGCTGCAAATCTTTATTACTATTTATTGAAAATCTTTAGTATGTTATTACTTATTAACGCAAAACATACTTTCTATTTGGCCTTTAAGCAATTCGACTGCTACATTCCTCCCTTCACCAAATGACAGAAATGCGTATTTACATCCCGTTACCAGAGATACCAATCTGATGTCACGCACAGTTAGCCGTCCATCAAGACCCTCAACAATGAGGCACCCGGTGAATGACTTGACGGAGACCAACACACACACACACACACACACACACAGAGGATGTGAGCCACACAACATTGGCATGTAAACAAACGACAGCTTCGAAGGCAGCCAGGAAGGAGGGAAACGCCTGGAAAGTCTCCAATCTGCCTTCACGGTTCACAGAAAAACGCAATCATGGTGCTGCCGCGTATCCGGAGTCCGAAACCGCCTCCGTTTATGAGACACTTTCATTCTCTCACTCTCTTACTCTCATGCTCTCACTCTTTCTCAGATGACATTGCTCATCTCCAACATCTTCTGGAAAGCCAGACAGCGAGATAGCGGCTGCTGACGTCACGTTTGACGGGTACATTAATAAATGCCAAAGATTGAAGATTCTTTATTTGTCACACTCATTATCTTTCCAACATGTATTGGGACATGGTTTGCTTTCGGGGTTGTAGTGTGGGGGTGTTGCTTAGGGAGCGTCACAAAATTACACAACTGTGTTTAAAGAACTCATTTTTGGGATGTTATTTATCTCATAATTTAGTGAGTGAGTGATTATTTGTCATGGTGAACACATCACACAGTGCACCGCAACCAAATGTGACCTCTGCTTTTGACCCATCTGTGAAGCAGTGGGCAGCTAACAGGGGCAGCGCCCGGGGAGCAGTACTTGGGGGACGGTACCTTGCTCATGAGTACCTCAGCGGTAACTTTACCGGCCCTCGAGTTGAACCTGCGACCTTATGATCACGGAGCGAACACCCTACCGTTACGCCACCAACTGCCCTCACATATACCCGTCTATACACATAGGTGTGTAATTATTACATTGTTTTAGTTGGAAAACAGTATTTTGAGTGAATCAGATTTGTATCGGTATCGTCCGATATCCAAATTTACAATATCGGTATCGGACATAAAAAAGTAGTATCATGCCATCTTTACTCCCAACTGTGTGGGAAGAGATTGGGGACGGCCCCTTCCAGTTCCAACATGACCAGTCTACAAAGCAAGCTCCATAAAGACCGATACCGACTGTGATAAATGAGGAAGGTCCGCAAAGACCAGATATTTCGCTCGCCAAAAATTGACAGTGCTCTCAGAATTTTGCCACAAAAATAGCACCGTAGCGCTGACATTTCTAACACAGCGGCAAGTCAAGCGAGCATGAAAGCAGAGCGGAGCGAGGGTGACACATTTCCAGCGTAGTGCATAATATTTTAAGAAAAAAGCCACTTCCCGCCCTATGTAGTGCACCAAGTCGAATAGGGCGCGTGTGACACTGCATACGCACTACCTAGTGCATAGAGAGCCGTTAAGCCATGACCCCGGCTATTTCCTGCGATGCAAAAGTATGATAAGAGCACCTTAAATACCATACTATTAAGTGCGGCAGTACACGGTTCAGGACGCAGCCCACGTGCGAGCTCACATTCGCTAGGTGAGGCAAACATGCTATTTAGCGAGCAGAGTTGAGCGCGTAACCACGAGAGATTGTGCTGGCGAACGTTCCACTGCGTGCTCAGAATTCGGCTGAAAATATCAGGCAAATCTAAGTATCGATCCAATGCCGATGACTAAAAAAATAAAGCAATTATCCGATATGACTCCGATATTATCGCGCAGCTCTAGTTTTCAGAAGCCTGTCTGTCATCGTTGAAAGCCTAGTTGCTTCCATTATTTGGAAATTGATGATCATTCATGATCAGCTGCTTTCTAATGGAAGAGCATGAAATAAAATACACAAATCTTAGAATTTTGGCAAAATTTCCTGCTCTGCTTCGCAAATGACTACAAAGACCAGCACATGGACCAACATTTAGCTTGAAACAAGTTTCTCTTCAACGTCAATTTGACCAACCAAAGTGAGGAAGCTTCTTAGATTAGTCAACGTTTAACCACATTTCAGTTTCTGTTACTATTATGACGCCAAGCTTGTCTGTTCTCACTCTCTCTGCACACACTCTCAATCACACCCCATAAAACCTTTAGGACAAACTCAAGATTAGGTCACAGATTAAATTTTATAGAATACTAACACAAAAAATCTCTCTATTCATACAAGAACATCCGTTACTAAAATCCCTCAGACTTCAGCCCCACCTCTCGGTCTTCTTTTTCTTCTTCTTCTTCTTCTTGCAACTCCCCAAACATTTCCTCAGCAGGGACATCTGGATCTTCTTGATAACCCTCTGACCCCTATGACGCCGCTTGGGCCCCGCCGCTTTCCTCGAGGCCTGACTCGGCCCCCCGCACCAAAGTCCTTTGACCCCGATATTCATTACGGCACCAAGAACTTCCCCCCCAAAAGTCCACCAGAATCGCTCCCTTGGAGCTGCCGAAACAAGCCGGTGGCGCTCTGCACCCTTCGGGAGGTTACTGTTGACCAGGAAAAACGTCGGTTCGAGGGTAAGCCGGGCTTAACCAGTCACGCCGGAACGGCACCCGAAACGTCACATCTTATTAGCAACGGCGAGGGGGTGGGGCAAGTGGAGCTTACAAAAGGCAGCTAACAAAGAGGCGGGGTGTAAATCACGATTCGAAATGAGACTGATTCAGCGAACAAATCAAATCAAAATCTGCTACGATTCCATTTTGATTTGATTCAATTCAGGAGCCAGCGACCGATATGAGACACATGAGATATATCGTATCAAGGTCTGCGTTCACCAAAACACCTTTTTTCCGCTGGCAGCTCCTATTTTTAATACAAAATTTATCGGGGCAGTTGGTGGAGTAATGGTAGGGTGTTCGCCCCGTGATCAGAAGGTCGCAGGTTCAAATCCAGGGCCAGTAAAGTTACCACTGAGGTACTCATGAGCAAGGTACCGTCCCCAAGCACTGCTCCCCGGGTGCTTGTTAGCTGCCCGCTGCTCCTTCACGGATGGGTCACATTTCGTTGTTGTGCACTGTGTGCTGTGCTGTGGTGTGTTCACCATGAGAAATAATCACTCACTCAAATCGTATGAGCTTCAGCGTTCAGAGCGCTAAGGGGACACCGGTGGAGATGTTTTTTTGCCGCAGCGCTCAGACCACTTCAAGTTGAAGTGGTTGCGATTGTGTTAAATCAGCATCGGATGGGAATCGGATCGCTAGCTCCTGAACTATACTGAATCAAAATCATAGGGTATCAGACTTTCGGCACACGTCTGGTCGTCGTCCTCTAACCTGAGATAATATTGTATCGTGACGAAACTCCTGAGTTGCCTCCCTTACTTATCCCCCTCGGTATCGGTGCGAGGGTCACGGTTTCGGCTGGTAAAGCCGCTGATCCCCGGACCGGAGATAAACCCTGTACGATTTGATCGGTGGGTCGATTTACGAGGCACAAAGTCCAAACAAAACACTTCTCCAGCTCCGGCTTAGCTTACTGGAAGCCTGAGATCAGCTGCACCAACAGGGCGCTGGGGCAAGAAGGTGGAGGTGGGAGGTGTATGTGCGTGTGGCGGGACATATAAATGGGCGGTACTCTCCCAGCTGTTTTCTCGCACGGTTTATCTCATGCACCCAATCTCAACGTCTCGAAGACATGCGATGTCGCTCCATCTTGTCAGTTAAACTAGCCATCTCAAAGAAACACGCTGAAATCGGAACGAACGCGGGAGTGCCCGATGACGCAGTTCGTAACTTAGCAACACTCTGGAAGTGAGGTCCGAAAACCCGTTTGGTGGACACAGGCCCTCGATCATCCTTCTAATCAAAACAGACCTCTTGATGTTACAATATGTATGACGTCTGATCAATATTTTCATTTTGGCTCGTTGATCATTGGACTGAAGTATCAATGTAGATCGACGTATCGTTACACCCCCTAGTGGTGACATGGGACGGCTGCGGGTCAGAATGAGCCTCATTGAGCCCATCAGCAAGTCCCTTAACCCCAAGCTGCTCCAGAAAGACTGTCCCTTTAATCAGGAAATGTGACCGGATATGAGTGTCTGATGACCGCCGTAGATGTAAATGTAACTATTTTTCTATTGATTAATCCGCTGACCGGTTTATTCGTTAATCCAGGAGTTTTCAATCGGTGGTCTGTGGTGGCACTGCAGGTGGTCCGTGACATACAATCCAGTTTCAAGACTGAAAACACTTTTTTATAAATACTTTATTTATTTTTTAAAAAATATGATTTGGTCATCTTTAGACATTTGGCCTATTATTGTCTAAGGTTTGACCGATTATCGGGGGCGATTATCGGTATCGGTGTTTAATTTTGACCATCACTGATATTAAGTCATTACAAGTTCCACTGCCGTCTCTTCTCTCTGTGCCGTTTGCTCTCGACTCGCTGCTTCATTTAACGTCCCGCCCACAACAGTCTCTGACTGGCTGTATGTCACACGAGTAGCAGCCAATCAACTAGACCCTCCAGGATTACGCGATGTTGCGATCGCAACTATTAACACAAATTCAGCCAATCCACACAAATTCCTTGCGACCTTGCAATTTTGACTAATTGCGGCAACTTTTCTGCGATTTTTGAGCAATCGTCGTATTCTGCTACAAAACGTTGAGCCGTACGTCAGCGAACTCACTTCCTTGTTACGTTTGGAAAACACAAGAAAGATAAAACCGCCAAAAATAACTAAACGGTTAAAGGTTAACACAAATAATAGTGGTTTTGTTTCCTTCATTTCAATTCATTCTTAAAGAATATTTATAAGAATAATTATAAAGGGAAGGAAAATGCTGCACAATCAAGACATTTTAGGCCCCGACAATCTCAAAAAAAGGCTGTGAAATCCTGGAGTGACTGCTCAACGCTGAAGCCTCGTTGCTGAAAGTGTGCCTCTGGATAGAAGTGTCTGGTGAGTGGCTCTTATCCAGCGCCGGAGTTTCAGCTGAGCGTGGTGTTTGTAAAATCCAACATTCTGACAGAGAGGTCCTTTTACTTTTGCATATCGGTTCCAAATATCGGTTATCAGTCCCGTTAACTTGCAATAATCGCTATCGATATCGGCCCTGGAAAACCAATGTCAAAGTCAAAGTCAACTTTATTGTCATCTCTGCTATATACTGTACAGATACACAGAGAGACGAGACGACGTGGCTCCAGTTTTAACAGTGCAGTAGGAAATAGGGAACAAAGAACAAATAAGGCACATGGAATAAACAATATTTAAATAGAACTAGAGGTAGAGGTTAAACTACATTTTAAACTAGACATGGAATAATAAATGTCACTTTAACCCAGAACTAGAACTAGAGGTAGAGGTTAGGACGCAGCATTGCCTACAAAGTGGAAACTGACTTTTACACTGGATGTGCAAGTGGTTATAACAGTTATCTGTTTATACATTCAGTATTTGTGCAAATAAGTGGCGGCAATGCAAAAATTATTACTGCAGTGTTGTATCAACAGTCATTTGAGGAGGAAATAGTCTGTATAGCAGCATGTGTATCACAGCGACGGTGAGGTGTAAAGTGCAGTGGTGCAACAGAGTCGACCGGTCGACCTCTACCTGGGGCAGAATGAGCTGAAAAGCCCTGCATTAGTCCATTCATCTAAACAATTAACTATCCTCTTGAGATGATTAATATTCATTGTTCTTTTAATCAATATCTTTAATTACATCAATTGCCACTAGTGATTCAAATAAAAAAAACGCTATCTATTACGTTTATGGCATTTGCAGTGCAAAATAAATACACAGGGAGACAAAAAAGCCAACCTGCACACACACACACACACACACACACACCGTCAACATCAATCACAGAACAAGCCCAGCTTCCAGCCGAACCAGTTCCTCAAACATTTATTCAATGGAAATGTAACACCCCAAGCGGTGGCCTTATAGTGAGTGCGTTTAAGCAGCTACTGTACAATGACAAACAACATTAAAAAATCTCCCCATATTACAGGTAATTTAGCAACATGAACTTAAACATTTAGTGGTAGTTTTGTCTTCATCAATTCATCCTCAAGAATCATGAGTGGGTCTCCAGGATTTCGTGATGTCGTGAAGTCAGCCATTTCCCCGCGGATTTACTACTACCGTGCAATTTTAACAAATTACCGCAACTTTTCCGCAAATTTTGACCAAAGCATTACCAGTTTTCCGCAAAACGTTGAGCCGTACGTCGGCGAACTCACTTCCTTGTTACGTTTAGAAGACACAGGAAACGCGTGTGATAAAAACGCCTCACATTTACCTTCAAAAATAACTTAATGATTAACAGTTAATTATCATTTTAATTGATTGTTAAAGAATCATTATAAAGGGGGACAAAATTGGACATTTTTCCACAGCTTTGACTTGCTCCAGCAACTTTATTGCAACGGAGCGGCTAACTTTTTAGAAAAGCTAATGCAAAACCAGGAATTTTAGGACGCAACAATCTTAAAAAAGCCCCACGAAATCCTGGAGGACTGATTTAGAAGGAGCTCTGACATGAAGGACTTTAAGATGCGTTGACGTGAAAGGGGGAAAAAACGAGGGATGGTACAAGCAAGAAAAAGACGAATCAAAACAGACTGAGCTGTGTCTTCAGTGAGGTGGCCCGAGCAGAACCGTGTCGACTGTCGTGTGAAAACAAGGTGAAGAAAAGTCCAAATCCCATGTATTTTTAAACGGAAAAAACAAATGAGGAAAAATAAACGACAGCAAAAATGATGAAAAAGATGAGTGCGGGTCATGGCGGTTACGATATGACGATGTGGATCCTCGAATCAGGCAGAATTTGGTAGCTTCCTAAAGAGTGTGCGCTAAAAAGTGTGGAAATTTGAGCTCCACGTTAGTCTATGTGGGAAAAATGGACGAAACAAATGGACAGAACTCACGAACGAGTACACATATCAAAAACATGTAGACAAGCAGCCCACACCGCTATAAACCACACGTTTTAGAGCTGGAAAGCAGTATCTCGAACAAAAACGGGAGGAGGAGGAGCGCTCAGAAAAAGTGGGTGGAATAAAAATCGGATAATAATATGGAAGTGCTCACCGCTGTCACATAATAATGTCAGAATCTCTAGTGTATTTATATTATATGAAAAACTATCACACAATCTTTGATTTCCTCCCTTTCTCCGCTTTCAAACGACCTTCCACGACAGCGCTCCTGCCATCTGTTTGTGCTAAAACGTCTCTCCAGGTCTTTAAACAGAATTACGTCAGAGCGCTTCTTCTCTGGAAGCTTGTGCAACGGTTTCTTCACTCGAGGGGAAACATGACGAGTCCAGCGGCTCACCCACGGCTATAAGCGGTCTGACTGTTCACCTCAGAAGCTTTATTTGAAAAATACGTTTTTAAGTCAAAATTTGCACATGCAAAAATGCTCTTATAAATCCAGAAAACCGGTGCCCAAAAACTGTTTTTGGAACTAGAAAAAGTCTAAAACTCTGAGTCACGGAGAACACAACATCATCATCTGGGGAGTGTTCAGGTATCTTAAGGCCAAGCTGAGCAAATCTACTTGACCGCAGTAAATCCTGAGCTTTGCCCAGTGTGACCTCAGCGCAGGGCAGAACTGACAGACTGTTTTACTTTTAGCCGTCTCTCACAGGAAAAACTGCAGGAAGAGAAGTTTCCTACCATGTTGCCATTTTCACAAAATACATCTCACGCTAACAAATCCTCAACTGTTTAATTTTTTAATGATCTGACAATAGTGCTTTTGTTGCCTTCTTTTTAATTCATGGTTAAAGAATGATTATAAAGGAGGACAAAATCACAAATTTTTCCTCAGCTTTGACCTGCAACTTTATTGCAACAAAATGCCTAAAAACACTAAAACTTTCATTGCAATTTTTTTTATTTAGAAAAGCTGCCGCAAAATCAGGCATTTTTAGGTCGCAACAATCTCAATAAAAGGCCCAAGAAATTCGGGAGAGACTTCTTACTCAAATATACAAGTAGAAGTCTGACCGATAAATGTGAGGTTTGATATTATCGCCCGATATGAGAATTTCAATGTTTATAACGTACAATACAAAAAAGGACGGAAAGCGTCAACCACATCGCGTTGTCAATGTTTACTATCATTTCTGCTTTGTCTTTATACATTTTACCTTTATTTTTCAAAACATCAATATATAATTTTCACTGCTATTTTTGACAAAGAAGTTTATTTTTAAACTGCATTGTTCAAGTAATTTTGGTGAGGATTTGAGGAGAAAAAATATATTCTGAAATATTTTTAGAACATATATGAACTGCTTATGGAATAATAAATCCCCCAATGTTAAAACTGGTTTTGATCCTACAAATCCTGCAGCTGGATCTTGCTTAATCCCATTCATTAGTCAAACTGCTCATGACCAACACTATTTATACAGCAATCTGTTTAACCTTCACAAACAGTCACATGAACCACACTTTTCACAAACGTCTTTCCTCCCGGTATGAGTTTCTAGACGCTGGAGGTTTGCAGCCCGGGCTTGAGGAGTTCCCAAAGCGGAGCAACACCACAAGATCCTCAGCATTAAAGTTTCAAATGCAGTCATTAAAGATTTAAATGGCAGAGTCCTACAAAAAGACCCGGCGCTGCTGCCCCTCCCTGCAGAACTGGATTACATTTCAAATACCGGCCGCTCCTGCTAACGTCAAAAGACACAAAAACATGAGGCTTGGAAACACTGACGTATCAAGTAAAGTTTTTTTTAGGGGTCCAAGCATAAAGTGCTATGGAACCCTATTGTAATTGTTCTGTTTTTTTTTTTTTTGTTGTTATTATTATTATTATTATTATTATTATTATTATTATTTATTATACTACACAACGGATTGTGCAGCTTGAACCGAAAGTTGGCATAGGCCGAAAAGTGCAGTGATCGATCTATAATTGGTGCTATAGCAAAAGCAAATGCATTTTACCTCTAGTTGGCGGCTAAGAAATGCTGCAATATATATAAATCTATATATCTTCAAAATACTGTTTCATATTGGCAGCCTAAGTTTCAAAAGTTTTAGATTCTTCATTAATACAACTTGTTGGAAACTGTCATAACAAGAGGGTTAGCTGAAGTCACAAATTTCTATCCGCATCTTTAATTCTGTGTCTTGATATGATCAAGGTAGTTAGGCGGTTTTATACTATGTCATAAACATCAGCATCAGCAGTGTGTGGATGTGTGTGTCTATGACATACATATACACACAGACACTGCTGATGATCAGCGCTGACCCTTTTGTGCTGCTTTTGGCGACTTTAGCTTAGACCCCCTCGTTTGCCGTTTATAACGGTTATATTTTGATTATAATTATTATTTACGCGCATTTTTGGCATGTGTATGAATACAAGCCTCTTTAGGTATACACACACACACACACACACCACTGCCATACCCTCCTCCGATATACTGAGGGAGCTGTTTTTGGTCTGTAATTAGTCTCCTGTATGCCAAATATCCAAAATAGCTTCTCTGGCAAGCTACAAAAAAAGCCAGCTCTACTGAATGAAAGCATGAAAAGTGGATGAGAGAGGATTTAACAAATTCCTACCTGGAGCAGACGTAAAAGCTCTGCTCCTCATCTCCACTTTAGACTCGATAAGATATGTAAAATAATCCAAGTTTAAAACCAGCAGTGTCTAATAGGAACTGTCTCTCTTATTAAACTCTCTTTTTATTATCTGAGTTCATCTGACAGACTGGATGGATCGTACATCAGTGTAATGTGAGATGTGTCTACACACACACACACACACACACCCGCATCAGGCAGCTATCGAATCAACCTCCTGAAAAACTTCAACTTATTACTCATCAACATTCCATTTCACTCTCGTATCTCACACTTTTGCCTAATGACTAGCTGCGAGCTGCAGGTAAAAGGCACAACAACGAGGAAAGCGCATTAATAAGCATGTTTGGATGAAAAACAAACAGACTCCAGCTTCGGTGGCACTGAATCTTATCTCTAACAACAATGACGTCTGCCAGTGATTTGTCTTCCAGCCTGTTAAACAACACACCACTACAACTTTTTAGGTTTTCATTCTGTGGGACGGATCCTTGAGATTTAATCACAGCTCAGTTTTTGGCAAAGAGACAGTATGGTCCATACAGCGACCAGTAGTCACAATATAATTAGTAATGTGAGAAAAAATATATACAAATCTTTTTAAAAACACAACTTTTTGTCCATTATTTTATAGCCAAGATCCATATATTACAGTATATATTCTACATATACTTTTTGGAACATAGAATAAAGGTTTAGCCCATAAATGGAAATCATATATAAGTGCGGACTTCTCTCATAGGGTGTGTGTGTGTGTGTGTGTGTGTGTGTGTGTGTGTGTGTGTGTGTGTGTGTGTGTGTGGGTGCTGCAATTCTGCATTCAGCTGTTTCCATGAATTATCAGATTACAGTTGTAGAAAGTATGACACTTGAAGAAGAGAACGTGAAGGAAAATCTTGGTTTTTAGGTATTTGTAGAGAAGAAGATAAGAAAACCCAAAGTTTATTAAACCCGTGAGGACCTCTCATCTTCATGAAATCTCTTGCTATTGTGTGAAAAGTTTTTGTTTACTGAGAGTTGAGTTAAAAGTGTAAGAAAGTGGGAGTCTTATTTTGCATTAGTCGTTATCGTATGAAAGTGTACCACTCTAATCACATATATTTTTATACAGGGCCAATTTAGGGGGTTTGCATTATTCTTTCATAGACTGAGAATAAACTCTGAGGCCCTACAGCAGTGGTGCTCCCTCTTTTATACCATGCCTCCTTATATATATCCTATATGCTCACATATATGTATAAGCTGTCTCATAGTCTGTTATAAATTTATAAATTCAGGGCTCTATTTCATTGCACATTTAGATAACCATAAGCTCCAGTTGAACTTTTGGACAAGGGTGACAAATCTTCATCAGATCATTCATGTCTTAGAAAGTGCTCTTTATACAGCTTTTCTTATATCTTATATTAATATCCTTAAGTTTATAATACCTTTCCCTCAACTAATGTCAGGTTTCAGTTTTTGTTTTCTTGCTATAAAAGCAAGTCAGGTTCTATAAAATTCTGAACTTTTTCTCATTTTCACAGACCTGCTGGCACAAATACAGCTCTCATAAAAAATAGCAACCCTATACATTTTTACACTCACAACCACTGTTACATAAAGCCTGTAGACAGAAAAAAAGTGATGTGGTCTCTTATTTTTTTCGGTTACAATAATGGGGTATAATTACTATTATTTCTGACAATTAGTCCAAACTATAGGGCCAATTTCCCATTAAAGGGATTCGCTAGTCCTAGGCTAGCTTGATTTTGAATGGTAAATCATCCATCGCGCTACAACAGTCCCAAGACTGGAGAAAACTAAGCATGAGCAACATCCAGCCTCATATCTTACAAATCTTTTATTGGTCTGTACAGGTTTATCACATCTGTTTAAATGGCCTGCTAAAATCCTTAATAAAAACTTCAGTGCTCAGTTCTGGGCCGACCATCAAAATTCATCCACATTCCTGTCTTGAGGCACAGTTTGAGCTCTGTTCTCCTCCTCTCCTCCTCTCCTCCAGCCACCTCACCTCTCCAGGTGTTACCCATAAAAAGAGGAGAAAGAAAGGGAGGAGGAGGAGGGTTAAAGCTGATCTGAGGATACAGTATGTTGCGTCAAATAAGTCAAATATTAAATAATGGTAAGCTAATATTGACACCAGGTTTAATGAAGGCTGGTATTTATAAAGCTAAATCAATGATGATTTCACAAGTCCATGTTGGGTGGAGGTAGTGTTTCTGGAGGTCACTTTTATTTACCTAAAAGTCTTAAAACTAATTTAAAACTGCATGGGTAGGCAGTTACCGAATCGGGTTGAAGGACAGCTGCGCTCACATCTGTTCGCTTTACATGGACTTTTTTTTTATTAAAAGACTTGTTGGTTAAATAAAGTTACTAAAAATATGAATTTACCTTCAAAACTTTGGCGTGTCGAATCCGTAATCGCTCATAATCCCACACCATCAAGTGGTCAAGAAACACTTTCCCCCAGCGTTCCTGTCGTGTTCCAGGGAAACTTCGCCTCATACAACCCTGCAACTTCCGCCATGTTTTCCTCACAAAGTTTTCTTCACCTCTTTGGGTCCCAAAAAGAGACGTGGTGGAGGCAGTCAGGCTGGAGGTTTATTTAAAAAGGCCCCTCCCTTCAGAACAAAGCAAACATTCAGACTTTTCCTTTACTTCTTCTGACACTCTTCAGGTGCTTCAAATACACGCCACGTAACCTGGCTCACTTCAGACTCAACAACAAAAACACGTCTGTGAGTTTAAATCATCCTTAATGAATAAAGCTTTACTCGACTGTCTATTATCAACATGCCACTGTTCCATTAAAGTTTGTATTTTCCTTTTCTTACTTTAGCATTTGTATAACTACCTATTTTTAATTCCTTTTTGCTTTCTTTTTTCTTACTTACATAACTGCTAATCTAGCATTTATATATGTACATTGTAGCATACCTTTTTGTGTGATTTTTTTTTTATATTAAATGAATAATTATCTTACTAATTGTCATAAATGCTTTGCATTTAAGTTTTCCCCTCCCCTGTTTTCTATGTTTATTGTGAGTTTGGTAAGCAATTTTACCTCCAGTCAGAAGCACGAACAGTGCTGTACGCATAATAATAATGTGGACCCTAACAGCGTAATAATAATAATAATAATTGCTACTATTATTATTATTATTATTATTATTATTATTATTATTATTATTATTATACTACATTAAAACGTGACTGCCCAGCTGCAAGAAAAGGGAAAACAAAACAAAACAAGGTTTTACACACTTAATTTACACAATTTAAGGGAACTGAACAATTTTATGGAACAATTTAAGAATATTTCTTGTATTTTAAGTTATAATTTTATGATGGTATAATTTGTAAACTTTTTATGGTATTATTTTGTATTTTATTTCGTTGTGACTCGCTTAGTTACCACTAGAGGGCGGAGTGGGCTCAAAATAATCTTTAAAAGCATGTTTCTCTGGAATGTTCTTTCTGTTCTATCGTTCCTTTCCTTCTTTTTGTCCAAAATTTGTGTCGTGTTTTTCATTATCTTCTGGGCCGCACATTTACTATGAACTCATAACTGAGCTTATTCATTAGCCTCAATTTTCTTTTATACAAAATGAATGTGATGTGAATGGATTAAGGCAAAATTAAGGACTAAAACCACTGTAATGTCCCCGTTATTCAAACATTTTTCCTTGATTCACTTTGAGTGCAAAAGTACGATTAAGGGAATCCATTAATTCATGTGCTGAATTTTACTCAAATTTTGTGGAGTTACAAATTAAGGGATACATTAGTATGGGCTCGCAGGGACCCATTTATCTACTTTAAGGACTCAATGCTTGCATTAAGGCAAGTATAATAACATTTTAAAGAGTACACATTGTCTGTTTTAACCACACGTTACACACAGGGACTGAGGGCTGGATAACACACTCAAATACACACAGCTCCATTAAAAATATGTTTATGTAAGGCATTGTGTCATCATATTGACGTATTGATATTTAATATGTATAAGTTGAACACCTCTCTCTCACTCTCAGTCATACACACAGAGTCAGACAACAGGCAACAAGGACAGAGAAATAAGTATGTAAACATACATTAACAATTCTGTTAATAAACTTGTAAATATTTGTCAATTCTGGAGGGTTTCCCTCAAAATATGGCATCGGTACTGACTGATGCACTGATCCACCCTCTTAAACAGTAATGCAAAAGGCTCCAGGTTCAAACATCAGCACTCAAACATTAAAACTAAAAACCGTTGCAAAGTTTAAAAACATTCTAATATGTGACAAAAAACACTAAGAAAAGACCAAATCAACATTCTAGAACAAAACAAAACACAAATAAAACATAAATGACAATTAGATTAAAACCAGAACAAAACTGGTTTCAGTAAAGTAAATATTCTGGAACCAAAACAAACAACATCAAAGGCAAGGAAATATTCTACAATAAAACACATATAAACAATAAACCTTGCAGAACAAGACATCAAAACAAGTAAACATTGTTTACTCCATGAATCATCAAGGCAAGTAAAACCTTAAAAACAAAACATCAAAGGCAAGAACCATTTTTAGAAGAAAAAAGGACATCAAAGGCAAGTCTACAGTACAACAAAAACAGAAGTCAGAGACAAGAAAACATTCTAGAACTTCAAGGTCAACTTCAAGTAGTGTAGAACATACAAAATATCAAAGACAAGTAAGAATTCTAGAAGAAAACAAATCATCAAAGGCAAGAAAATGGTTTAGAAGGAAACAAAGGCAAAGGATAATCCTAGAACAAAACAAGTAACATCAAAGACAAGTAAAAAAAATCTAGAACAAAACAAATCATCAAAGGCAAGTAAACGGTTTAGAAAAAAGATAAAAAGGAAAGAATCATTCTAGAACAAAATGGAACATCAAAGGCAAGTAAGAATTCTAGAACAAAACAGATATCAAAAACAGGTGAACATTCTAGATCAAATCAAAGCAAAGTAAGAAGTGTAGAATATACAACATCAAAGGCAAGTAAACATTCTAGAACAAAACAAAGAACATCAAAGGCAAGTAAACATTTTAGAAGTCTACATCAAAATGTAAGGTATTCATTTCAAAACAATGCAGGAACAAACACCTCTAGGAAGAAAATCAAATGAATGAAAATAGTATGTTTTTCAGATGTTCTAAAATGGTGTGTCCATTTGACTGCCTTTGGCACCTGCAGTTACCACTCCATAACTGCTCTCCTGCCAGCGCATCCACCTCATCCGAATTTCATTCTGGACCTAAAAGACACACACACATACACTCATCCGAAAGTATGTATTATTGCCCACAGCTGGGCAAAATTAGGAAAAATAATCAAACTCTAATCTGGGACGTTCTTTTTTTTTATCTAAACCTCCCCAGTCCTACATCTTTTAAAGGCAGATGATTATTGGCAATCAATATTCATGTAGTGACATTGCTAATTGTCACAAGCATTCTCCACTGATGTTCTTTAGAGCGTTGGGGTTAGTAAAACAGCTCGCTCAATTTAATTCAGTCATCAAATAAAGACCTGCTGTCATTAGGGAAATCTCATTTAAATTGAATTTAAAACAAACTGTCAGTGCTGGGTTGTGGCAGCCCCAAGAGTAGCTGTGAGTTTAGTAGAGGAGAACGTGCTGAGAATACAGATTTCTCCATGGTGCAGGAATGTTACTTAGTTTACTTTAGTTACTGTGATTTGGGGTTGGATATTTAGACTCTTAAAGAAATCGCCGCATGAACATTTTGCTCCTGAAGGCAAATAAATTATATGTTCAGTTGCAGCAACAGTTAAAGTTACAGTTTGCAACAATAGAATAGAATGTCCCAGTTGTCTATGTTGGCAGTTACATCCATGAATAATTCAATACCCTGAAATGTTTTTATTTAGGTTCACAGAAGATTTACTCACCTCCTGGTTTAAAAAGCAGTAGAGAATTGCCACAATCAGTCCCTGAATAAAAATAAAGAAAATTTTTGTAAGAACCTGAGAAGACCATCAAGAACCTGTACCATCATTTATGTTATACTTACAGTTCGTAGAGCTTCACAACATTAAAATAGTAAGATTCCTTCATTTGACTTTCAAATAATTTTTGAAAAATTCAGTATTTTAGGCAAAAGTTGCTAATGTAAAATATGCTGCTAATGTACACTATCTTAGTTGCTAATGTACTCTATGTTAGTTGCTAATGTACACTATGTTAGTTGCTAATATACACTATGTTAGTTGCTAATGTACACTATGTTAGTTGCTAATGTACACTATGTTAGTTGTTAATGTACACTATGTTAGTTGCTAATGTACACTATGTTAATTGCTAATGTACACTTGTTAGTTGCTAATGTACAATGTTAGTTGTTAATGTACAATGTGTTAGTTGCTAATGTACACTTGTTAGTTGCTAATGTACAATATGTTAGTTGTTAATGTACAATATGTTAGTTGTTAATGTACAGTATGTTGTTAATGTACAACATGTTAGTTGCTAATGTACAGTATGTTAGTTGCTAATGTACAGTATGTTAGTTGTTAATGTACAATATGTTAGCTGCTAATGTACACTATGTCTGTTGCAAATCTACACTGAGAAGGCACCCCTGGTCAGTTTTTGGTCTTAAGCGATTCAGATCAGCAACTAAAGACGGCTGGACCCTAAAAACCATTTTGTGAATAAAAAGGGTAAAAGTTTAAAAGAGTTGGAAAATATCTCCCAATGTCCAATCCTGGATTGTTCTAGATCTTAGCCATGTACTATAACCTTTCTCCATCTTACATTTAATCTTTTCATTCAGCTGCTTCTGCAAATCCATTCATACCGTTGAGTAAATATCTCCAGTGAGTTAACAGATGCATGATCATGGTGTTCCATATGTCATGAGCTGACCCAGACAACAAGCTAATCTTCCAAAATCTCTGCTAGAAAAATACCAAATCTCATAAATCCCCTCGGAAATTCAAGAGATCGTCACTGTGAGTGGGAGAGAGAGCAAAAAAAAACCCACTTACTAGCGCTAATCCCAGTGGTGATGATGTTTGACTGGGTTCAGGTGTGGCCCTGAATGCCTGATTTTGTCAACTCTAGCCGAGAAGACGAAGACGGCTAGCGGCGGAGTCTGTTGCGGAATCTGGATTTAGGGTTTACTGAAGGTACAACTCCATGAATATTTGATGGCACACCTGCACCGCTAACTTTATAAGAGACGCGCAAAAGTTGTTTCAATCTCAGCTTGAAGAGTGTGAGATCTGAGCATCCACCATCTTTGTTGCTCTCAGCAGACTCTTAGAGATGGGAATACACTGATTTGGGGTTTGGGTTAGTGTTTGTTTACCCAAAGCCCGTCAGACAGAATTAGGTCTGATAATTGGGGATTAACAGTGACAAAATTAAGCCTTTAGGGAAATCCAAGCAGAAGTTTGGGAAGTGATGAACACTTACTACACAAAGTTCACAAATACACTGTGAAAAAAATATATCCTAGCTAAAAATAATACAATTAACTTGTATATTAATGATAATAAAAATAAAAATATGTACAGCATCTTTGAATACAATTTTGCAGCATATTTTCAGCAATAACTATTTTTGTTAGGTTAAGAAAATCTAATTTCTGCTACCTACAAAAAAGCAAATGTCAAGTTTAAAACCAGTAATAATAGTAGTTATTATTAAAAATATGTATGTTTAACATAAAAAAAAACACATGTAGAGACATAGTCTTAATTCTAAGAGTAGAATTTACCAAATACTTGACAAATAAGTAGTATGTCATAGAGATGAGTTTAGTCATTTGTAGAGTCATCACAGAATGAGAAATCAAAAGTTTAATTAATAACAGCAAGATATTTTTATATGAAAAAGCTTATATTTTTTCAGTGTGTATGAGTGAGCTTAATTAAAGCCTGTCCACTCTCTATGACGCTCAGTGCATTGTAAGGAATTGGAACACAGGCCATCACACAGGGTAGGAGGTGTGTATTTAGAGGGTGGAACACAGCTGCACTAACGAGAACAGAGAACGCGATAATTGTTTGGAATAGAGCCGTGTCTCTTTTGTGAAGTTTTTTTTTTTTTTTTCGTTCAATGGGTTCAGATCTCTACAAATGACAGTAATTGTCCTTATCTGCCCTCTTCACTCTTTTTGAAAATTGCCCAGAGAAGATTAGATTAGATTTGGAGATTGGGTTATTGCTACTTTTGGCGTAATAACAGAAGATGTGAGACCAGAGGAAAGTCGTGAGAATTCATAGCAGACTTGTGGAAAGCATGAAAGATTAGATTAGAGGGTGGAACGCTCAACATACAGGATGAATAATACAGGATGCTGGACCTGAACCCTGAATCTCGAGAGTCATTATGTGGTGAATTGCCGCTCTCATCCCAGATTACTGCTCTCATGTAAGAGCAAATGCTACAAACGCTGAGGAGCATTAGCTGTGGACCAGCATCAACCAGCGTCATTGTAATGACATTCCAGTGTACTGCTACATATGCAACTGTGAGATGTGGTTCGTGGATGCAGTTAAAGATCTAAAACACTAGAGGTAAAAAACCTCTAGTATGGAAAATAGCTAATTCTACGGCTAAACACTGTCTAATGGCGGGCTTACACTGTGCGATTTTTGGCCCATTTTGAGACGATTTTTCACTCGTGCGACTATTTTGGGGATCGGCCCGAGTTTCGGCTTAATCGTGTGTCGTGCATCGTGTAGTATACATGGGGTAACGAGAAGCGATTAACACCTCACAACCAGCTCCTGATCAGCAATCGCATGGTCGCAAGAAAATCAAAACTGTTTGAAATCCTGGTCGCCCCTCGTGAGGGTATCGCACTGTTGAAGCAGTGCCACCAGCCGATTTAACTCAACCTCTCACACTCTGCATGCGCAAACACAGAAGTGGAAGTGAAATTTTAGACAAGACGGAGCAGTAAAGCGGGAAAAAAGGAGCTAACTTTAGTCGCAGAACGAGACGCTGCAGAACAAGAAGCCAAATGAATCGGAAGCTGCGAATAAGTAGCAACTTCAGCCATGTGTTGCGAGGAGGATGGTGGGCAGAAGAAGAAGTACTTCCTGTTTCAGACATCGAAAATACGTCTGTTTTGTTGCTTTTGAGTTATTTTACTTTCATTATTTGAACCACAAAGAAATCCATAAAAGTATGTGTAATTTTAAGTTTATGACGGCTATTTATTACCACAGAATTTAAAAATATATTATTTTCCCTCATTTTATTCTTTAATCAAAAATCAAAATCTGAAAATTCCTTTCATTTTCGTTTTTTCATTTTTGCTTCTGAAACAAAATTTCAAATACCAAAAAGTACACGGACCCTGTGAGAGTAACATGTACAGGTTGCTATTCTTTTATGAGCTATCAGCAGAAAAACGTCAGTGGAGATGGTGTTTTTTACTACAGTACTCTGTGCGCTTCAACTTTTAGAACAGCACTGCACTCGTCAATGTCAGCTCTCTCTTGCCAGCCAATCATAATTGAGTAAGGGGCGGGAACTCACTAACAACAATGGCGGCGTATCTGGAGCAGCTGGCGAAGCTTATTTTGGCTTTCTGATCAAACCCCTAATCGGCGGTACTCTCCCAGCTGTTTTACTCCACGGTTTATCTCATGCACCCAATCTCTACATCTCAAAGACATGTGAGTATCTAGTTCAAACACTGCCGCTAATGCCAAGATGCCATTTCTCTCCAGTGTAACGATAATATCTTTTATGTCAATCTTGCTGATCTCGAAGGAACACGTTACGTTTACATGAAACAGGAACGAATGTTGAAGCGTCCGATGGCGCTTTTCAACAACAAGTGCTGAGAGAAGCGCTGACAAAGTGCTCTGGAAGTGAGGTTTTGACCGCTCTCGGCACAAAAAAAAACGTGCTTGGTGGACACAGGCCCTAAAGCAACCGAGGACAAGCTTTCCTAGTCGCTTCTCCATCGAAGTACAAGCTGGACATCAACCTGTGCTATCAATCCTGGCAAACTCTTTTATTTTGGAATCCCAAATTGTTAGTGGCAGCTGGATGATTTCTGTGCTGTTGTTGAGGTCACACCAATACCTGGAAGGATCCAAGGCACAGCTCTATGCAGAGACGAAGACTCATGTTGGAGTTGTCTGGCAAGAAGTTGAACACCACGTAGTGTGTCCCAAACAAGGGGATGAGGAGAAGTGTAGACTTGGTGAGACGTCTACAAAGGAGAACAGGAAGAAGAAAAGTGCTGAGACAGCTGGATAGTGGGAACAGGATAAAAATTAGAGATGGGGCGATACCACTTTTTTATGTCCGATACCGATACCGATATTGTAAATTTGGATATCTGCCAATACCGATACAAAGCCGATACAGTCACAGTCCTTTTTTAAACATAAAGTGATGCTTTAAAATGTCTGAATACATGACTGAGATTATTGTTATGCTCAAGGAAATGCTTGATTTAAATAGTTTTCCTACTAAAACAATGTAATAATTACACACACACACGTATATGCTAAATTATTTGTTCTCAAAAGTTGTTCATTTAGACATATAAATATTTCTTCTTCACTTGAAAATGAAATACTGAAGTTTGTCATTTTGAACCAATTTGGCCTATGAGCTACTTTTGCATAAAACTACATTTCCCACAATCCTTCGCGCGTGCCCCGGAGCCGCGTCACAATGAAACGTTGGGTGCGCGTTCCAGAATAAACGATGGAAAATCTAAATAAACAGCAGAATTGTGAGTGGAACGCTGGTTGTTGTAGTTATTTATCAGCTAAAATATGGTTTGTGTCTGTAATAAAGGGGACGTTTTGACTGAACTGGAGCGTTTTAGCGAGTAACGGCGCTCATGCGCGCTCTCATTAACACAGCGCGCGTTTACATTGCAAAAATGACGTTTATGCGTTTTTATGCATTTACTTGTGTTTTAGTGCAGGAACATCTCACAAATACTTTCACATATAGAGGGATCAGGTCTTGTCTTGATCGCGGGACTGAAAACGTGTCACTATTAAGCGTCTGTGTGAAATGCAAGCGGAGCTGCTCTAGCGGGTAAAATGAATTAAACCAAGCTTCCATTCTAGAAAAATTGCTTTGCCCATTTTTTGTAATTGAATTATTGGAGTTATTGGAACAATGGTTTCAGCTCTACTTTACCGCAGTGCCACTTCCCATGCATAACCAACTGAGCATGCACGCATTTACAGAGCGGCTCCATAGAACGGCCCGATGCCACCGATACCCGATCCAGCCGTTTGAGCCGGTTATCGGACTGATACCCATCCACATATCGGAGCGGCTACATCTCTAGTAAAAATACGCCAGAGTATGGGACCTGGAGCAATCGCAATCCAACTTAAGGAAAGGTCACAAACGCAAAGGATAAAAATACACCATCACATTGCCACATTGTGTGAGAACTGGGGCATTTGCGTTCCAACTCGAGGAAAAACCACAAATAAAGTCACAACACAGAAAAGTGGCGAGTCTAAATTTTCCGTATCACGTCACACTTGTAAAATCCAGCCAAATGGTCCTTGATCTTAAAGGACGGCGACGGTGACTAGATGCCGCCGCTTCGTCATTCGTACGGGTGCAGAATGCGTTTTTAAAGGCCAGCTTCTCTTTGAAACAGTGATTGTCTAGTGACATTTACTCGGTGGCGTTGGATTGGATTTGTCAGACTGTCGAACTTTGCTTTTCTTTGTCGGTGTTAAGCTACATTTCATGGTTTAAAATGACAGTACAGGACGCGACGGTGAAGCAGAAGAGCGGGAAATCTGCTTTTATATTCATTTTTAAAGCCAGCGTAATTCCACGCTGCGCTGCCCTTTATGGAGCCAGTGTCTAATCAGCATATGCATGAACACGGCCAGGGCCAATGTCTCTCATTTCAGCTCTCCACCTAATAACATCATTAAAGCAAGAATAGTGGTGCGTATGCGCACATACCTACATGCCCACAATACGCACTCCAGGACGCAGGCACTTTCTACATGTGATTGCACAGCACACTCTTACACATGCATATATTCAATTTATACAGAAATAAATGCATGATTAATATTTCACCCGTAAAAGGAAACATAACACTCACACACACACACGTAGGTTAAGTATATACTGTAAAAATGTATTCAAATGTATTCTGCCTGGTAAAGCAGTAAAAGCCTATTTAAATTATTGATATTTTGGCCGTCATTCTCTAAAAGCTATTTTTAATGCCTAGCTGTATCACGTACACGGTTCTGTAAGAACTACTTCAATTGATCTCCTTCTATAAAAGTCATTCCACTTCCTGGATGGGTGGAAACATAAGGTACAAGCAAACAAATGGCAGCACGTAAGGCCTGGAATATACTTGCTGTGAGCTACGTATGCGTATCCGTACAGTTGCGTTGTTAACATTTGTGCTGATATACACTACCAGTCAAAAGTTTGGACACACCTTCCCATTCAATGTTTTATTCTTTATTATCATGACTATTTACATTGTAGATTCTCACTGAAGGCACTATGAATGAACACATATGGAATTATGTAGTAAACAAAAAGTGTGAAATAACCCAGAACATGTTTTATATCTTAGATTCTTGAAAATAACCACCCGTTGCTTTGATCACTGCTTTGCACACTCTTGGCATTCTCTCGATGAGCTTCATGAGGTAGTCACCTGAAATGGTTTTCCAACAGTCTTGAAGGAGTTCCCACAGATGCTGAGCACTTGTTGGCCCTTTTGCCTTCACTCTGCGGTCCATCTCATCCCAAACTATCTCGATTGGGTTTGGTCAGGTGACCGTGGAGGCCAGGCCATGTGGCGCAGCACTCCATCACTCTCCTTCTGGGTCAAATAGCCCTTACACAGTTCACTCATAGTTTTGATGCCTTTAGTGAGAATCTACAATGTAAATAGTAATGAAAATAAGAAAAAACATTGAATGGGAAGGTGTGTCCAAACTTTTGACTGGTAGTGTACTTGCGTCCATATTGTGCGTCGTAATCTGTAGTGTGTACTCCTTACCACCAGGGGTCAGTGTCGAGGCCGCAAACCTAATAAATTGTCATCTGTTATTCCAAACAAACATGTCTTCAGTTCGAAGAAACATTAATCTTCATCGCACCAGAGAGGAAAACAAAAATCGCGGATATGGTACGTTCCACCACTTAATAGATCTCGTCAGCAAAATGGGGAATTCTTTTCTTGACTTTTGAGTGCAGCTCTGGCAACACTGCCCCCTATAAATTATGCAGGTATTGCATCTACGTATGCGTTCCGTTAATTTTTGAGTACGTGTACAAATACAACGACGCAAACAACGCAGGACACGGATCGCGACTGTACGTACGTACGTAGTTAACAGCAAGTATATTTCAGGCTTTTGCGGTTCATTTTACTGTAGATTTTTTTGGATTTTTTTAAATAAATAAAAAATCTATATTTATTTCTCTCTCCTTATAGGCTTGGACCAAATTTGCAACCAAGCAGGCATACAAAACAGCAAAGACATTAGACTCTTCCGCAGAATTTTA
Source organism: Distichodus sexfasciatus (assembly GCA_032718565.1). Taxonomy (NCBI): domain Eukaryota; kingdom Metazoa; phylum Chordata; class Actinopteri; order Characiformes; family Distichodontidae; genus Distichodus; species Distichodus sexfasciatus. The sequence continues at coordinate 63,668 of JAVGVS010000577.1, read as the reverse complement.
ACATGGATGTATGTTGAGAAAATTTGGGACGCATAAGTACTATTCGGACAGGATTAGTTTTACATGAGGACGTGGGGTAACGTTATTTTACTACAGGACGTCTATAATATTAACGGCCGATTTGGACGGGATAAGAAATCTCATTAAAGTGGCAGGAGAAACTCAATTTACATCCCAACGTCACCTCCCTGTCGTCATGTGCGTGCTGCGTTGCTAACGTAACTGTGGGTAATAGACGCTTACCTAAAGCAATAAGAAACTTTGTGCTTCTCACAAGTGCTTTTAGCCTTCCTTTTCTTTGGAATCGCATTCCGAGAAATCCTGCGTTTTGCACAGATTCAGACCATCCAGGGTTTCCTCAAGCGCCTCCATGCTTGAAAAACCGCAGGAAACTACAGGATTACGGATTTATATGCGCGTTTGCAGCGGGTCTATCTGGACGGGATTAGTATTACCCGAGGTCATTTTTCTGGACCTTTCACAGAAGGTAAAAATCCCCCTAATTTTTACTGACATTGTCCATAATGCTAACGGACATGGCGCATCCAAACGGGACTAAGGCCACATCCACATGTACACGGGTATTTCTGAAAACGGAGGCTTTTCTCTGCGTTTTGGCCTTTAGTCCACATGTAGACAGCGTTTTGGGTCAGTGAAAACAGAGGTTTTTGAAAACTCCAGCCAAAGTGGCGATTTTTGTTTCTGCGTTTAGGTGTGGACAAGAAAAGATTTTGAATAACAGACCGTTTCGCGTCACACTGTGCGCCACTCATATGACGTCACAGTATGCGCCGTGTCTACATTAGGTTTTCATCTACAACGCAAGGCATGCTTTTGACAGCGTTTTTTGCGATTGCGTGTGGACGGAGATATTTTTGAAAACGTGCTCGTGTGGAAGCGATTTAAAAAAAAACCCGAAAACGGAAAATCTCCATTTTCAGAAATAACCGTTTACGTGTGGACATGACCTAAAATCACCATGAAGCTCCACTTTGCTTTTTTTTCTAACTTTAGCTTAGATGTAATTAGCTACTTGTTCTGTGCAGCTTGTAGTGTATAACTACGATATTAAAGCTGTAGCTTGGCTCGGATTGTTACTTAATTGTAAAAAAAGCGAATGTTTAAGAGCAAATGCAACTGAATGAGTTTGAATTTAGATGTGACGTCATTAATATAATAAAACAGAACAGATGTTAGTAGAAACCACAAACAGCAAGTAAAACACTGTCTGCAAATTACCTGAAAAAGATTCCCTCTGAGAGAACAAAAATCCCAGACGTAATGCTGTGCTTCTCCATTTTTAAATCCCCACAACGAATTAACAGTCCAAACAAAAGTGACCACGTGGCAGACAATTAAACACCCTCTGGAGTTCCTGCTGATAGCAATCAGGACGAGTACAGCTCTGCGTCTGCGTCTCCCGCTGTGGACGATGTCAAGCAGTGAACCCATGACAACTTTGGCTGTGTCCCATTTTGATAGCAGTCGAACAATTAAAAGGGAACGAAACCCAAAGGATTGAGTAAAACTCGGCCCTCGCTGCCACACTAAACAATATTAAAGTAGATTTTCACATTTTCAGGCGGCACGGTGGCACAGTGGTTAACGCTGCCGCCTCACAGCGAGAAGGTCCTGGGTTTCGAACCCCGGGAACGGCCGTAGGGTCTTTCTGTGTGGAGTTTGCGTGCGTGGAGTTTTCTCCGGGTGCTCCGGTTTCCTCTGCAGTCCAAAGGCATGTAATGTAGGTTAATTGGTGACTCTAAATTGGCCCTGTAATGTGTGAATGTGAGTGTGTCTGTGTGAGCCCTGCGGTGTGTTGGAGCCTGCCCAGGGTTGGTCCTCACCTTGTGCCCGTAAGTTCTCGGGATAGACTCCGGTCCCCACGCGACCCCAGTTGGGATAAAGCGGTTCGGAAAATGAATGAATGAATGAATAAATTTTCACATTTTCACTCAACGTCAATCAAATGTAAAAGCACCAACTTATGAACATGAAGTTAGTACAGTGAATATCATCAGCAAAACAAATGAAGATGTTTAAAGTGAAACAGTTTCATTCATTCAGTGTTTAACTGATTAGACAAAAGTACTCTTATTGTTTTGTTGAGTTGACAAATATTTGATTTTATGTATTTTTTAGTTAAGACAGTTAGCTGCAGGTCCTCATGATGACAAGAGGAAGCATTTTCGTCTGTATAATTATTTCTGAGATGCTTGTCGGGTGCGAATGCTGTGTTTATGTTTTTGTGTTGCTGTCTTTTCTTCACATTCCTCGTTTCTGCCGTGCTGTTGCCAGGTTCAGTCGGTAGCATAACGGTTAGGGGGTTGGCAGCGTGACTGGAATATCCCTGATTCAAGTCAAGTCTAGTAAAACAGGGGGTAGTAGCAGTCTTACAGACCAAGAGCTCATGGGTTTGAATCCTACCTTTGGCACTACCCTCACTGGATCCTTCAGCAAGACCCTTAACCCCAAGTTACTCTAGGGAAACTGTCGGACGACACTCTGGATAAGAGCGTCTGCTGAATGCTGTAAATGTAAATCCAGCCTTTTTGTTTTACACCCCTGAGTATAAGTATAGAACAAACTAATGATTGCTCAAGTTTTGTAGCTGTGACATGAAAACTGGCCGAGTAGAAGGACTTTAAACTGTATTGAAGTGAACGAGGGAAAAAAAGAAGGAAGGGATGGTCAAAAACATGAAAAAGACGAGAATCTGTCAAAACAGATTGAGACGTGTGTTCAGTGAAGTGGTTTGAGGTGAAGTGGTTGACCGTCGTGTGAAAATAGGTAAAGAAAAGCTTTCGAGTCCTGAATCCCATGTATTCTTAATGGAAGAAAACGAATGGATTCCTATGGGAAAAACAAACAACAGAAAAAAGGATGAAAAAGACGAGTGTGAGTCGTGACGGTTACAGACATGTGAAGAGGCCTGTGTGCCCTCGAATCACATCCAATTAGGTGGCTTGGTGAAGAACGGCAGCCGTTCAAAATTCTAGCTCCATGTTAGTTCTCCATGGGGAAGAAAACGTGTATAAATGCAGCCCACACCGCTATACGCCAGACGCTTTAGGGTTGGAACGAAGCTTCTAGCACAAAAACTGGAGGAGGAGTAGCAGTCAGAAAAAGCGTGTGGAATAAAAATCCGATAACAGTATGGGATTGTTCACCGCAAATATCGTTGTGACAAGAGGTTGTGTTCAGATCCGACACCATTTTATGCGGGCTGCTCACCTGTACTGGGCGGAGTTGTTAAACTGGATCAGACGTGGGTTGAGTTTCTGCACCAGGATTCTTATGATGTTCAGGAACAATAAGAAGTTAATCTGTTCAAACAGAGCAGAAATTGAAGAACAAGCCAAAATAATACATATATATATATTAGGGTTGCACGATACTGACCAGTGCCGATATCCGATATTTTTCATGCTTATATCAACCGTATGCTAATACTGACACTGATAAATGAGGAGAGCAGACTTGAGCGCGAGATATTTCGCTCACCAAAGTTTCACTGCCTGCTCGTAATTTTGGCCACCAATCTGACATTTCAAACAAGCGAGTGTGGGCGAGTGGAACGAGGGCGGAGCATTTCCGGGGTGGTGCACAACATTTTGAGAAAAGGTCACTTCCCTCCCTACGTGGTGTACCAAGTCAAGTAGGGTGCATGTGACACTCCATGTGCACTACCTAGTGCATAGAGAGCCATTAAGCTACAACCCCGGGTATTTCCCGAGATGCATACTACCACATAGAAAAGTATGATAAGAGCATCTTACCTACCATACTATTAAGTGTAGAAGTACGCGGCTCGGGACATGGCCCACGTGTGAGTTCACATTCGCTAAGTGAGGCAAATACGCTGTTTAGTTAGTTTAAAACATTTTTGCGCATGCAGGCAGACTCAAGTGCGTAAAGACAAGAGATTTTGCTGGTAAACGTTTCACTGCATGCTCAAAATTTTGGCACAAAATAACGCCATACATTTTGAGACAGAAGGCATGGGCTATATATGTGACTCTGCACGGCAAAACCAGTCGCTTGTCGCAACGGAGGTTTCCAAGAAAAACGACTGTTTATGTTGCGCATGGGAGGTAAAATTGGATTTTTTGTTTTTAGTGTTTTGAAACTTAGTGGAGGAATCTACTGTACTGTAAATTGAATAAATTTGGCTGAAAAACTTACCCTTTCCATCCTAAAAAGCAATGACTTTCTTGAGGTGAAATTCCAATTCAGCAGAATGTTAAAGTTTCTGTTTGAGCAGCTCTCTTCAACTCTTCACGCTAAATCCACTGGTTGACTAAGCGTGAAGATATTTCTCGGAATCCATCTCCGGTTCGGATAACCCCTACGCGCCAGGTAGGCTATCCGATGTGGCTGTGAATGCAGCGTAGGCTACCGTAAATAAGCGTAACGCGGTGACCGCACCAAGCGTCTGTGGAGGTGCTGGCGATAGTCAACTTCAAAGGCAGATTTCTCCGTTTCTCACTTAGCGTGACAGGAGAAACCCGACTCCTTTGAATGTTGATATCTCAGTCATATGTTGTCCGATTCCTCCATATAGGTATCGTTTGAAGCTTGATTTATGCCCTTTCATGAAAACATAACTCAATTTGAAAATTTGTATATATATATGTATATGCTTCGACTGTGTAGCTGTGTGTGTGTTTGTGTCATGCTGGTTACCCCAATGGAGCACAACAATCGGCCCTTGATTGTTATCCACCAGTAAGGCTTATTTTTCGTCGTCGCACCTGCAAAATAAGCGACTAAATTAAATCATTGCTTCATCATATAACAATCATGATGCTCTTAATCAGCTACTGGAGGAAAGGTGATAGTTCATTTGACGTTCTATAAGGGTCAGAATTTTTACATGAATAAATTATAACTCACTCGGTGTCCTCGAAGTACCGCGAGCGATCAGAGGAGGATGCAGAGAGGAATATGCAGAGGGAGAAAACAAGAACAGACAGAGTGCTAATTCATCATTATAAACCTGTAATAATCATGACATGGCCAGGAAATCTCAGCTACCTCCATTATTTTACAAAAACACACCCTAGATAAGCCTTCACCACAGCAGGAAATGAAAAAAAAAAAAAATTATATCACTTTAATTAAACCGACATGCCACATGGCCTCTGAGTGAAGCGTCATTAAATTTTTTTTGATGGATTTTATTAAAATAAAATATCAACAGATAATTGTACCAACATTTCAAGTCTCGCGAGAGCTTGTACAACATATTCTGGGCGTCTTTTGAATGAATCTTCCTGTGTGTGTCATGCGCGGTGTCGGCATGACATGGTGAGAATCACTTTGCAAGCCATTTTATTCATAGAACCAAACATAAAAAGGCACGAGGGCCACAAACAAACACAACTCTTCTTAGGACTTTCAAAAACCACACAGCACGCCGACACAGGGAGGGTAGCATGAGGCTGGACCAACTAGAGAAACTGGGAACCCTAAAGGGGGAGAGAAACAACGACCAGGATTAATGAGACGAGGGAAAACCAATCAGAAAATAACACAGAAATTAATCAGGATTAAACAATGCAGGGAGAACCAATAGAAACAGAGGGGCTGGACAGATATGGACAAAGACAGGTGAGGGAGACTAATATGCAAGTGATCAACCAATCAGACACAGGGCTGGGCAAGAAACAAACCAGAACAGGTGAGGAGACTATCACCGTGATCAACCAATCAGACATACAGGGGCGGCTGGGCAGAAACAAACCAGAACCAGGTGAGGAGACTAATACACCGTGATCACCCAATCAGACACAGGGGGCTGGGCAGAAACAAACCAGAACCAGGTGAGGGGACTAATACACCGTGATCACCCAATCAGACACAGGGGGCTGGACAGATACGGACAAGACCCGGGTGAGAGACAATATATGATCAACCAATCAGACACAGGGGCTGGGCAAAACAAGCCAGAACCAGGTGGGGACTAATACACCGTGATCACCCAATCAGACACAGGGGGCTGGACAGATACGGACAAGACCCAGGTGAGGACTAATACACCGTGATCAACCAATCAGGCCCACAACAGGAAAGGTGGGACAAAGACTTTGACTGACAGTGAGCTGAGACCAAGAGCTTTCAAACACTAAACCAAAAGTAAGCATCTGCTGGCCGCTAACAAAGAATCAGGGGTCTGCTGTGGCTAAAGTCCAGAGTATTGACTGTGTGTAAATTGATTCTCATTCACAATCTCAAATTCCAAGTGTGTGCTGTGTGTAGAAGTTAAGCTGGATACTTTTGAGGTAAAAATCAACAAGAAAGGGAAAAAGTGGACAGACGGGGACGGCAGAGCCTCCAGCGGTGTTCGTCTGCAGATGTTTATCTTATAAAGGCGCAGTGCTGGGAGGAGGCGGAGGAGAAAAGCAGGCGTGAGATAGGAGATGAAGAGAGGGTGAGCCGATATCAACCGTCTCGGTCCTGCAGAGTGAAATACAGACAGAGAGATGACAGAACTGGTGTTGTGTTGGAGGCGTGGAATGTGAAGTGAAAGCTGGCGTGTGTGTGTGTGTGTGTGTGTTGTGGCGAGAGGCGGGGTCGGTGTGTTAATATGTGTAGTCTTGGTGTGGCTCTGAGGTGTGTGAGGAGGTGTACCACTGGATGTGATTTTTGTATGATGATAGTTGAGGAGGTTGAGGGGTGTGTGAATGAGTGTGTGTGTGTGTGTGTGTCTGTCATCTCATAGCCTTTGTCAGTGTTATCTCACAGCATAAATGCACAGGCTTTCATATTTTTTTGTGTGTGTGTGTGATAGAAAGTGAGCAGAGTTCAGTGACGTGGAGCTGATATCATCCCTCTATTGTCTTTCCCTGTGTGTGTGCGTGTGAGACCCCCTCACCCCAGCCCAGCACGGCGAAGCCCCAGAGGCAGCGTCAGCAGCGCAGGACCCTGGAAGTTCTGTGTGAGTTGGTCTGGCTTCCACCAGCAGCCCGCAGTGCATCACACAGTAGTGACCTGGAACCACCAGGCCTTACACGCCGCCTGCAGAGAGGCCGGACACAATGTTGGAGACAAAGAAAAGAACAAAAAGAAAAAAAAAGGAAAGAAAAAAAAAGGAAAAGCAAGTCAGGTTACAGGAAGAGTGAGCCGAGAGTGGTTAGTGCTGCTTGCACTCCTCCCAGTGAAAGGTCCTGGGTTTGAGCTGTGGGGTCTTTCCTGAGTTGCATGCTCTCCTCGTGTTCACGTGGGTTTTCTCCAGATGCTCCGTTCTCTTCCACAGTCCAAAATTGGTGACGCTAAGGCCATGTCCATACGTACACGGGTATTTCTGAAAGCGGAGGTTTTTCAATCGTTTTGGCCTTTCGTCCACACGTAAATGGCGTTTTGGGTCAGTGAAAACGGAGTTTTTGAAAACTCCGGCCTAAGTGGCGATTTTGAAAACTCCGTTTCTGCGTTTAGGTGTGGACAAGAAAACGAAGATTTTGAAAAACGGACTGTTTTCGCGTCACACTCACGCGCAGCTCATGCCGTGATCTGGCAGTATGCATGATGTCTACGTTAGGTTCTCATCTGATAGGGAGCATGCTTTTTGACGGCACTTTTAGAGTGTGCGTGTAGGCGGAGATATTTTTGGCGATGTGGGTATGATTAAAAAAACGAAATACCCGTGTATGTGTGGACATGGCCTAAATTGGCCCCATAAGGTGTGAGTATGTATGTGCCCTGCGGTGTGTTGGCGCCTGCACAGGGTTGGTCCCATGTGTTCCCAGGATAGGCTCCGGTCACCCTCGCGACCCCCGTTTGCGATTAAGATAATAAACGAATGTTGAGGAAGAATGCTGATGAAAGAAAGAGAAAAAGTCAGCCTGAACTGAGGCTGGTTTGTTATGTGCTACTCTCTGCCCTCCTACAGCTGCCAGACTGGCAAAAAAAAACGAAAGTCCAGAAGGGAAGAGAGTAAGGGTCAGGTCAGAGTGAGGAAGCAGGTACGTGTGGGGTCCATCAGGAAAGCTGATGTGAAGTGTAAGGGTCTCGCTCCATGACTTGACCAAATTTTGAGACCCCCCACATTTTTAAATTAGAAACTCTTGCGCGACTGCAGAGTCAAAATCATGCCTGAACTCCACTAGATTTACATCGATCTTAATCAAATAAAACAACCAAACCAGGTGTTCCATCTTTCCTTCTCCCACCATTACACTGTTCTTTCTTTCTTTCATTCTTGCAAAACCACTCTCAGGACAGATCTGCTTTTTCATTTTCCTCTCCTACCTGTGGTGCGTACCCAGCGAGAAAGGCGTAGCGGAGTCCTGTAATCTAACAGCATGTTTAGAACCTGGAACACTTTCTCTAATGGACTGTAATATGATGCTTGAGCTCTCCTGCAAATCTGATTCTGCAGCGGCTTCAACTAGAGGAGGAATAATATGGGTGCCTTCAATGTGAATATGATACCAATCATCATAAAAATCCTACGCTGTTTTACACACTGACCCCCAAACTAGACCTGACCTGAGCCTAGATAAACATTAGAGATGCTGCTGAAAAATCACCTGAAGACCCTAAAACCAAGCAGCAGCTATATCACTCGCTTAGAACCTGGAACAGCCACTGTGGAAGAGTATAATGACGGAGGAAGACAAAAAGTAAGAAAGAAAAAGTGAGTGTGATGGAGAAAGAAAGAAAGAAAAAA
>JAVGVS010000577.1:0-52500 GCA_032718565.1 Distichodus sexfasciatus | reverse complement strand
TGTATGTGTGTGTATGATGTATGTCTGTGTTTATGATGTATGTACGATGTGTGTGTGTGTGTGTGTGTGTGTGTGTGTACTCACGGTAGAGAATGTGCAGTGGTCAGTGTCATCATTGGCGAACAGCGTAGCGTCCTTTATGAAGACAGATGCAGCTTTGAGGATGAAGCTGAAGAACAGCTGGATGTGGATGTAGTTACGAGCACAGCGCAGTCTTCTACACACACACACACACAGAGTCTTTGTATTACTATCTTTGTGAGATTTTTCCATAGACTCCCATAATGACTATATGTATATAATTTTACACCTAATCCTAACCCTAACCTTAACCTCAGTAACCAAAAGCACATCTTTTACCTCTTTTAGTTTCTCAAATAAAACAAGCACATTTTCTATAAAGTCATTTCTCCTCATGGGGACCTCTCAAATGTCCCCACAAAGCCCAAAAAACAGATAAAAGTGATTTTAGGAGACAAAAAGGTCCCCACGATGCGATAAATACATGGACACACACACACACACACACACAATCGTCCAAGCATTGAGGAGTTAAGTGTAAAGTGTTGAGTGTTTTGGTAAGTGGGGCTCAATCAACACAAATAGAATTTGTAAGTGCAGCAAGAGAAATTATATGTTTCAGACATGTGAATAGTGTGTGTGTGTGTGTCTATGAGCAGAAGGCACCAGCAAACAACATAATACAGAGCCAACAAACATGAGCTGACAGAACAACGGCAAACGGAGTGTTATCCTTCCAAAAACTAAATCATCTTGTCATCTTGTCTGTCGGTTGATGATGGCCTTGGCGAACGTACACACATCACACTCTCCCCGCTCTCCTTCTCTCTCACTACACACAGCCGGTTTAAAGCGAGCTGTTGAACTGGACATTTGAAACGGCGGAGGACATCTGACCAGATTTGTAGCGGCTGAACAAAACCTGATCTGTACCCTGCAGGAAAAAGGCCACGCTGTGTTTTCTGTTTTCGTCTTTTAAATGTCAACTGCGTCTCGCAACGTATCGGCCGATTGGCAGAACGCCGATAATTAATTTGCTCTTTTCCAAACGACCGCGTTTTATCAGATTTCCAAATGTCCGCAAGGAAGCAAAATGGAGAGAAGCGACTTGACCCTTTGCTGAAACCGCCGATCAGTGTTATCTCAGAGCAGTAACACAGAGAAATATGGAGAATGCAAAAGTATGTTTGTCACAAAAGTATCAAGAAAGGTACAGAGATGATCCTCAAGGAGCTAATGTTCAAGGTACAGTGCTTGCACCATGATAAGGTACAGCTGGAGTGACAACGCATTTCATACCGTTTCTAGATCCACTCCTGTGCCATGGTTCCTCACTGTGATAGCTCATTGCTCAGTTGAGAGGAACCGTAATGAAAACAAAAAGAGTTGAGTAATATTGTGTTTTATTTTACATATATTTTACACGATTGCCTCACAATTGCCATTTTTGGGCCTTTGGTAAAATCAGAGACGATTAAAGTTTAGTGCAGTGTGGATATGATCACGCTAATGACTCACATCGGCTCTATTTAATTAGCACATGTATTAATTTTTATAAGATGCGGGTGAAAAGCTTCTTAATACATTAATTATATAGAACTGCACATATTATACTAATAGAATTAGATTAAAGAAAGAAAGAAAGAAAGAAAGAACAAAAGAAAGTGTAAATGTAATGGAGGAAAAAATAAAGAAGAATAAGTGTAATGATGGAGAAAGAAAGAATATAAGTGTGAATATAATGAAAGATAGAATGAATGAATGAATGAATGAATGGATGAAAAAGAAAGGTTTGAAAGAAAAAAGAGAGAAAGAATGAGTGTGATGAAAGAAAGAAAGATAGAAAGAAAGAAAGAAAGAAATGGGTATGTTGGCGAAAGAAAGAGAGACAAAAGAAAGAAGAATGAGTGTAAAGATAAAGAAAGAAAGAAGGTGTAAATGTGAAGAAGGAAAGAATGAAAGGAATGTTTTGCCCAGTTTTATAAAGAAGAAAATAAAGAAGAAGGAGTGTAAAGATGGAGAAAGAAAGAAAGAAAGAAAGTGTGAATGTAATGAAACAATGAATAAATGAATTGATGGATGAAAAAGAAAGAAAGAAGAAAACTAAGACAAATGGGTATGTTGGTGAAAAAAAGAAAGACTGAATGAATGAAAGAAAGAAAGGTTTGTTGGTAAACAAAAGATAGAATGAAAAATTTAAGTGTGAATGTAATGAAAAAAATAATGAATGAATGGATAAAAAAGAAAGCTTTGACAGACAAGAGAAAGAAAAATGAAAAAAAGTTTGTTGGTGAACAAAAGATAGAATGAAAAATTTGATAGAAAAAAGAAAGAATGAGTGTGACAAAAGAAAGAAAGAATGAGTGTGATAAAAGAAAGAAAATAAGACAGAAAGAGTGTGATAAAAAAGAAAGAAAGTGTTTGTTGGTGAAAGAAAGATGGAATGAAAAATTGAATGTGTGAGTGTTGCGGCCGCGACGAGTGCAGACCCAGTTTGTTTTTGGCGTGCGGCTCAGAGAAGCGGTCACTTAGAGCAAATCAAACAATAAGAAAGCCACTGATAAAAGGTTTGGGATCAAAGGCAGCGCGCGGACTCAAGACGCCACTTGACTGAATTGCGAGATGTTTTGAATGAGATGGGGTTGAAATGAGAGAACGTTTCCTACAGCGTCTCCGATGGGATGTGGGGTCAACATACCTGAAGGCCAGCAGTATTACCACGGCGACCGTAAGGGAGAAGAGAGACGCGCCGTAGCCAACCGAGTAGATCAGTCTGACCGTGGTGAAGTAGGACTCCTGGAAAAACACAAGCAGTGCTGGGGATGCTGCCTTTCAATGGAAGCTTTTTAAGCTACAGCTAATATTTTAATGCAGTTAGCAGCACTTCAAGCTACAGAGGAAAAAGCTGGTTAGCTAGCAGCGTTGCTACTTAACGTCCGGTACTCTCCAACACTGCACAAAATTATGTGTCGTTCTGACTAGGCATGGAGTTAGCGGTTGACTAAGGGATAGCAAGTTAAAGGAGCATGGAGTAAATCTTCTCCCTCAGCACCACTTCTGCTGCTGCGTTAAAGTGGTCACGGAGATCAGCAGTTACATGGAGGGTGGACTGAGGTGTGGATGAACAGCTTCTTAAAACGTGAATTATATTAATAATTAGGGTATAAAGAGGGTACAATATAAATAAAATTAGGGTAAAGAAAGAAAAAAGCAAGTAATGGAAAAAAGAAAGAAGAATGAGTGTAAAGATGGAAAGAGAGAAAGAAAGGGTGGGAACATGATTAAGAAAGAAAAAGAAAGAAGAAGAGGGAATTTGAGGAAAGAAAGAAATGGTGTGAATGTGATGAAAGAAGGAAATAAAGCAAAAAGAAATAAAGAACAGAAAAGTGTATGAATGTGACAAAAAAAGAAAGAAGAATGGGTGTAAAGATGGAGAGAAAGAAAGAAAGGGTGGGAATGTAATTAAGAAAGAAAAAGAGAAAGTGTAAATGTGAGGAAAGAAAGAAAAGGTTGTGAATGTGATGAAAAAAGAAAGAGTAAATGTGATTAAGAAGGAAAAAAAGAAGGAAGGAAAGAAAATAAATTTGTGAGTGTGATGAAAGAAAGAAATAAAGAAAAAAGAAAGAAAGTAACAAAAAAGAAGAATGGGTGTAAAGATGGAGAGACAGAGAAAGAAAAGAAAGAAAGAAAGAAAGAAAGTGTGGGACATGATTAAGAAAGAAAAAGAAAGGAAGTATGAATGTGAGGAAAGAAAGAAAGAATGAAAAGAAAAATGTATGAATGTGACAAAAAAAAGAAAGAAGAATGGGTGTAAAGATGGAGAGAAAGAAAGAAGAATGGGTGGGAACGTGATTAAGAAAGAACGAGAAAGTGTGAATGTGAGGAAAGAAAGAAAGAAAGAAAAGAAAATGTATGAATGTGACGATAAAAAAGAAAGAAGAATGGGTGTAGAAATGGAGAGAGAAAGAAAAAAAGGAAGGAAAGGTGTAAAAGAAAGAAAGAAAAAGAAAATAGTGTGTATGAGATGAAAAAAGACAGAAAGACGAGAAAAAAGAGATGCAGGAAGTGTTCCAACATTGGACTTTCACAAAAATGGCATTTTAATCTGAATCTACATCACGTACCACATGTAGACGCCATTTACCTGCTCGTAGAGATTAGCTGTAAAACCATAAAATTACCTCAAACGTGTGACTAAGAAGTTTCTCTCCAACGTGTAACTTGTTACAGGAGAGAGTTTTTAAACGTCACAACAAAAGCCCTAGAGGGTGCCGTGCCCCTTTAAAGTAAAAGTCAGTTGAAATGAGCGCAGCAGCGTGAGCATGGACGTGTGTTACTGGCGGATCGTACCGACAGGGTGAAGGTTCGTGAGCACGTTTTTAGGAAAATCAGATTGGCTCTTAATCCCATTACGTCAAATCTGATTATCAGATTTATCTCAGGGGTGGTGATGACTGTGGACCAAGAGATTGTAGGTTCATGTCCAGCTGTGCGCCCGTAACCACCACGTAAAAACCTAATTAGGCAACATTACACTTTGGTCGTGTTTTGGTCGGTGGCCAAGTCAGACAGAGCTCAAATTTAGTTCACGTCGGATATATCCCACTTCCGTATGAACTGAGTCGATCGACTGCTCATTTTGCAGTTCAGTGTAAAAATGCCGGCTTGGTGTGAAATGGTTTCCACACATATCTGTTCCCACAAGTGGCTTCATGTCACAACAAAAAAAGATTTTTCAAATATCCTGAGAGCAGATTTTACGTGAAACATCGTTTAAATGACTTCTTGATCCATGAAAAATGATATAGTATAGGCCTAGTACAGGGGTTTTCAACTGATGGTCCCCAGCCCCCTGGTGGTCTGCAACATGACAACTGATTTGAAATCTCTATGAATACTGAATTTAATGCACATACCTTAGAAAATGTAGAAAAAAAGATTATTTCTATTATTATTTTCTGTGTGCGGCTACTGACTACTGCTTAGTCTGAATGATGGTCGCTGGGACAGAAGCAGCTAAAAAAAAACGGGTATAGTATGATTTAGTCCTAAAGGAAGGAAACAAGGAAGGAGGGTGTAAATGTGATGAAGAAAGAAAGAAAAAAGGAAAGAGAAAGTGTGAATGTGATAAAGGAAGGAAGCAGGGAAGGATGTGAATGTGATGAAGAAAGAAAGAAAGAAAGAAAAAAAGGAAACTTGTGAAAGAAATAAATAAAGAAAAAGTGTGTATGTAATGAAAGAAAGACATAAAGAAAGACTGGAAAAGTGTGAAAGAAAGAAAGGAAGGAAGACATAAAGAAAGGAAGGAAGTGTGAATGTGATTGAAGAAAGAAATGAAAAAGGGTGTTAATGTGATGAAAGAAAGACAGAAGGAAAGAGAAAGTGTGAAAATGTGATGAAAGAAAGAAAGAAAGAAAAAGAAAGGAAAGGTGTGAAAGAAAGAAAGAAAGAAAGAAAGAAAGAAAGAAAGAAAGAAAGAAAGAAAATATGTGAAAGAAAGAAAGAAAGAAAAAGAAAGGAAAGGTGTGAAAGAAAGAAAGAAAGAAAGAAAGAAAGAAAGAAAGAAAGAAAGAAAAATGTGTGGAAAGAAAGAAAAGTGTAATGTGATGAAAGAAAGAAAGAAAGAAAGAAAGAAAGAAAGTGAGAAAAGAGAAATAGGAAAATGTGCTGAAAGACAGAAGGAGAGAAAGGAAGGAAGACATGAAGAAAGAATGAAAAAGAAAGGAAAGGTGAAAGAAAGAAAGAAAGAAAGAAAGGAAGGAAGGAAGACAAACAAAGAAAGTGTGAATGTGATGAAAGAAAGAAAAAAGAAAGAAAGAAAGAAAGAAAGAAAGAAAAAGTGTTAAAGAAAGAAAGAAAGGAAAGAGAAAGTGTGAATGTGATGAAAGGAAGAGAGAAAGAAAGGAAAGAGAAAGTGTGAAAATGTGCTGAAAGACAGAAAGAAGACTGGGAGTTGAAAAGGATTCAGTTAGAGGAAACGTCTGGCTACGTCTGGCAGTAAGCAGATGTTTTTGAAGCTACAGCCTCCTGTCCGACAGGTCAGCATCTCCCCGCTACACTGCCATCACCATGTGACCAAAAGCAAGCGGTCAACGAGGACCAGCAAAGTTAAGAAAACAGCACACGCCAGGTATTCACGACGACGGTGGAAAAAACGCTAATGAAGTAATGGTGTCACCTTTGCAGCACACTTTTAAACTAATCAGCTGAAATTCCCATTAGGTAACGGCAGCTAATTAGGCGGCATTTGACTCGCCGGTGCTAATGGCAACACGACAACATCCTAAAGAGACAACATAATTGTTACTAATGACGCTGAAGGTCAAGCGTTTGATGGTTGATATATAAAGTATATATTATATGATCATGAAATTAAATTACTTACTACCTACGGCTCAACGCACTGTTCATAAATATTTAAAAGAGCTAGTTTTTTGCACCTTTCTTTCATTAGCATCATCGTTGCTCGAGGAGTCGGGATCATTAGTGCTCCGTGCGGTTGGAGAACAAAGCTGTTGACGCGAGGTTCCATACGATCTCGTTTAAACCACGATCCAGGTTTGCTTTCTTGCTTTATATAACCGGATCCTCCATATCCGTCTTTGTCTTTGTCTCGCTTATGACTTATGGACTCTGATACGATCAGGCGGTGTGGATCGCTCGAGTTCTCGGCCGCACTGACCTCTGGGATTTCGTCTTCCACGCGGCAGGCCTCGTGGTAGGGAGGGAAGGGACCTGACCAACCTCGACTGGTGCAGTTGCGACTCACTGTACCTAAATGAACAAGAGACAGAGGTTAGCGCAGTGACTAACGCAGCCACAATTAAGTTGATTAAAACCTGCTCTTGCTTCGAATGCGCCTTTGTCACACTTCCTGGTTCCGAATGTTCTAATCAGTGTAGCAGGGAACCGTCACTTCCTGTTTACATCACCTGTTTCGGACACAATGACCATTTTCTCTTGCCTTAGGGCCGAGATATACGTAACGATACGTGAAGCGTGCAAGTATAGTCGGTGTGACAGCAGTAGTGTCGTAATGACTATACTTGCACGCGTAATCTTGAGGATTCCGACAGGTGGCAGTGTGCACTATAAAAGAGTCTAGTCTGCCATTAAATGACAAGAAGAAGAAGAAGGAAAAAAAGACGAAGAAGAAGAAGTAGAAGAAGAAAGCGGGAAAATATCGGTCAGTTTTGCTGTGAAATGAGGGAAGAAAGACGCTGAAGATAAAAATAATCTGCATTCAGATGTTATAAAGGTGCAAAAAAGACATGTTGATAGTAAACAACGATGCTGACGTCACGTCACGTCCCAAAACTTGAACACCTTGCCACCCCCAATTTTTGCTGGTACTGCAACTCGCGCATGCATCGCGTTAATTCTGAAAACGCGTGGCAGCCACGATGCGTGAGACCCTTACGTCTCAAATCCGGTGCTACACTGCTGAGATTTTCTTGGAATAACTGGGTTCCTCCGTAACCTTAAGGGTACCTACTTCTTCCTCATCAGAACCTTTGCTAATGTTAACGCTAGCGTTAGACGCACCCTCAAAACGAGCACTGTCTCGAGACTTGAACCTCCTCCGCAGTCATTCCAAGAAAATCCCTACAGGTTTGAGACGTTTTCCACCGCTGTTGGATACATAAGGAAGCTGCACACTGCAGACGTAAGGGCTTTCACGAAGTGTATTAAATGACGGACCCTCGTAGGTTTTGATCTTTAGGGAAGTGGTGAAAGCTGAGGTAAGGACGTGGTTGTTTTGAAGTAGAGCAGCCAGGTACGCTACAATAACACCGGCCAGAGGAGGCGGCCATTGCGTCTGAAACAGCTGATGTTAACAGGAAGTGACTCTACACTGCTTCACTGATTAGAACATTCAGAACCAGGAAGTGTGACAAAAGGCACATTGCACATGTATGTGCAATTCCAAGTATTACAAGCTCCACAACTCGTTCTTCTTGCGTAAAACAAAATCAATTAATTAATTAATAGAGGACAATGGGCAATATAGCAATTCACAGGCCAATTCAAAGAATGAAAAACGAATGATCCGAACACTGACTTCCTGCCGACTTGAATTAAGCGTAAAACAGCGGCGAAACGCCACTTGATATCAGACAGATTTCATTGCTTTTTAAAAGCGTCTCACACCGGCAGTGTGGATTTCCCACGTGGAAGCGGCAAGTGCAAATGGGAAAGGTTTACATTTTTACCCGAAACAGAACAGGGCCATTCTTGTTTCCATGTATGGGAATAAATCACTCCCGCGAGCGAGTAACAAAGAGCCAAAATGAAGCGAGAGAACCGGGTACGGTGCATAATCACTTAGCGTTGGCTTCGTATAGCCGAATGATAATCTTTCCTATTGTTACTTTAATCTTCCCGCTTGAATCTAGCGTGATGCTGCGATTGAAAATTTGCTCGCTGAGCTCCAGGAAACTCTTCAGCTGTTATTCATCGAGGACAGAGAGGCTACTGATTAGCTGATTGTCGCTCATTTGTATTGATTACCGACTCTTGGCTAATCTGACTGGTTAATTAGCTGTACGTGCACTTTAATTACAGGCCAAATTACCAGCCGTTGGAAGGTAATGGTTATTCAACTCACTTCCTACTGGTCTTACTGATAGTTTTGTTGTGGGTGTGGCTAATTGGCACTCGATTGGAGAGGTTCTGGGGGTATGTCCTCAGTTTACCTGCAGTTTAAAGGTCAAAAGGACGGTCAGTGTTCGGTCTGCTCTCACCTGATGCCCACGAACGCCAGAAAAACACCTGATTCAGACGCCCTTAGCTCTGATAGTTTTACATTTAGACATTATACTCTAGATTGTTGTTTCTCAAGCTTGAGTACTGCCCTTAACTATCCATTATGACTGACTTAAGCTGTAACGTATTGGGTCAGTTGGTAGAGTAATGATTACGGCGTTCGCCTTCTGATTGGAAGGTTGCCGGTTCTAATCCTGGCCCGATAAAGTTACCGGTGAGGTACTCATGAGCAAGGTACTGTTCCCCCGTGTGCTGCCCACTGCTCCTTCATGTATGGGTCAAACGTGGAGGTCAGATTTCGTTGTAGCGTGGTGTGTATACAAGGACATATAATCTTTCATTCATTTTACAACAGCCTACCTTCACACTGCATAGTTATCTTAGAGCATCGCCTCCTGATGGACATCGGAAATGTGTTGTTTTGGGGGAAATTAAGGGGTTATACGCGTCGTCTAACAGAACATGACGGGGCTATGTAGTTTAATCAGCTTTTCCCTTTATTTCTCAGTTGAAATATGTAAATACTGGCAAAAAACATGTCTTTCTTTTAAAAATCTTGTCCTTTTTTCACTCTGAGAGACGCACAAAGAGATGGAGAACGCCAGTGACAGAAAGAAGCCTGAAAAAGAAAAAGTGCAATCTGTGAATGAAATGCTGCAAGTGGTTTAGATTTCTCTAGTGCCCTCTTTCTCATCCTAACATGTCCAGCCTTGTCCACCTTCTGGGGGAATATGTGGACAAAGTAACATGGTTTGCTGCATCTCCTTCTAAGTCCGTACCATCGAGGACCATGCTGTCTCTGAAATAAATAAACGGCAAATAATTAGGTGACTGACTGTCTTTTGTTAGTGTTTTTCAGACAGAAATAGAGGAATCCAGCCGAGTGAGAACATGTCTCCATTGATTAAACGGAAGCGGGCGGTGCAGAGTTGCTGATTGCGTGGAAGCAGCTTGTGTGTAAAGTTATTTTTTCTGTCTCCATTTTCGGCAATTTCTGTTCCAAACACATTAGATAAAATTGGCCAACAGTGAGAGCAAAATGTTTGGGAACATTACTGACTGGTTGTGTTTGTGTGGCAGCGTTGTTGTACTCCAGCCAGGGTTGTAAACCACGGTTTTGGGCAAAATTATATCAGCCTTCGTTCGACTCCACTTTGTGGTCTTTGAAATATCAGAGCTGTGGCGTTTTTTTTTTTTTGCATAATCGATGCATCGCAATGCAGACGATTATAATAACAGAGGTTTTCAACTAGCGGTCCGTTGACCCCTAGTGGTCCGCGGCGACATTGCAGGTGGTCTGTGACATGCAATCCATTTTCACTACCGAAATCACTTTAAAAAAATTATTCCTTTTTTTCATTTTTCAAAACATTTCCAGATGATTTGGACATCTTTATGAATATTGAATGTAACGCTGATATCTAAAAGGAATTACAAAAAAAAAAAAAACTCCCTCCCACACTCACACTGCTTAGTCTGAGTGGGGGTCCCTGGGGCAGAAGCAGTTGAAAACCCCTGGATTATATCATTATGACATTATGCTTGGTGATTTTCTGGCTATGGCATAAAAAATCTAGTTAAAAAGAACATCCCGGTAGCAACTATGGCTTCGCAATCTATAGTACGTGCAAGTGAAATTGAATCGTGAGACCAGTAAAAGCTCACACCTCTAAGCTTTACACGCTCAACTCTGTCTTCCTCATTTATCGGCATCGGCAAATATAAATACATAAAACATCGGATATCGGTATCGGTCAATAATTCCCATATCGTGCATCTCTAAATATAATGTTACATTACAATATGTATGATATCTTGATATCTGATCGGTGTGTTCATTTTAAAACAATGCTATGGGCTCGTTGATCAGTGAGTGAATGTATCGATGTAGATCGATGTATCGTTACACGCTGTACGTGGTGTGTATTTATTGTACAATATAATGTGTGATTGTGCTGCACCTGTGATGTTGCTGAAAAGAGAGAAGACAGCAGGGCATGGCGAGTGTAACGTCTCTCCAACGGCTGCTTTCGGCCAGCACACGACGGAATCCCATACTGGGACACAGCCTAAAAACACACACACACACACACACACATACACACACACAAACTTGTACAACCATCTTTGTGGGGACATTCCATAGATTCCCATAATGACTAGATGTATATAATTCTACAGCTAATCCTAATCCTAACCTCAGTAACCAAATGCACATCTTTTACCTCTTTTAGTTTCTCAAATAAAACATGCACATCTTCTCTAAAGTCATCTCTCCTCTTGGGGACTTCTCACATGTCCCCACAAAGCCCAAAAAAATGAATAAAAGTGATTTTAGGTGAAAAAAGCTCCCCACAACACATAAAAACATGGTACACACACACGGTCATGTTTTGCTGTCAGTGTTTTCACAAAAAACATTCATGTCTTTTAGGTGACAATCAAGTTCTAACAGACACCTAAAGCACACACACATAGACATAGACACACACATACACTCATTCATACGGACAGAAAGAGTGGCCATGTCCCTGTTGCCATGGGGCTGGTGGTGAGGTTTGTAGCAGCTCTATCACAGTTCCATTTCATGTGATCCACTCAAATATATATATATATATGTATATATATATATATATATATGAAGGTACATTTGAGTGGAGCAAGTGAGCCTGCGATTTTCACAAACCACTGCAAAAATACGCATCCCCAATCCTGAGCATTACTACGCTCGACAAGTTCTTTTCTTCTTGCATTAAACCAAATAACTGTACAGCGGCAGACGACAATAATTGCGCAATTATACAATTATAGTCTTCGCACAGGTTTCGCCACAAAACAAAACAGCTGCCACAAGAATAAAATATTTGATAAATATTAAAGTTTCTTTGTACGATACACAATACTGAAATTGTTAATACATGAATTCAAAGCCCAGAGACGCAACAATGCTCGACCTGAAGTGCTCAGATTCCCGTGCTCCGTGATCTCTCTCATGCATCGCTGTTCCTCCCTCTGCAGCTGGAATATATACTCACACTCGGGGTGCAAGCTGGACCAAACCTGAGAAAGAGAGAGGGAAAGAGAGAGATTGCGACTAGTACATATTGTATTTCAATATATCGATATGGTGTTTCTTTTATGTAAAAGAAAAATAAATATATTTGTGTGTGTGTGTTTTTTAACAGGTCCCAGTGCTGCTAAAACTAGAGAATTTGTACACTACTGCTTATATACTAAAAATATGTCTTTCCCATTAAACTGCAGGCTCGGATTAATGGACTCCCTCAAAATGTAGTAATGAGTAAAAATGAAATTGATAAAAATACAAATAACAGGAGGTTTCAGGCATTATTTTTGTTCCTTAATGCGTTTGAGGTAATGACCATTTTGGTCATATTTATTTTTTGTCACAAAGCAATTCTATTGGTCAGTCTTCACGTTGGCCTGACAGTTTTAGAAATACTTAACCAGAGAAAATGTTGAAAACGGCTTGTCCATATATTTAGAATATACAAAGTTTTTTCAATTTACTGCAAAATAACCGTTTTGGACGATATAATACATTATTGATTACAAATTATTGTTATTTCAAGGTAATTAATTACATTAAAATATTAGTCTCTGAATTGTAATTTGTTACACGATTCCTTCATTATTTTTACTTTCACCAAAATAACTGTGGAAGTGGGACTTGGTGTTGTAAAATGCTATAATGTAGTTTACAGCAGTTCATTCTACATCCAGTGGAGGGCGATGTGGTGCAGCATAATGACTGTAGCTATACACTCTGTAGGAAATATCTCTTTTTTTCATGCCAAAGGTCTCGTGGCGTTGGTGATTTTTTGAATAAAAACAAAACAGCACTAAATTTCGAGTCGTAACGTTACTGAAATATGTAACTATTATAATATAACATTAATGTGTTACAGTAAAAAGTAATACATAACTGTAATTGCGTTACATTTATTAACGCTTTACTAGAGTAACACAATTACAGTAATTTATTACTTTTTGCTGTAGCACAAAAAGGTCGTTGGTTCAAGTCGCAGGCCGGTAAAGGTACCACAAAGGTACTCTTGAACAAGGTACCGTCCTCAAGCACCGCTCCCCGCGCGCTGCCCATGTTAGCTGCCAACTGCTCCTTCATGAATGGGTCAAATGCAGAAGTCACATTTTTCTGTGGTGGACTTTGTGCTGTGTTTACAATGACAAATAATCACTTTAATAAGCCCACTATCAATCCAAGCTGACCTTCTATATTCGTGGTCAAATGATAGCACTGATGACCTCGTAAAGGACAAACACAAACAACTACATTCTCTTTGATGTTCTCCAAACTTTCAGCTCACTATAAACGCTGTAATAAATCAAGCAGGGGTAGTTTAATACGCAGCTTTTATTTAACGCCTTATTTAAGCAATGTATCGAGGCAGTGATGGAAAACATGCAGTTCCCACAATCCTTATCTATCAGAACAGACTCGGTTTCTATGTGGTCCATTCAAATTCAGCAGAAATCTTCTCAACCGTGTGTATATATGAAAGTGTGAGTAAAACAAAAGTGATGAGGTTTCGCTGCAGCGGGGTTTTAATAGGCCTGACTGTTGGAAATGTGGAACAAATACCTCCATTAATAAAACAGTCAGAGGATAAAGGGGGGGGGACTCAGAGGCAGTGTAAATAAATTCGGGAAACTGAATGAACTTGGATACTGAAACGCTGAGAAATCAATTGTAGGAGTGTATGTATCTAAAACATGCAACCAAAAATGTTTTACGTATTTTTGCAAAAGATTTGCAGCAGGCAACACAGCACATTACTGTAAAAACGGCAGTATCACTGTATAAATCAAATGCAATCAAATATTACCGTAAACGCCAACCAGTGGGGTCCAATCAACTAAAACATCATTTGACATTTTTTGGTCCTTTTAACAAAAAACACACCTCCTGTTCCATTTAAAGTGACATTACAATATGTATGATCACCGACTCGATGAATCAGTGCAGACATGCAGATTTTGGTATAAACAAGCATTTTTCCGTAAAATGCTATCGACTGGTGGCCAGGTTGACGTCTACAGCTCCACACTGCCATCCCAAATCTTTTCACCAGTAAAAATATTTTTCTGTTGTACCTTCCTGAAGCAGGCTGGAGAAAGATCTTCACACGTGGAGCTGACACCAGCCAAGCTGGCTTATCACAGTCACACTGGGTTTTCTCAAAAGTGGCAGACAGAGGGAGGAAAGCGACAGGCGCGGAACCTCTCAGCACCTGAACTTTGGAGAGTGGCTCACCTGCTGTGGCTGTTCTGTGTTTCGCACTTGGGTGATAATGTGGAGGAGCAATGTGAGCGGGAAAAAAGAGGAGTATGAGTTAAAATTAGGTATGATGGAGACCTAGAGCTGGACGATACGACCTCAAATCAACATCACGACAGTACATTTTATCTCAATTACGATAAACAATTATTTTATATTGCTTTTTTTTGTCCCTGTAATTCACTGACAAGGTTTATACTCTCAACTTAAGGCTGGACAATGTGATCTCATATTGATATCACAATTAATTTAACATTTTACCTCGATTATGATTAATAAACAAGTTTGATTCAGGTATTTTTGTTTGTTTGCGTTTTGACGTTCTTCATTGACAAGGTTTAATACAGTAAATATGCTCAACTTAGGGCTGGATGATATGACTTCAAATCAATATCACGATTAAATGTTTTACCTCGATTATGATTAATTTATAATTTTTTATTGTTTTGTTTGTTTGTTTGTCTGTTTGCTGTTCTTATAGTTGACTGACAAGGTTTATACTGTAAATGTGCAGAACATAGGGCTGGGCGATATGATCTCATATCGATATCACGATTAATTGAACATTTTTCCTTGACTGTGATTAATGAATGACTATTTTGTATTGTTTTTTATTTGTTTGCATTTGATCATTCTTGATTGACAAGGTTTAAAACAGCAAATGTGCAGAACCTAGGGCTGGACGATATGATCTCAAATCAATATCACGATTGAAAGTTTTACCTGGATTATGATTAATGAATGATAGGCTTTTATTGGGTTATTTGTTTGTTTGTTGCTCTTATATTTCACTGTAAATATGCTGAACTTAGGGCTGGGCGATATCATCTTATATCGATATCACGATTAATTGAACATTCAACTCGATTATGATAAACAAGTGCTTTGAATGTTTTTTTTGTTCATTTATACTGGTTTATACTGTTAATATGTTCAACTTAGGGCTGGGTGATATGATCAGTATCACAATGTATTAAATTTGACCTCAATTACGATTAATAAACCATTATTTTATTTTGGATTTTTTGTGTCCATTTATTTTGTCCTAATAGACCACTGACAAGGTTAGTCTTATAAAAATGCAGGGCAAAACTGCATCGATTAGAATTTGATGAATTGCCGAGCTCTACACAAACCTGCAAGACTCTTTGCAGGACCTGCGATAACTGGGGTGAAATAACGTAGGAGACAGTATGTCATTCCGCAGGACGAGAGATTATTACATATGTTCATAGTTTCTCCATCATCGCTCTTTCCTTTTGTCCCGGAGGCAATGGAATAGCACTTGACATCAAAGACATCCACGTCGGGAATATTCTCCCCGAGATTGACGCTGTCCTTTAAGGAGACTGCCACGTACTTGAGCGCAAAATCTAACATCATCGTTCCCTTTGTTGCCTTTTAACTTAATGAAAAGCAAACGGAGAAGGAGCTGCACCAAATAAGACAATCCTGAGAGAGACGGGCAGGACATGAAACGATTTTAGGGGTCCAAGCACAAAGTGCTGGAGCCCTGTTGTTTTTGTTGGGATTTTTTCTCTTCTTCCCTAAAGTCTGACCACAGCCTAAACAGTACATTTTATAACAGACGAACCCTTTGGCGGACAGATCAGAATTGTGTGTCAGACCTCAGAGACCAAAAATGGCACATGTCCGCCTACAGGTGGCGCTATTACAAACCAATATATGTTTTAGCTTGTATCTCCCGAACTGTGTGGGACACATATGAAATTTTTTAATTCGTAAAGCTTCAGAATCCAATGGATATGGCCACGCCCATTTTCGCCTGGCAAAATTTCCCGCCATTTTGTAAAAACACCTCCAACACTGTTCGTGCAATTCACATGAAACTCGGCGTACTTCAATATCGATAAGGGGTTACAAAGTTATATCTTTTCAGATAAACATCCAAATAAAACCAAACGTGGTAGACCTTATATACACTTCAAGCTTTGAAGCCCAGCCAAAGAGGGTGCAATCTGATCAACAGGGGGCGCTATAACTGAAACAGGTTAATATCTCAAGAACCGCTCTATTTCGAGATAAAAATCTGAAATTTGGTAGACTTCATCTACCTGCACTCCCGGGTCGAATCCTAAAATATGGCTTTGATTGCTTAAAGAGGGCGTGGCCCTTTACAATGATTAGATATTGCCATGTGTTTCGTGTAGTACCACCTACTGTACATTGTACCAGTTTGGTAAAAGTCCTTTGGACTGCTAATGGCCCTCTAACCACATCCATCAAAAATGACACCTGTCCACCAAAAGGGGGCGCTACAATACGTTCATTTATGTTTTAGTTTATATCTCTGGAACCATAAGGAGCGACAGCGCCTGGGAGGCGGCCCGTGGCGGTGATTGGACCCCATTGATAACTGCTGGCAGTTCTATTTTTAAGTCCATTTAAATTGAATATTGGTGAATGTTTTACGAACAAATTTCTACTGATGAACAGCTGGGGAACGAGGCCCATTATTCTCTGACACATGCCTGTTGTACGTTCTACGTCTGTTTTTTGAGTCCATCCTGACCTCTGCCGAAAGTCAATCTGCACCTGCAGCTGATTTTTGCAGTAATTACCCGTAAATCCGTAGGAAACATTTCGAAGCTTGTGCACAAAAATAGAAAAGCCAATTATAGCTGGTTTTTCCCCATCGCTGATGGAGCGACTCACTGCTACGTCGCCGGTGAGATGCATAACAATTAAGATCAGAGGTGAAGCGTTTAAGCTTCACCTAAAACTAAAACTAAAGTGAATTTAAGTGGGTGATTGTTATTGAACGCACCACAACCAAATGCATTTGACCCATCCATGAAGGAGCAGTGGGCAGCTGTTTTTGGGGTTGAGGACCAAATTATTTTGATGAACGAGGCCCATTTTCACAAATCAATAATGATGTGTTGGTTCTCTGCTTCACCTGTTATACAAAATCGATCGCATATTTTAATTTTATGTCTTTTTCTGTCAAGTCATCTATCATTACGTGGTAAACAATGAGAGCCATTCTCTGTTAAAAACATGATATATTTAGATATGAGAAATGCAGCATTTTAAAGGGTCGGTTGTTTAAAACTCTTCAGTAGAGACACATTAATGTGTTTAAATGTGGAAAAATCTGAAATGCATTGCCACGCCAGCTTTTACTGGAGCAAAGAAATGAATTGTATATTTCAAGAAAATCTGAAACTAAGAAGTAGCACTGAAGGAAATCTCTCCCATGATTTTTCTTTCTCTTTGGCTGCACAAAATCTGCGTCAGAGAACAGTGTGAGAAATCACACAGAGATCACAGAAGTGGTAGAAAACAATTAAATTCTGAGAACAGCAGAGCGTTTGTCACGTTACTCTACAATCTACTTTCTGCCTGAGCCACCTGTGTGCAACTTTTCTCTCAAAGCTGATATTGGTCAGGGTTTTCCAACGTCAAAGGTCCTTGAAATCCAACCCACTTGATCTGATGTAGGTCGTAAGCAGTGCAGGCTCAAATCTCGAACGTTGTCTTCATAAACCATTGCCTTGAGCTTCACAAAACATCTTTGTTTCGAGCAATAATGAGAATTCTCCTCGGTTTTGTAATTTGTCTGTCAGTCAAATCGCTCGGAAAAGTTTCATCTCCAAGTTCTGAACTTGCCAGGCCTCAGGAGGAGCTTCTGATGGAGTTCTTAGTATATTTTCATGACAAGGTTTAAAACAGTAAATATGCACAACTTAGGGCTGGACGATATGACCTCAAATCAATATCACGATTGAAGGTTTTACCTCGATTATGATTAATGAATGATAGGCTTTTATTAGGCTATTTGTTTGTTTGTTGCTCTTATATTTCACTGTAAATATGCTGAACTTAGGGCTGGGCGATATCATCTCATATCGATATCACAATTAATTGAACATTCAACTTGATTATGATAAACAAGTGCTTTGAATGTTTTTTTTTGTTCATTTATGCTGGTTTAAACTGTTAATATGTGCAACTTAGGGCTGGTTGATATAATCAGTATCACAATGTATTGAATCTGACCTCAATTACGATTAATAAACCATTATTTTATTTTGGATTTTTTGTGTCCATTTATTTTGTGCTAATAGACCACTGACAAGGTTTGTGTTGTAAAAATGCATCATGGGCAAGACTGCATCGATTAGAATTTGCTGAATTGCCGAGCTCTACACAAACCTGCAAGACTTCTTACAGGACCTGCGATAACTGGGGTGAAATAATGTAGGAGACAGAACAGAGGGTCTCAGGAGGAGCTTCTGATGGAGTTCTTAGTATACTTTCCCAGAAAGCAAAGCAAACCTGGGCCCTGTGCTGATCCTGGTTTCCCGTAGATTCCGTCCCTGGTTCCTGCCCGGTTCCTGTTCCCATCTCCGAATTAGCCTTAGGGGTTTGTTTAGTGAATGTGTCTCTGCGTCTTGTGTGCCTGTTTCTCTCTGACTCCTCCTGATCCCCTTCCCTACACTTACGCACAATAAACAGAGGGAAAAAGAAAACCCTCCTGCGACTCACATCCGCTCCTTCCCCGAAACGTGACACTTCCTTCTGCGTTGTTTCAGTCAAATCTTTATATTTTTTGTGTTTGAAGACGGCTGACTAAAAACTAAAGAAGAAGCAAATATTGCAATTTTTTAAAATTACAAATGTTTATCGGCATCGGTCTGTAATTCCCACATCGGTGCGAAATTTCTTCTTGAGAATGGTGAATGAGCAGTCCCTCCAGGATTTCACAGGCCTTTCACTAAGATTGTTGCGGCCTAAAATGCCTGATTTTGCATCAGCATAAAAAAAAAATTGTGATGAAAGTTACGGTGTTTTTGTTGCAATAAAGTTGTGGGAAAAAATATGATTTTGTCCCCCTTTATAAAGACTTTCTAACAATGAATTAAAATGCAGGGAACAAAACTACTATTATTTTTATTAACCATTAATCATTGTTATTTTTGAAGGTAAATATGGTGCGTTTTTTATCACCTGCGTCTTCTAAAACGTAACGAGGAAGTGAGTTCGCTGACTTATGGCCCAATGTTTTGCGGGAAACGACAATGTGCGTGCAATTTGAAGCAACGTAGAAAAAATGATGGGATGCATCGAGATATCGTATCGCATGGAATGGTTGAGCTGATAATCGTAATCGAATCGAATCGTGACCCCAGGAAAGGTTCACGCCTCTACTAGTTCCTGAGCAGAGCTACATTAAATCGACAGCTTCTAGTTTAACATCTTTATCATTTCTCATTTTAACATTTATCACCTTTTCTTTTACCTCACAGCAGTCACACAACGTCTTCAGGAATCGCCCTTCTAGTCACTTAAAGCTATTTCTGATCTCCTCTAGAGCACCGAAATTAGTTTTACGTTCTTAGAACGTATCCCCCCCAAAAAGATGAGTCTGTCGTGACTCTATTATTCCACGTAAGGTTAAAGAAGTCCTAAAATTCATCATTCACTTGAAAAATTCACAGCAGCAAAATAACGACACTCATCCAACATCCAACTCAGAGTCGACGTGAGCCGATTGTAACCCGAGGCAAGGCAGATGAATGTAGTCTGACAAGACAAATGGCTTCCATTCACACACACACACACACAGTCGGCTTCTAAAGCAGATTGGCGCCACACGCTAAACCGTCTCGATTTTGTTAAACGCCGTTCGCGTTCCATAATTGATTTGGCGCGCTAAAAAGTTCAAAAGCTTAGCGACTCCTCAGGAGCGCCGAGATCGATGCCAGCTCGTGATTCGTTTCCCCCCCCGTGGGACAATGGCGTCCCCTTCCCGTGCAGCAGGTACGAAAGAAATCGGACAAAAAGAGAGGTTTTTTTTTTGCGGGTCAAACTCATTCCCGGTAACGAAGCTCAAGCACTTCGCCTGAGCTCCGGAGATGGGAAAGTCTAACGTGAAGGCAGATCGCTGGAGGAAATTACTCACGCAGCCTCAATTTACCTGGTTTTTATGTATATAAATGCAGATTGTGACAGTGGAGATGGAAATGAAGATGCGTTCGAGTTTAAACGGTCACTGTGTGCGTGTGTGTGTTTGTGAATGAATTTCCCAGTCCCTCCAGGATTTCGCGGGGCTCTTTTAGAGATTGTTGCGGCTTAAAATGCCTGGTTTTGCGGCGGCTTTTCTAAAAACTTTCAATTTCGCGTT
This sequence comes from Distichodus sexfasciatus, assembly GCA_032718565.1. Taxonomy (NCBI): domain Eukaryota; kingdom Metazoa; phylum Chordata; class Actinopteri; order Characiformes; family Distichodontidae; genus Distichodus; species Distichodus sexfasciatus. Next base: position 32,242 of record JAVGVS010000577.1, on the reverse strand, counting down.
GAAAGCTGTGGTGTTTTTAGCCGTTTTGTTGCAATTAAGTTGTGATTTCCCCCCTTATGATTATTTGTAATTATCCGATAGTCTTTATAATTTGTGTCAACCCTTAACTATTTATTTATTTTTAAAGGTAAATGTGAGGCGTTATTATCCCACGTTTCCTGAGTCTTCCAAACGTAACAAGGAAGTGAGTTGGCCGACGTATGGGGCAGGGACAGCTGCTGGCGTAACGGTAGGTTGTTCGCCCCGTGATCAGAAGGTCGCAGGTTTGAATCCAGGGCTGGTAAAGTTACCACTGAGGTACTCATGAGCAAGGTACTGTCCCCAAGCACTGCTCCCCGGGCGATTGTTAGCTGCCCACTGCTCCTTCACGGACGGGTCAAATGCAGAGGTCACATTTGGTTGTGGTGCACTGTGTGCTGTGCTGTGGTGTGTTCACTTTCACTTTAGTATGGCTCAACGATTGACTGAATTTGCCTTAATGCTGGCGATCGCAACATCAGGAAATCCTGATTTTCTAGCTGTTGATATCATTCTTCTCTTTCGGGACTTTAAGTGAAGTCTAGCAGCCCCTGCTTTCATCTCCGCTCCTCATACACCCGCCATTTATCATTTCTATCAGTTCAATATATTTCATTTCCTTTCAGCAGCAGCAGCGGCAGCGGCAGCCGTGGCGTGGCGAAGCTGCATACCACGGTTCCAAGCGCGTGTAAAAATGGAGAGCGCTAGATGTTAATGTAATTAAACTGGAACACGATGGAGGAGTAACGAGAATATCAGCCAGGAGTCAGAATTTACTAACGCATAACTCACAACAAGTTCATCGAGGAGCCGCTCTGGAAATTCTGTAGAGACCTAATCCTATTAAGCAGAGAGAGATCAGGGTTGATGTCGGGTTCTCATTTCCCCTTCCTCCTCTCTCTCTCAAGTGGTTGTGTTACGATACTCGCCTAAGTACTAGATCTGGCACGATAACAATATTTTTTATGCCCGATATGATACCAATATTGAACATTTGTACACTACTGTGCAAAAGTTTTAGGCGGGTGTGAAAAAATGCTGTAAACAAAGAATGCTTTCAAAAATGGAAGTGTTAATCATTTATTTTCATCAATCAACAAAATGCAGTGAATGAACAAAAGAGAAATCTAAATCAAATCAATATTTGGTGTGACCACCCTTTGCCTTCAAAACAGCATCAGTTCTTCTAGGTTCACTTGCACACAGTTTCTGAAGGAACTCGGCTGGTAGGTTGTTTCAAACATCTTGGAGAACTAACCACAGATCTATAATCCTATAATCCTACAAAATAATATAATGACTATAAAATAATATAATGACTATAATCCTACGAAATCCCTGACTTTGTGCAAGTGTACCTATAAGAATTGATGCTGGTTTGAAGGCAAAAGGTAGCAACACCAAATATTGATTTGATTTAGATTTTTCTTTTGTTCTCTCACTTTGCATTTTGTAAACTGATAAAAACAATCATTATTTATATTTCTGAAAGCATTCTTTGTTTACAGCATTTTTTCACACCTGCCTAAAACTTTTGCACAGTACTGTATATCTGCCCATACGATACAAATCCGATACAGTCTCTGAGTCTTTTTTAAACAGAAAATAATGCTTTAAAAAACGTCTGAATACATGACTGAGATTATTGCGTTATGCTTATACTTGAGTTAAATGTTGTTTTATTAACTAAAGCAACGGAATAACTACACACCCATATGTACACGCCAAATCTCGAAAATGACCCCTTTAAACACAGTTGTGTAATTTAGTGACGGTCCCTAATCCCTAAAACCATCAGCAACACAGAGTTTGTGAGTGAGAGCTGGTGTTGTTGAGGAAATTAAACGGTATAATGGTGTGATTTGCTGCTGGGGTTGTAGTGTGTTGCGTTGCTCGTTCTGCTCATTGTCATATCAATATGTAGAAATTGGCACGAATGTCGATCAATAATCCACTTCCTGCGCTTCTACAGATCGACTCCGTAGATCGGCCCAACGCCGGAGTAGATGAAGTGTCAGTGTTTGAGTGACGAATTGTCATGATGCAGCACGCGGTGCGTCTTCCAAGATTCCGTCTGACCCTGAGCTCGAATTGGGCCCAAAAAAATCATTCGTGTTCCAAAATGTTCATAGTCTAAGTGGGTTTAGAACATATATATATATACAGTATATGAGTGATTATTTGTCATTGTGAACACAGCACGGGAACGGTGCCTCACTTCATTCCTGTCCAACTCCAAACGCTGCCAACACAAGTGGCTCTACGTTCTGCAGGAGAGACCTTGCACTCCTTAACCTTTAACCTTTAACCTTAAACCTTGTGTTATGCAGCCACACTTACACACTTCTCTGCACTTCTGTGACAATCTCTTGAGTGTGTTGAACTAAGAATGACAACCTCCAGTAATCACACTCTTCCCGATCCTGACCACGGTAATTCATTTGTGCAAAAATGACATATTTAGTTGAATTTTGTCAAAGCACGTATTCGGATGACGTTCAGGCAGAGCCGCTCCACTCATCAACGGCTTGTTTGACTTTAATCATCGCGCAGCTGTTATTCACCTCTTGTGTGTCGTTACAGCAGAGGCGTTCATCCGAAACGGACCTGCGATGAGGCCACGATTACATCAGAACTCACTGAAGGTGTGAGAAAATGTTGACTACACTAGGCAAAAAAGATTGATGATTATACACATGATTATGCTTTTAACAAGCTTGAGGTAAAGACAAATGACGCTGCAAATCAGCACAAAATTGGCTGTATTTGTAACAGGACGTGAAGGTACGTTTTTTAGAGATGCGTGATAATTAAATTTGCCCGATATTTTCAGACGATTTTTTGAAAGTTTGAAAAAGTAGCGCTTGTGCCAGACGTGTCCAAAGTCCGAGGTGAGAATTTATACGACCCGTGTCTTCTGTCTTAAAATGAATGGCGTTATTTTGTGCCAAAATTCTGAGAACGCAGTGGAAGGTTTGCCACTAAAACCTCTTGTCTTTACGCGCTCAACTCTGCCTGCAAAACTTTTTCACTAACTAAACAGCGTGTTTGCCTCACTTCGTCAATGTGAGCTCCCACATGGGCTGTGTCCCGAACCGCGTACTGCCGCACTTAATAGTAGAGTAGGTAGCACGCTCTTATCATACTTTTCTATGCGGTGGTATCCTACCAGTTGTAGCTTAACGGCCAGAGGTGGGTAGTAACGCGCTACATTTACTCTGTTACATTTATTTGAGTAACTTTTTGGATAAACTGTACTTATAAGAATAGTTTTTATACAACATACTTTTTACTTTTACTTGAGTGTATTTGTGAAGAAATAACGCCACTTTTACTCCGTTACATTGAGCGACATTCCGCTCGCTACTTTTATTTTTATTCATCTGTTATCCAATGCACGATCTGTTTGTTTTGTCAGAAAACTTCCTCCTAAATGAGCCTTTTTGTTTAAACTATAAAAGTTATTAAGTTATTACAGATTATTGTACTGTTTATTGCAGCTGAATTAGCCTTAATTTATGTTACTTTGTATTAGGGCTGGGTTCAAAAAATCGATTCACTGATCAATATTGATTCTCATTTGAAAAATACGATATCGATTCAAAAATTCGCGGATCGATCTTTTCCTGCGGCTATGCACTACTTCTCGCGACCGCGCAAGGAGAGCTATAAAAACGTGAGACCGGCGAAACCGAAACCAAATAGAGCCATGGCTGAAGCTGCTCCGCTCAAATCACCGTCTGGCCTAAAGACCGATGTTGGGCAACACCTCGGTTTTAAAACTTACGAGGATAGAGAGGAACTGGATAAAACAAAAGCAATCTGCAGAACTAGTAATGACGCAAAGAAATCTCTAAATAAATCGATATTGAATCGAATCGAATCGAGAATTGAATCGGATCATGACCTTGTGAATCGGAATGGAATCGATTCAGGAAATCAGCCACGATACCCAGCCCTACTTTGTATAGATTAAATTAATTCTTTTTTTGTTGTTAATGTAATATTGTTTGGTAATATCCAAATACATTGTACATTTTTATTTCATATTTTTGCATATTCGATTATATAATTAAGCAATAAATCTTTAATTTACTCAGAAGTTACTCAGTAGTTGAGTAGTTTTTTCACCGAGTACTTTTTTACTCTTACTTGAGTAATTTTTTGGATGACTACTTTTTACTTTTACTTGAGTAATATTATTCTAAAGTAACAATACTCTTACTTGAGTAAGATTTTTGGCTACTCTACCCACCTCTGTTAACGGCTCTCTATGCACTAGGTAGTGCACATGGAGTGTCACACGTGCCCTATTTGACTTGGTACACCACACAGGGCGGGAAGTGATGTTAAAATGTTGTGCACTACACTGGAAATGCCCCGCCCTCGCTCCACTCTGCTTTCACACTCGCTTGAGCTGGCGCTGTGCTATGGCGTTATTTTTGTGCCAAAATTTTGAGCGTGCGGTGGAACTTTGGCGAACGATATCTCTTGTCTTTATGCGTTCAACTCTGTCTTCCACATTTATCGGCATCAGCAGATATATACGTATGAAAGCGGTATCGGCATCGCCCAATAATTCCTATATCGCGCATCTCTGACATTTCTGTCACTAAAGGTGCAGAAATCATCTTTTGGAGGTACAGCTGGAGCGATAACGCATTTGTACCGTGGATTGTTAGTGTAAGCGGGCTGTGCAGTTTGGGCCCAACGGTGGTGACTCTGTTTTGTCTTTTGAGACGCAGTCGGAATTTAAAAACCTCAATCATGTGCTCACCAACAAAGCCATTCAGTCCATCGTATTAGCAACACCACCACCCAGGTTCACGTCACAGCGGAAAGCTAGAAGAAGTCCATTTTACTAATCAATCCATGTTTGCAAAATGATGTTTATGCAACTTGTTTTGACACCCCGACAAAAGAACAGCACCACTCCATTCTGTTCAGTGTTCAGGTTTGGGTCGTTGTGGAGAGAGATTCACAAAGGCCAAGTCTAATGACCCCCGAAATATTTTAAAGCTCTGTAGGAACCGCTTGAAGATCGTGCTGAGATAACATGGATAATTAGGTTTTGAGTGAAATAAGTATTGTGTTGTATACAAATGCTAACGAAGAAGTAAAAAGTGAGTGATTAATTTTGTTATTGTGAACACACCACAGCTCAGCACACAGTGCACCACAACCAAATGTGAACTCTGCATTTAACCCATCCGTGAAGGAGCAGTGGGCAGCTAACAACCCCCCGGGGAGCAGTGTGTGGGGAGGGTAGCTTGCTCATGAGTACCTCAATGACAACTTTACCAGCCCTGGATTCAAACCTGCGACCTTCTGATCACGGGGCGACCACCCTACCGTTACGCCACCGACTGCCCCAAATGGTTAGCAGAGGATGATAACAGAAATACATCAATTCAATGATCAACGCGTCCTTATCATCAGACGTCATCCGTAGTGTAATGTCCCACTTCACGTTCACATTTGCGGCATTTAGCAGGCGCTCTTATCCGGAGTCACTTCCGCTTTCCTCATTTCAGTCTAATAACAGTCTCCCTCAACTTATGGTGCGTTCCATTTGCCGGAAGTGATGACATACACGGCCCCGTTTCTCGGACATCCGACCAAATTTGCGTGCGACCATTCATTAATGACTTGAGCCCGATCGCACCGATCGGTACCGGGTTCAGAACGGGAAGGCTTTACATAGTCGGTAAATGTAAACAAACATATGCAGGCGGCACATCAACATCGACATTTTTTTTTGCGAACATGATTATTTTTTTTCATGTTCTGCTGTGTTGCATCTTCCTTTATTCTGACCCAGTAACGTGTATGATGATTCCACAGTAATCTCACAAGTGTTACCTTTATAATGATACTAAAAGCATAAAAATAGACATTGTGGTTGCTGAGATGTACACATTTTATTTTATATGATCTTTTTTACAGCAAAAATCTGTAAAACCTCTCAGGGCTTACCAGGTTAACTGGTCTGATCAAAAGTGGCAACTCAGTAATGCAAAATTTGTGACATTTATAGCAGATTAATTCCATTATTAGCCCTCATAGTTGATTTTTTTGCTTATACAAGCAGGTGTAAATAAGGAAAAATACAGTCGGAGCTTCACTATGAGAAGTGCCACGGAAGTCAGTTTTTATCGAACACCCGAACGGCAAAACAGACCAGGGCATTTTCTGTGGCACAATCAGATTTTTTATCTTGGCGTCGTTGATCGCCGCCACCGCCGCCGCTGCGCTCTTTGCCGTGGTCTCAGGTAATTGGTTTTCATCAGTGCGCGAGCTAGAAATGGTAAATGAGGGAAAGCTTTTGCCTCTAATGCATTTCAACCTCTCCAACAAATAATGCAAGATTACGTTAATGCATCAGCACAGTTTTAAATCACGCGCTAATCAACCCGAGGCTTTATGGACATTAAGAGGCTCGGATGAGGCCCGGGGTGGGGGTCATTTTTCATTCTCAAGATTGACTTTCAAGCCTTCAACCCAACAAAATATTGATGTAAGATGAGAGCGTGAGACTTAGGGTGTTTTCACATATAGTCCTCCTTAAAGGAATCCAACTCTAGAAGTGGTCCAAAAAGTGGACCAACAGAAAGGGAACTCAGTTGTTCACACTATGAGTTCATTTGAACGGGGACTCGGTTCTCTTTCTGCTCCACTTCAGCTCAGATGGGGCCTCAGTCCTTTTTTCTGTTCATACTTAATTCTTATGGAGCTCTCAGACCTTTACTGCTTTGCATTCTGGGTAGTTTTCACTTCGAACCAAAATTATTGAAGCGAACCAGGAGCGCTTTGTGTTCATAAAGAGCAAGTTAAACAAGTAAAACCGTGCCGCGGACTTAAAGCTAAACCACCTCCCGATGTGGTCTCAGTTGGGTTCGTTTCAGAGGGGTCTGAGTTTGTTTGGCGTGTTCACATATATGTAAAAAATGCTGACTAATCGATCTGAGTTCGCTTTATTGGCTAAAACGGACCAAGTGTGAAAACATCATTAATGTGTGAGTGTCACATCAGATGCGTGAGAGTCGCCAACCCTGAACCCATCTGTTGAAGCCCTTCAGATCAGGAATATATCAGATCCCAAAAACGCGCTCATACTTCCATCCCAGAAACATAATGCCTTCGCTTTGAGTCGCTTAGCGGCCGTTTATACGCCACTGTCTTAGAACCCAATTATTCTTTTCTAAAACGCTTTCGAGCGTGCAACGGGGTGCTTTTTTTAACATATTTTTCTCCTCAGCAGGAAGCTGAAAGGACCCCGATCCAGCCGCCCGAAATGCATCAAATGCTCAAACGCCACGGATGAAAAGACGGAGCTCTCTGGAAATGTGAGGCAACTCCTACAAAAGATAGCGTCTCTCCCTCACCCCTCTCTCTCTCTCTCTCTCTCTCTCTCTTCCTCCCTCACCTCCGTAATCACGACAGTCGGCTCTTATGGGAGGAAAATTGAACGAAGGGAGGAGATGAATGAGGGAGAGAGAGAGAGATTGTGAATGGACAAACCTGTGCAGCGGAGAGATAAAGAGAGAGAGAGAGAAAATAGAGAAACAGAAGAAAGTAAGTCACATCCACTGGTTTTCTGAGATGCTCAGAAACTCGGATTTGCCGCGTGTTACTCGGCCGTTTATCCTTCGAGGTCGTTTTCTAAACCTTAGGGGGTCATCAGCTCCATTTTGCGGGATAATGCTCCATTAACGCTTCGCTATCACGAAAAGGGGCGACGAGGTTCACTTCGAGGAAGGTTATTAGGGACTCCTGGATTTGTAGGGAACTGCGAATAGTGAATCGACTCTGTTAGCAGCTCCAGCTAGCGGTTACGTCACTAAATAAACATGTAGTTTAGCATTAATTCCACATTTGAATCAAGATGGAAGACTGGAGCAGTACGTTTTCAACCCACCACGAATTGAAGGATTAGCTGGAAAGGACAATTCTCTCAAACGTTTAGATGAAGAAAGACTGACCAATGAAGGCTTCCCAACTTTGAGTGAGGTGTCCGTTCCAAAGAGTCATAAATAAAAACCAGAGATGCATTTTTCGCAAGAAAACGCCAATGTGTTTGCTCAAGTTTTGTATCTGTGACGTGAAAAATCTGATTAGATTTTTTCATGTTAAAACTGTTACAGAGCTTATACACGTTCAGTGTAAAAGACCACTCCTACTTCTAGTTTAAAGTGTATATTTTATATTCTATTTATATATTGTTTATTCTATGTGCCTTATTTGTTTAAAATGCATTGAAGCGAATGGGCAAAGAACGAGGGATGATAAAAGCAAGAAAAAGACAAGGGAACAGATTGAGATATGTGTTCAGTCAGGCGGCCTGAGGACAGCTATCCTTGTGTGGGGACATTCCATAGACGCCCATAATGACTAGATGTACAGTATGTAATTCTACAGCTAATCCTAATCCTAATCCTAACCTTAACCTCAGTAACTAAATGCACATCTTTTACCTCTTTTAGTTTCTCAAATAAAACAAGCACATCTTCTATAAAGTCATTTCTCCTGATGGGGACCTCTCACATATCCCCACAAAGCCATTCAAAAACGAATCAAAGTGATTTTAGGAGACCAAAAGGTCCCCGCAAACGCCTAAAAACATGGTTTTTAGACTGATCTGTGGTTGATTGGACTGTAGTGGTCACAGTGAAAAAACGTTCACATTAAAAAACCGTCATTTCAGTTGTTAAAACAGTTTTTAAAATTTATTTAAAGTTAGATACTTTAAATGTTGCAGCTCGTTAAATTTCATTTATTATATTAATGTTTTATTCAGGTCCTACAGGATTGCGGGGTTTTTAGCTGTTTTGTTGCAATAAAAGTTAAGGAGCAAGTCAAAGTTGAGGAAAAATGTGCGATTTTGTCCCCCTTTATATCGATTATTTAGCAATGATTTAGAATAAAGAGAACAAAACCACTATTTTTTTAATTAATCATTAATCATTTAGTTGTTTTTGAAGGTAAACATGAGGCGTTTTTATCACACGTTTCCTGCGTCTTCTAAACGCAACAACAAAGTGAGTTTGCTCAACTTTTTGCGGGAAACAACAATGATTTGGTCAAAAATTTCGGAAAAGTTGTGGTAATTTGTTAAAATTGCACGGTAGTAATGAATTCGCGGGGATTGGCTGAATTTGCGTTAATAGTTGCGATCACAACATCGCCAGTTCCTGGAGGGTGTGATTATTATAATGCATTAAAGTTTAAAGTCTTGAATTTTGCAGTTTATATTTGTAAAAGTTTACATTTTCTATTGAGACATTTCACCATTATCTCAGTGCTGCATTTCCTGCATACACTTGATTCAGTGTGATTTTTTCGTTCATCTGCCACAGTCAAATGAGAACAGTAACTTAAAACAGCAATCTGGAAACAAATTCTATGTATTGAATCGTGAACCGTTTATGAATCGTGAATTGATTTTTAAAAACCGAATCGTCATTCCAATAAACGGAATCGAATCGTGAGATTTTCTGAATCATTCACCCCTACTGTTAAAGTAACTTTATACTTAATTTTTTCAGTCGTTTGAGAAAAAATGCACTCATATATATATTCTTTTCAGTGCAGTTACCATATATTACACCATATTTCCTTGAAGCTACGTAAAAGTGAGACACTAAAATTAACTGAGTTATGACATCAAAAAATCAGTTTTGAGTTGGGTTAATTGAGTTGCGAATGAGCCTCATTTTTTGTTGAGTTATAAATAATGTCGACTTAACTGTTCCATTAAGATAAGCTGTTTGGGTGTTACAGTGTTGCATCTTCTCAGAATCCAAATTTGAGAAAATGACAGGTTTGGAATCAATTTCCCACTTGAAACGGAGTCGATTCCAAAATGTCTGGAGCCAAACAGCATCACTAACAAGGCGAAGCACTCATTCACCAGACGCTGTCATCCAGAGTGATTTCCACTTCCTAATTACTGGTACAGGCTCTCGCCAAAAAGCCATCGTTAGAATGACAAATGAGAAGGAATCAGGCAGATTGATAGTTTAGTACATGGATGCGATAATTCAACCATCCGTTGTTAAGGAGCACCAATGACCTTAGAAATAGTGAAGAACCTCAATGGCCATGACAGAGGTCAAACGTGGTTAATTTCAGGATATTTTACCATAAAGAAATAATGAACGAGATCATTGAAATTAACCATGTTGAGGACTTCCATAAAGACAATAAACCAGAATGACCACGGGTGTGTTTCCCAAAAGCAGAGTTGCTAACTGTTAGTTGCTATGCTTTTGGGAAACACATCCCAGAACTGGACCAAAACTTTCAGATTGATGCTGATGTCTATATCGCTACGTTGTCCAGTATTCCTTTAAACCGTTTAAGAGTCTTCACCAAGATTCACTCATTATCCGCTTAATCCCAACCAGGGTCGCGAGGTGGGGGGAGTGGGGACCGGAGCCTATCTCGCAAACTACAGGCGCAAGGCGGGGACCAAACCCAGGACAAGCGCCAACGCACCGCAGGGCACACACACTCACACAGGGGCAGTTGGTGGCGCAACAGCAGGGTGTTCGCCCCGTGATCAGAAGATCGAATCCGGGACCGGTAAAGTTACCACTGAGGTACTCATGACCAAGTTACCTTCCCCAAGCACTGCTCCCAAATGCAGAGGTCACATTTGGTTGTGGTGCACTGTGTGGTGTGTTCACAATGACAAATAATCACTCACTTTCACACACCCAATTTAGAGTCTCCAATTAACCTATAGTGCATGCTTTTGGACTGTGGGAGTCCGGCGGAACCCCATGCGAACACAAGGAGAGGGCGCAAACCCAACACAGAAGGGCCCTGCAGCCAACCCAGGGACCCTCTCGCTGTGAGGCGGCGACGTTAACCACTGCGCCACCGTGCCGCTAAACTACATTGGTAGTTTACCCGACATAAAAGAGATTATCTTTAAAATGCAGAGAAATGGCATCTTGGCATTAGCGGCAGCTTCTGAACTACTTAGATATGACTCCAGATATAACGTCATTGTTGTTAGTGAGTCCTTGACTGTGTATGTCCCGCCCCTTCCTCGATTTCGATTGGCTGGCATGAGAGAAGTGACATTGACCAGCCCAGCGCTGTTGTAAAAGTTGAAGGGATTTCAACTTGAAGCGCTCTAAAGCGGTAAAAAAACGTCTCCATCGGTGTCTTTTTTCCTCTCTTAGCGCTCTGAACGCTGAAGCTCATAGGATGTGTTAAAAATATGCACAATCAATGTTCTTGTCGCTTCAGTAGCGCTTGGTGTGAACATAGCATTAGCCGCCGCTATGACCAGCCAGGAACGCACTTCAACCGGATCTCATGCTTCCTGTTCCTCAGCTTTGGAGCGGATTTCCTCACCTGTTTACCTGGACTCTTCTGTTGGACTGTTTGCTGCTCTGAGAGTTTATTGGACTATTTCGTAAAGCGAGTTGAGCCTGTGTTTGTCCTTAACCTAAAAGCAGCCATTTTTACCATTCCGCACAAAACGTTTAGGGCTTTAAGAGAGACGAGCCATCTGTCTTCAACAGATCCTTTCATCCTAGACATTCCTGGATTCCCACATGAGCTTAAGAGGTTTCCACCTGACGTATGTTACTTTTTACTGCTTCTCTACCTTGATGCTTGATCCCAATCCATTCCCCCATGCGTTTAAAGGTTAACACGGACAATGTGACATTCTGGCTAAACGCGGAGAGAGACGAGCTGAGCCAATCGCTTTTAAACCTCTCCGTGATATCAGGATTGAGGGGACGAGTGCTCTTTGATGCGCTGATGGTAAGTGAGTCCGCGGGGAGGCTCGGACAGCCTAACTCGTTTATTTAGCCGTAAAGCAGCGAGGACAGTAACAGATGAGAGGCAGAGGCATTAGCATTACCTTTGAGACGGTAATATGTCCTGAAACGGAGCCAGAACGTTAAGAACAATTTTATTACTGCCAGTAATGACCAACTCCCCTGACCCCACACTGTACGGGGAACTTTAATGACATGATCGACCTAGAAAATATCTCAGATGGACGATAGATGAAAATGTCACTTTGCTCCATTTTGGCGCGTGTCTTTGTACAAGTTCAGAGCCACATACATTGCTACGTAGACGCACATCATACCGGGTATTCGACCATCGACCAGTGTGGCCATCTCTACTGAATGATGGATTTTGTGTGTTTGTGAAATAACTTCCAACTTTTGAGACATTTACTTAGACATGTGTCTTCTCAGATGCTTTTGGCCTGCTATATTTAGGCAAGTTAACCAATTAGGTAACTACTGGAGATGGCACGATACCACTTTTATATGATGTTATAAATCAAATCAATTCTCAAATTTAGCAGGGGTTAAAATGCTGTAAATGTGGTAGTAGAATCCCAATCATCAACGTTCCAGTCGGGTTTGTTCACGTCCTGGACCCTGCGCCCCGGAGCCGTGCTTCAGTACGACTGTCCCTGTAAACTGGTAGACATATGCCAAAAGTGTCAGCCAAATGACTTGTAAATGTAAATGTGGCATTTAATTCTGGAGTCTCTTGCCGCTGTTGGTCAACATGATGTCAACGCCAGTGAAGCCATCATAAGATTGAAAAATGAGAGGAAATCAATCAGAAGGACAGTCAGCACAAAGGGCTTGAAAACGTAACCGCACTGTTCATTGTTAAGGAACACCGGTGACCTCAGTAATAGCAGAACGACCAGAGTGGCCATGACGGAGCTCAAAAGTGGTAATTTCATGGATTTTTTGTGGTAAATAAATAACGATACAGGTCAAGGACGCTCTCCAGGGACGTAAGCATGTCAAAGAATTCTATGATGGCAGTATATGTGCATGACTGGAACAAGAGTCTGAGCGATGTGTTAAGATTGATGCTGTAGAGAAAAATAACAAACACAGGTGAATGTTAATTTTTCAAGAAACTTAATTTCAGTTTTTACTCTTAGATTTTAGATATCTGCATTAAAATTCATTACTCATAAAGATGCCCAAATCATCTGGAAATGTTTTTGAAAAATCAATAAAATAATTTTTAACAAGTGATTTCAGTAGTGAAACTGGACTGCATGCCGCGGACCACCAGGGGGCAGCAGACCATGGCTGAAAACCCTAATATAGTCGATTATGGTCTGCCACAGCATCGATGCAGAATCGTCCACGTCTGCATCGCGATGCATCGATTACGTGATTAATTTTAACACCCCTATGTTATTGTCTTAAAACTTTGTCCGAAACTCTGTTGCCAGTGCTGGAGACAAAGCAGAAACAAAACGAGGATCTGCACGGGAGATGTGTTTGAAAGCTGGAGACGGCTGAAAGCGGAGAAGAAATTGAAGACAGATGCGAAGTGGCTAATTTTCTCCAGGACAGGTAAGATTTAGCCAAGGTTGGTTAACTTGTATCACCACCAGACGTAGGGATAAATATTTCAAATATGTTCAACAGTTGAATAACGTTATTCATGTTGGATCACAGATTGTAGCCCATGTCTAGGTGGGCCATCCTACTGACTGAATTGTTTGAGAAACAAAAACGGTGACTTGTGATGGCTAACGTCAGCTTCGTGTTATGCTGTGCAAACATTAGCACGCTAATTATGGCAATACCAAGCGTAACATTGGACACTAGATCCGCCAATCTATCTGGCAACTTCGAGTCTGGGGATGAGGAGGAGAAGGAGAGGAAACCACGTGCCACAGTATTTTAAATTTGACTGCAGTACCAGTTTTGGCCACAATCTCACATATAGCAAAACTTTTAGAGTTCTACAAAGTCGCAGACTGAAGAGGTGAAAGCTAAACTACATCCGAGCAACAGAACGAGGGGAAATGAACAGCTTGATCCGCTGCACACCTCCTCGATTTTGTGAAATCTGGTTGCATTATGATGTTATGAAAAGCTGTCAAGCCGATTCAATAGACAAAATTCTGAATTGTAGCTACACGAGAGTTTTTGCCACTCAAGTTCAACCGGATGCTTCATTGCTCACTGAATGGAGTTTTACCCTGAAGCAGGACGCCGACCTCAATCATTATGCTAATGCAGGTTTTTCAGACTCAAAGGCTGGAATATCCTTGACAGGTTGATCACGAAAGTCGAATTCCACCTGACATTTTTTTCGCTTACTAACAAGGCCTTATCAGTTGAAAAACAGAGTCCTTGAATTTGAGAAGAACTGGAAATGGCTGAATTTCAGGTCCAGAATGGCAACAGTACTGTCAGGAAAATATAGCATAGACTGTTTTTAAAGATGGTTAGTGATTTGCTGGCTATTGCAAAATTAATACTGGGCATCACACCAAACTTAAACTGGGTCTAAACTGGACCAACGTAAGCCTTGACTAGCTAAAGCCAGCTTTATTCAGTTAAACATAAATGAATGTGACTTACAGTAACTATTGTTTTTTTTTTAAACTATTGTAACTGTAATGAGTACTTGGGTGACAAGTGGCGACATTAATTCATGTGATACATGACAAATGTTATTTTATTTATTTCACAAGAACAACAAAACTATGGTGTGAATTTATCATTATTTAGAAAAATGTCTCTCTTTTCCATCTGCTGTTGACAAAGGGCCCTTCTTCATCTCCTTTTCACTAAAAATCCCCCAATTTTGGGGGGCATTTTTCACACCACGTTCTTTTGCAGTGTTAGTTTCTGACCCTGGAGCCTTTTTTCCTTTAAGTTCAGTTCATGTTGAGCTGTGTGATCTCGAAAAACGATCAATCTGAGGCTAGCTAAAGGAGGTCTCGGACGTGTTCCAATCGAACTGTAGAGCGATTCATTTGCTTTGAGTCTGGGATCCGATCCAGGGGCACAAAGCAAAAACAAAAATCGCTAGGCACGATTGATTTTACAGGTTGCATTGTAGAGGGCAGACGGTCGTGGCAAGATGTCAACGTGTGCGGCTGCAACGCTTGAAAAGGAGAACAAACGATCTGCTCAACTGGATTTAGCAATCATATCCTGCTTTAAATGTTGCGTTAAATTCATTATTCATAAATCATCTGGAAATGTTTTGAGAAATAAATATTAATATTTTTATTAAGTGATTTCAGTAGTTAAAGTGGACTGCATGTCACAGACCACCTGCATTGCCACTACAGACCACCAGGAGCAGCGAACTGCCGGTTGAAAACCCTGATATAATCTATTATCGTGTGCCACTGCATCGACGCAGAATCGTTCACATCTGCATTGCGATGCACCATTATAAATTATTTTTCCCCGAGGGCCAAATTATGTAAAGCAAGTCAGCCTGAGGGCCAACAAATCTACGTCACTGCTTTTGGCCTTTCGGGAAGAGAACTACGTTTTTGCGCTTGATGGCGTTCCATAGTACAGTAGCAATTACTTCAGATTTCGTGCACAGAATTACTCAGAAATAATTCCACATACAGAGTAATGAATATAATGTCCGGCAAGTTCACAGCCTGTTATCACAACTGTTATCGTTAAGATTTCCCTCACTCTTAATGACTAGCGGAGATGTTAATCCACTGACGTGGAGATCGCTAATCACAGATGGCCATAGGGAGCGCACATGTCTGTTTACGTTTGTTGCCAATGTGACATGAGGCCAGATATATCGCTTGCTTGGGCCGGATCTGGCCCATGGGCCACCATTTGGGGACCACTGAATTACGTGTTTATTTTCAACAACCCTATGTCATTGTCTTAAAACTTTGTACGAAACTCTGCTGCCAACAGTGGACAAACTACGCAATAACTACCCTTCTAACATGGCTAGATTATTAATGTTCTGGACAGGCTGTTGTATTTAAGTGAGTGATTATTTGTGAACACAGCACCACAATGTAATGTGACCTCTGCATTTGACCCATCCGTGAAGGAGCAGTGGGCAGCTTACTGGCAGCACCTGATAACAGGACCTTGCTCAAGAGTACCTCAGTTGTACCTTCAGCTGTTCGGGACTTGAACCGGCGACCTCTGATCACAGGCCCAACTCCCTAACCGTTGCGCTACCAACTCCAAGTCACAGTGGATAAGAGCGTCCTCTGACTGCTGTAAATGTGAAAGGTTCTGAACTAAGTAATCACATTTCAGGACAGAAAACATTCTCAGATAGGCGTTAGATGGCTTGAGAGCTCGACATGAAAATGCTGCATGTTGAAGTACGTTTTCTACTGTTTCATTATGTTTGTTTCATTGTGTTTTCATTACGTTTTATCTGCTGTATCAAGATGTTTCATTAGCAGGGATTCGTTAATAGCACACAGTGAACCTTGCCAACTTCACGCCTGCTGCGAGATGAAAAAGCGGGTGAAGGCCTGCTGGGATGATGAGAGCAGATGATGATGATGATGATGGTGATGATGATGATGATGACGAAGGGCTGCAAATGACAAGCAGGAGGCGACCACGTGATCCATAGCAGGCCTGGGCAGGAGCAGTGTCTATATTTGGGAAAATTTGGGATTGGTCAGTTTGTTAGAGAAACCATGAACACACACACACACACAAACACACTGCATGCCAGGGAAGTCCATCAATATTTTATTTGCCGAATGCCAGTGATTTTTTAAGTTGGTGTGACTCAGCCCAGCTCCTGGACATCCAACATGTTGGAGAAATGAGTTTCAACCTTATTTAAGCACACACACACACACACATACACTGAGATCAGAGGACCGAGCAATATTAGTTTGGACCAGCATCAGGAGGAGGAGTAATGGTTGGGCAGTCTTGCATTGTGGGAAAGCAGAAATGCTGTAAACCACAGGCCAAAAAAATGCACAGCAGGGGTGTAAATAACAAATGTCGCAAATATCGTTCCAGTGGTTGACGACTGCACAAATTCTGCTACGATACGATTTTCGGTGATCGATGTGTAACAGTATCGTACTCTGATTTCACAAAATCACTTCATATCAATGACATTTGATCAATGTTTTCATTTTGGATCGATGCTATGGGCTGGCTGATTATTGGATCAGTGTATTGATGGAGATCAATGTATCATTACGCCCCTACTGTATAGCCCTTTTCTAGGCTCCCGAAGCACTTTCCAAAATCAATATTTCTCCACTTTCATCAATAGCACTATGAAGATTCACCTAGACAATGCTCCAGATGTTCTGCACCAATACACTCACCTGAAGGGGCAGGAGAGAATTCTTCAATTAGAGATAAGGGACGATTAAGAGATTACGATATGAAAGGGTGCAGCACTTCAGGGTTCCATCCCATCCAATTTTTTTTGAAAGATGCCCAAGGATGTTCGATGAGTTCAAAAAGTCAAGACCATGGCAACGTTTGTCTGCACTGAGATACTTCCACTCAGACCGCAGGACGGTGCCCCCTGTTGGAACTACCGATTGGTCCCCCATCAAGGTATTGAGCAGATCCAAACCTGCTTAGCTATAGATGGATTTGCGAGCTCAAGCTGCAGCTGATACCCCTGCATATCTCAAAAACAATACGTGACCCCTCGTCATTGTGCGTCCACGCTTTCGCATCTCATGTTAACGATTTTTACAGTGCAGCGTGGTATGGTCAAAACGTGGACAATAAATTCTGAACAAACGCTGGAGCGTGGAAGAAAAACCCTTAAGAGCAGTTACTCGCACGTAACAGCACTATGATTCAGTCATTATGCTAGGACATTGGAGTCCACACAGACCACAGGAAAATGCCTTCTGGTGGAGTCACTAATATCATCAACAGCGGCAACCAGCTTTAGCCTAATAGTCGGTGTCTCATCCCAATACTGGCCAGGACCAAACCTGCTTAGCTTCAAATGATCTTCAGGTGTGAATTGCAGGTGGCATGGCCACATGGGTCAAAAGCCAATGAGTGATCCAGGGTCTACTCTTCATTTCCTTATATTTTGCCAGGAAAATTAGACACTAGGTACACAGATCTATTGCAATATAAATAATATTACCGAAGACTACATTAAACATCACAAGACAGTCTGGGTCTTTGGAAACAAAATGTAAAGAAATGTAGCACATCAGAACCACACTGTTAATTCCCATAAAGCGCTTTAATACATGATGAAAAAGATGGAGATGAAAATATGGGACCACATGGTCTCACTAGGGCTTGGCTTCATGAGGAGACGCTGCATGCCCATGCTTAAGTTAAAACAATTAGCTTAACAGCTCCTTACGCCTCTTCACGTTAAATGGAAATTAATAGGCAAGACCTCAGTTAAGTCGGCGTTTAAACTCATTCTCACGAAAAGCAATTTAGAAAACACAACAGCAATGCATTTATAACGTTAACGTGTGGCGCCGCGTCACGCTCAACAGCTTATTTTTTAGTAAACATATCTGGACTATTTTCTAAGTATAATGTATTACAAAACATCCACAGTTTAAGAACGAATTATAACTTAAACTGTAACGCAATAAAAATATATTTTAAAAGCGAGTTGGTACTTACAGTCGTAAGAAAGGTGAGCCAGAGGATCCCGCGCGTGAAAGTGGTCATGGTTACGCCACGCGCTCAACCAAACCCCACGCGCTCCAGACTCTGTAGTGAGGAGGAGCCGCGCGCGCAAAGCGCTTATAAGGAGCGCGCGCTGACGCACGTGAAGTCTCCTAGGCACCTGCGCGCGCTTAAAGGACTAACGGAAAACGATGAAATCTATGGACTTTAATCAAATCTATTATTATATCATAAACATACGCGTCGAGGGATAAAAAATGTTATGTTTAATAGCTATTAGCTAATAGATTCATTCTCCATTTTTACACATTTTGTCTTTTTGGAAGTCTGCCTAAATTCGCTTAAAATTCTCATGACAGAACGGCTAAATTAAAATGCTAGGATTGTAAATTGGCCAGAATTTTTTATTCTCACCCCTAAAATGATGATACATTTGTAACATTGTCCTCTCTTTATGTAATTGCAATTCACCACTGCAAGACCACTCCCGGTTTATTTATTGGGCATTGTGGGCTTACACATTTTGGGAAAGGTTGGGGTGTTTTGATCACTAAGAAGAGTGGGGTGGGAGAACCACAACCATCAGTTTCTGGAATGGAAACACAGACAATTGATTCAGAAAAAGATTAGATTTTTCAAAAACGTTAGATACACCATCTGCCGGTCAAACATGTGTAATGCAGCGCTAAGACAAAGTTAAAGTATAGCAGCTGATTCCAGATCAGCTAATCCACGCTTGTATCGGATTGACTCCCTCTAGCGGCGAAACAAAAGAGAATATTGTTGAAATGTTGAATTTAATCCCTAATTCAGCTCAGTTTCACTTGGTAATATACTGTATCTTTCTAGTGCGAACGCCATACTCGCGTTTACACTGTTTTCCTCATTAAGTTCGTTTAGTCTCGGTACATTTGATGCTAACATTCATTATTTATCAGCTTAGAGGTCAAATTAGCATTTTCTGTGGTGTTAGCTGTTAGAATATTTCATCACTATCCTTAATTTCTGAATCTTTTTTGTTTTGTTTTTGCTTTAGTTGTTCTTTCCTCGGTGCTAACACACACAACTCATCTTGACCACATCTTGCTACAGCCCACACCAGAAAGTGTTAACTCATGATGCATAGCATTTTTTATTGGATCCCATTCTCATCACAAAGTATCAACTCATTTCATTTGGAGCAAGCCCAAGTCCACATCCTCAATATGTGATCAAACAAAAAAGAAAAAAAATATTTAAGGGTCTAGAGCCTGAACCAAAGTAGATATGAAAAGGGACAGAACATTCCAAAGCTTTCAAAATGGTGTAACAGTAATGAAGAGACAATAAAAGAAAATTCCTGACGACATACACCAGTGCTTTCCTGGTGCCCAGCTGGAATGACTGACAACGTGGAGACGTGAAGTGTCTTAAAGAACACTTAGATTTAAACTTCAGTTCAGTCAGAGTTAAAACAGGCTTAGTGACGTGAAAGTTGAAATATGGTGACCAAATTCAGATTTTAAAAAGGGCATCAAGGATGAGATGACATGAAATTGACACACTCCTGGCAGTATTAAGTAAAGGGGGACCCTAAAGGAATAAAAGTTAAAGCGGCATAAAACACAGACAACAAAGTCAATTAAGAGATGCATTTCTTAGGTCTCAAAAAGAGGACAAGTCCGGGAAAAAGAGGACGTACAGTATGTAGTTGAAACCATGTCAGATCTCACATTCCCGATTCCTGATTAGTTTCGTCCCCCCACTGAGAGACATGAGCAGAAATGTGAGGCAAAAAGTATACCAGACAAATCCCTGATTTATGTTCAGAAACGGTGGTGAGCAGTTCTAAATGTACAGGCAAAACGCTTACAGCAAAAAGGGCAGCAAAACCATCTCAGTTTCTGCAGAACATCAAAAAAGGTCCAGACAGAAATCAAAGCAATCAGCAAACAGCAGTGGCTGAAGTGATGCCAATGGAAGGACGAGAAAGAGAGAAAAAGAGAGAGAAACGAGTAGAGAAACAGCATGTGGACCTGTGTCTAACATAATACTGGAACATGGATCTGAAAATGGAAATAGAAAGTTCCATACAACGTGGATGTGATGCTTCACAGTGGGCACAAACCCGTGGAATCCGGGTGCCCCCTGGGTTTTATTGGAAATCCGTGTATCATTTGTTGATTCATTTGTCAAATTACAACCAGAAGCCAAAAACCCCATTTTATCCGTATTCGTTTCCAACAAAATAGAAGAGAAACGAACACACTCATCCGTTTTGAACGCAAGTTGCATGAGTTGGAAATGACACTATATGCAGAAGACTGTAAAAAAAGCGAGAATATCACAAATGAAAATTTTCCACATTCTCAGTAATGTGTCAGAGAAACCAAAACAGAATATTAGTGTGCCTTCCATTTCCCCCCTATTTTTATTTTAGTGAATAATGGGAAATCGGAAAACGCCTGGTTATGTTTCATCTGTTTCAAAACCATTATATGTTTCAAAACCAAATGTATTATTTATGCTTTGGGTTTTCATGTAAAAAAATTCTCCATGAAGCAACTTGGGGACCAATGAGCAAGACTCTTTAAATGATCGTAGTCATAAAAGATCCAATTTAATGGCTATTTCAATCCCTGAAAAAAGTAATGGTTTACAATGAGCCTCAAGACAAACCCGCAAGTGTGGATCTGTTAAAGATTGTCTTGGACTTCATGCATCAGTGCAAATCAACAAACAAAAACCTCAACTCTAGATATTTACATCAGAAGCACAAATCCATGACACACACACACACACACACGGCTGATATTCAATAACATGCATTTATTGAATGACTAAAAATGTGCATGGTTTACATTTGCATAGTGTCTTACAGCATAATAATCCCTGACCAACACCAGATTTTCCAGAAAAGCCTCCCGAAATGGAAAATTCAACCTAAGACACTCTGCTCCTTGTCTTGTGGAACCGGCAGGTACCGCTCCAGCCTTCACTGATCGTCAGAATACAGAAATAAAAATGATTTCTGCAAATCATTTCTTGCTGAACAAAGTGCAACGCGTTGGTGGAAAATGTTAGGGATTGCACGTAATCACGTTGATTATTTTTTGTCCAGAAAACAGCAGCAGCATTGATTTGATTTTGTTTATTATCATCACACAAAGCGCGATGGAGTAAAACGGCATGAGTCACTGAGCCTCATTCACCAGTAATGTCTTTAGTTATTTTTGAAATTCATTCTTTAGAAAAGCCAGTCAGATTCCTTACTTGTTCTTAAACTGTTTGCCTTCAAATGGTATAATGTTATGCAAATGTAGAACAGAAGAAAAGCCCAAAATTGTAATGCAATATATTTTGTAATGCAATAAAACTTGCGCACGAAAGTTTATAGATTCCATTCTTGCATAAGAACAAATCGTGATAAAATTATTTTTCGAATGTCATAATATTAGTAAAATTGTGTAAGTGTGGTTTAAGAACAACTTTCTTCTTCAGAATGGTTGGTGAATGAGGCTCATTGTTTTATAAAAATAAAATAGTTACGAGTTATTATATTAAAAACTAATAACCGTTGCAGCCCAGAATCTCACAAATCTCATTCAGCAGGAGATTCCAAGACAAATGAGTGAAACTCGACATAAATCAATAAAACTACATAACGAGGAAATGGTTTATCAATATACTAGTTCCAAAAGAGCTTATAGTGTTTCAGATCCCAAACGCACCCAAGTCGGTAGAGGACTCGCGTCAACATTATTCTTACTTCTTCGCATCTCAAGATCATTTGGAAGAACATTTCTGATATTAAAAGGAAAAAAAAACTGAGCACAAGTTGAAATGATGAGATACAAAGCCAAAATTATGAGAAAGTTGAAATTATGAGAAAAAAGTCATAATTACGAGATATAATGTCGAAATTGTGAGAAAGAAAGTCAATATTATGAGATAAAAAGACGAAATTATGAGAAAGTGGAAATTATAAGATAGAAAGTCCTAATTATGAAAAGTGGAATTTATAAAAGAAAATTATAAGATAGAACGTCAAAATTACATCATGATAACATGAAATTATGAGACAGAAAGCCATAATTATGGGATAAAATGAAATTATGAGAAAGTCAAAATTATGAGATTAAAGTCATAATAATGAGATAAAAAGACGAAATTATGAGAAAGTCCTAATTATGAAAAGTGGAATTTATAAAAGAAAATTCTAATTATAGAATAGAACGTCAAAATGATGAGATAACATGAAATTATGAGACAGAAAGCCATAATTATGGGATAAAATGAAATTATGAGTCGGAAAATCACAAATATGAGATACAAAGTCGACACTGTGAGAAAGAAAGTCAAAATTATAGGAAGTCATAATAATTATGGACTTGCTGGACTTCCGTAATATCACAACTTATTTTCCTCGAGTTTTTCCTCAAACGTGCAAATGTCTGAGCTCAACTGAAAGACACTGATATGATGGTTGTCAAGCAGCGATAGACACACTTTCCTATCAACATGTGGCAGTCCATAATCAAAGCAAAATCAGACCTTCATCCAACCGTGGTCTTGAGACAGCGAAAAGGAAAAATAATGTTCACGCGTGTCCTCTACTGACTTCCTTACAAAAGATTGTCTCATCTGAGCAAAACATTGGTTATGAGGAGTATAAAAGAGGCATTTATTCGTGTTTATAAAAGTGAGCTCGCAAGAACACGCAGTTATTTTAGTGAAATCAAACAAATGCTGATGGGCCTCTTGACCCAGATGGCGTTTTTTTTGTCAGTTGCGAGTTGTTAAATTCCCAGCAGGTCGCCTGTAAACAGTGAAAGCTGATGACTTGTTTGTGCTCGACCTCAGCTGGTGTGAAACTTGGCTCTGTCTCCCTGACCTGACTGCGATGTGGCTTTGGTGAAGGACATTTCTGTACGAGTCTTTTATCTATTTTCTGTAGGTAGAAAAGATTGTCTCGCGGGTTGCTGACATTTAATTGAGGTTAGAAAGAACAGTCTCGGTCAAAAACAGCGCGCACAGTGTGACGTGGCAGTTTTAAGGGAAAAGTTCATCTGAAGTTACACTAAAAAAACACTGAAGTTAAGTCATGTTAACATACTTCTTTTACTTTAACTAAATGCAGGGTGGGTGGTCAGCGCTGCCGCCTCACAGCGAGAAGGTCCTGGGGTTTCGATCCCCGTGGGGTCTTTCTGTGTGGAGTTTGCATGCTCTCCCCGTGTTCGCATGGGTTTCCTCCGGGTGCTCCGGTTTTCCTCCCACAGTCCAAAAGCATGCGCTACAGGTTGATTGGTGACTCTAAATAAGCCCTGTAAGGTGTGAATGTGTGTGTGAGTGAGTGTGTGTGTCCTGCGGTGTGTTGGCGCCTGCCCAGGATTGTTCCGGCTCCGGTCCCCGGGACCCAGGTTGGGATTAAGCGGTTCGGATAATGAATGAATGAATGAATGAATGAATGAAACGCAGGGTTCTTCCTTCTTCTTCTTCTTCTTCTGGTCACGTGGGACTGTGACTTCAAAAAGTGGTGTTTTAAAAAAACTAACCCGTTTTCCTAAAATTCCGTTTCAGGGCATGGACAACGCTGGTGTCGAGGCCAAAACGATAAAAAATGTTTCAGATTGACCTAAAATAGCTGTCGTGTGGACAAGCCATCAGCTTAAGACGTCAGTCTGACATCTTCCCGTTTTAATTCATTTGCGCTGATTTTAAATACTTGAAAACTGATGAAAGTGAGTCGAAACGAGTATTTTAGGTTAAATGAAAGAAGTATGTTAACACCACTAGAAATGCAATATTCGCTTCATCATTCCTCTGTAGTGTGAATACAAAACTGCGATTACCGCCGAAACGGAAAGGAGAATGAGATATTCTTGCGAAGTCTTCGCGTCGTCCAGAGCGTTAACTTCATTGTGCTTCGTCTTCGTAACGTCGTTGCGCTCCCCGTATTAGGAGTGCTTCTTCTCATCCTATTAGTGCTAAAATCCGAACTCTTTAAAACCCGGCACAAAAGTTAAAAAAAAAACAAAACAACAACAACAACGCAACACTTGGCACAAAAGGGGCAGTGGGAGATTAAAGAGGAACAAAAGAAAGACAGATTAAAAGAAACAAAAGAGAAAGAAGAGAAGGAATAATAAGGAAAATAAAACGGTGGTTAGGGGCAGTCACTTCCATCATAGATGACCGGCTTCTCTGTGGTCAGGTGGTAGTTGACCTTCTTGGAGATGAACCTGAACACACAACGACAACGACAAGAGACAATAATGCATGAATAATATAATAAATATATAAACAATATAAATATGTAATACATTCACTAATAATTCCTCTTATTAACGAGGTGTATCTGAGCTGTGCTCCAGACGATCTCAACATAATATTTAGGCTTGGTTTCTGGCACGTATTTGATAAGCTTGACATGTAACCGCATCTTCTACATTTTTTATGTCTGTTTTTGTTTGTTTCTTTCCACCTCCAGACAGATCCGGTGCACGTTCCTCGTTTTTTGAGGTCTAACGTGTTGGAGAGAATCTTCCCCCAGCTCAGCTCGTGAAAGTAAAAGGTGGAGTCCATTTGGAAAAATAAGGATAAATCTTGTTTTTTCCTCAATGAGATCAGCTTTTCCTGTCCTTTTCTGCGATGTTCTGCAGTCATCCAGAGCGACTTCCTTTTTCCTTTGTACCAATGTTTATTTCATCATAGGCTTCGCGCAGTTTGAGCTGCTTTTCACGACTCGTCCGAGACAGAATGTGCACGAGTTCTTCGGGTGGGGAATTAGGGATGGGCAAATAATCGATAACAATCGATATCAATATTGGCCGTCACGATTATCACAATTCTGTTAATAAAAAATAATGTTACAAAGAAGTGGTACAGTAGCACCTTGATTTACGAGTGTCCCAACTGACGAGTCTTTCGAGATACAGCATGTTTCTCTCGGCCGTTTTTTTGCTTTGAGTTGAGAGCTAAAATTGGCGTTACGAGCCAGCTGGGCGTGCGACGGCGCTAGTTAATGACACTTGCCCAACTCAGTTCAGAAACATGCGGAAAGGGAGGACGAAACAGACCACATCGGACAAGTTTTTATCGAAAACCCCTGCAGATGAAAGGGAGGAAAGCGTGGCAAAACGGGCAAAAATCAGCCAATAAGATTCAGTTGTTCAGTTCAGCCTTCCTCCTCCACCTTCATCAGCATCTTCACGTCGTCTGATCTCCAAGATGCTCCAAATGCTAGACATTATACTTAATAAAACCAGTTTACTGCAGTACACTCTATTGTATTGTGTTTTTATACAAAATTCGTTATTTATGAGCACATTTTTCTTATTTAAAAACGTAACAAAAAATGTGGTGTTTTTTTGGGGGGGTCCGGAACGGATTAATGGCATTTGAGTTCATTAATGGGAAAATTGAGTTCATAATTTTTTTTCGTCACGGAACAAATTAAACTCGTAAGTCAAGGCACCACTGTATTTATAGTATAAAGCTTGTCAGTGAACTATGAAGGTCTAAATTAACAAAGAAAACTGCTCATTAACCATAATCGTACTAAAATTTATCATGATATTGATTTGAGGTCGTCTGCCAACGCTATTCCTAATAACGTCGTTTAAAAATACAAGATTGCATTGAAGTTTTTTCCCACCCAGAAATAAAGAAAATTTCCAAACAACACATTTCCGGAAAAAAACCCCACATTCCACAGCGCCAATAACGGTTTTTGTTTAAGGTTATCGTACTGACCAAAGCTCAGAACAGCTCGTGATTATTCTGTGGTGATTCGTCTGCCGTCAGATCTTTCCACACCAATGTAGTGGGTATTTTAAGGCGTAAATGTCTAAAACCTGATGGGGTCTGTGGATCATGTACCTGGAGAAGGAGTTGTCGAAGACGAGCGAGTAAACTCCGGGCTTCCTGGCTTTCAGCTGGCCCTGGATGTTCTCCTTGTGCGCGTTGCACCGAGTCAGAGGAATCAGAACCTGCGGGAAAAAGCGCAAGAGGCAGCTCGGCTCTAGTTTGGTTTGCTCTCCCCGAGATCTCACCACCCTTCCCCAAAAAACTCCGGGGAGAATCCTGTGGCGGCGCGGAAGGTTGCCGCTAATTACACGCTCTGGGATTTGCTCGATTAAATCAGCGAACGCAGGAGTTGATGATGTTTAAAGGGTTGCAAATTGCTTACTTCCTCCACACGCAATAGAAACACTGCGCACCCTCGCGCTCAGATCTACGGAACGCCGACGGTGCCACAATTGGCCTTAAAGGCTCCTGACTAGGGCTCCTTAAAGGCGAATTGTGGCACCGCTGACGCAAGGGTGCGGACTGATGGAACGCCAACGGTGCCACAATTCGCATTTTAGGAGCCCTAGTTAGGAGCCTTTAAGGCGAATTGTGGCACCGTTGGCGTTCCATAGATCTGAGCGCGAGGGTGTGGAGTGATGGAAAGCCAACGGTGCCACAATTCACCTTAAAGGCTGCCAACTAGGGCTGGGTAGCGATATGCTCTCAAAAGATCTCGATATAATCCTTTTTTTTTGGGAGAGAACTACATTTCCCACTGCATTTACCAGCTAAAATCTAAGCTTTATCTGTAAATACGGTTAAGATTTGACTGAACTGGGGCGTTTTTTTTTTTTGTGCACAGATGAACAGAAGCAGTCGCCGGCTTCCATCTCCAGTTAATGTCTCTGAAATGGCACGGACGTTCTCTTCTCTCTCGGCGCACTCGCTTCCCTTCACTTCCGCTATACAACGCACACAGCCTAGCACAGTATTTTCCGGACGGGGCGGGGGAGCGGAGAAGCGAAACTCAAAAGTGACGTACGTGCTGACTGTTCGACATTAAAGTGAGGATTCGTACTCGACGGTGACAAAGTAGATTTACTACACCGCACGTGGAACAAGACGAGATGCGTCGCTAGGACGCCGTCAAAAAGCGGCAACTTTAACAAGACAGTGTAAAAAGCAAGGTTTGACCATGAGTCAGTAGAGCGTAAAAAGCCAACGGCGTTATATTAGTGTTGCAATAGAACTAACTAATTTTGAACTAATAAACTAATTTTAACTAATAAAAACGACATAAAGAAATGTGTGTTTTACTGTCAATTGTGTCAAAATATAGGCAAATTGTGGCACTTTTGGCGTTCCATATGAGCACGCGCGGTAGTTGCTTGCGAAAGTAGCACTGAATTTATACTATATATACATATATATGTGACTCCGCCTGTGAAAACCCGGCTAAAATCGCCAAATCTAATTATGAAATAAAGAGCGTCAAAGTAGTCATAGCGAGAAATATGTCAACAATATGCCATATGAGTTTATTGCAGTAAATGATAGGTTATGTGCTGAGGTTTTCGGATGTAATGTTTGAAATGTAATTTCTAACAGGATAAATAGCGAAATTCGTGATTTTATTCACCTTACGTTTCCATTTTCCACCGGAAAACACCGGAGGTTGGCTTCGTAAACATTGCTTTTCTAACGTCTTTGGGATTACTTTATGTGCAAAAACAACTGGTGATTTGGGTGTTATTCGGTTTAGGAACTGCTGTTCTATCATAATAAAGTGCATACAGACATTAAGATCAATGTGTATCCGCGGCAGTCACGTCAGGTAAAGAGGAGATAGAAAAACTGCGACTTTAGCCGGGTGCCGCTTTCTGTGTGTGTTGCTTTGTGTCACTGTGTACACATCAGAAACACTGCTTTGTTTTCGGTAGATGAACGTTTTGTCAATCTAACCAGGCTATTTCATCCACATTTTATGCTTGGTGTCTCTCTCAAAAAAAAGACTCCGACGCTAACTCTGAGGTAATTCTGAGGTTATTTTTTTTCATCCCCCATGGCGGCGCCAATAAGCAAGGAACAGAAGGTAGTGTTTAAACATGCTTTTTCGTGTTGATGTGCGTGCTTTTTCGCCATGTAAATCATAATAAATAGACCCATTTCCCAAAAGTATCTGAATTTTTCCATAAATGTGTCATATATCACTTGAAATGGGAGAATGTAAGCTTTAATTTGGTATATGACACACAGTCAGGATAATTATGGTTCAAAGATGCATCAGTGTTGAAAATATGTGTGTTTTTACGTTGAAATTTCTCAAAAACCTGTTTTTCTGAGCCTGTAATTTGCCAAATCTTTGACGTGGCCTTACTTGGTCAGTATTAAAGATATCAAGGTGAAATTGTCAGAAAATGTTCTTTAAATTATGTAGAATTATTTTATGTATAAAACACAGAGTTGCCAAAAAATGACTTTAGCTGGGTTCTCATAGGCAGGGTCACATATACATATATATATATACACACAGTATATAGTTATCAGGATATGAAATGACATATTGGGAGCTGAGATTTGTGGTCAAATCACACAGCTCTACTACAGTACGTAAAAAGCTTCAAAAGAGGTGAGGTAGAATTGTTGATCAACTACACAGAAAACCCTGCGAGGCGTCGTTGGGTGGGTTTTACGCAAGATTTATCTCATGAACTTATTTATTACAAATTTGTCGTATCGTTATCGTCATCGTGAGACCAAATAATCGTCGGACCATCATAACTCGAGGACCATCTGTATAAGGCAGGAATTTTCCTTTGAACCGTCAATGTTCTGCTGTCTTTCTATCTAGATCATGCAGAACTGGACGTGGCTGTGTGTATATGTGTGTGTGCTGGGGGGTGTTTGTGTGTGTTACCTTGGCCTGCTCCACCGGCGTGTCCATGGACTCCCTGTAGAGCACGCTGAAGGAGATGCTCTTGGGCTCGGAGGAGAAGACCCAGGCGACGGTGTGTCCGTGCTCGCTCACCGTGATGGAGACGACGCTGTAGCAGCTGGACTTGACGAAAAGCTCTCGGGAACCGTCTCCGAACTGCGAGATCTCGTCGATGTGCAGCATCACCGAGGAACTGGAGACACCACGGCAACCGTTATTCACAACATAATGCTTTACAATCTTGACACTTCATTTTTAGTCATTTTCACGCCGCAGCCGCAACCCCCGACTTCATAACCGCCGTTAAGTGCAAATGGAAGTCAGGCACGGGCTTGCGGAGCGGGGTTTTCGGGCGGCGGGGACGAGGGGTGGGAATCCAAAACCAATTCCGACTCAGACCCGGTTCCAACTGATCGATTCCATCGGAACTCTACACCTCCAACGTTATGGATTCTTCTTAACGATTCTCTCATTTCCCAGCACGACGTTTTCCGCTTTTCCCCAAGTTTTGCGTCACGGTTACATTACGTCACACTCTCTGCGACTCCATCTTCAACCACGAGAAATCATGACATATACATATTTTAAACACGCGCTGAGTTTGTTAGCGCTCACGGGGAAGTCCAACATTCACTAAAACCTTCCACTTCAGTTAAATCTTCGGATTTATTGAAGACAAAACTTATATTTTAGCTGATAAATAACAACAACAACCAGCGTTTTACTCACAGTGCAGCCGTTTACTTGATATTTATTTCTTCCCGACGCGCGTCCACAGCGCTATTGTGCCGCGGCTCTCATATGGAACGCCCTCATGACAAAAATGTACTTCTCTCCCAGAAATTAGTCAAAAACGAGTTATAGACCAAAATGAGTCCAAATGCTCAAAAATCACCAAAACTTCAGTATTTCTTCATTTTCCATTAATCAGAAAATATTTATTCCATTCCATAATGTTAGAGAGTAAAAAATAAATATAGAAACATGGATTATTTATTATTTAAATTTTTTATTCTATATGCAGATGGATTCCAAATGGATAAAGAAGTGTTTCCACCTGCGCTAACCTTACTGTTCTTCATCGTACCGAGCTACAGAATGTCTCTGCATGATAACGACCCTGAATATCAATATGAATGTGTTGATGTTTACGGTCTCGTGCAGACATCATTTTGAGGAAAATAGAATGGTTGCTTTTGGTGCGGACGACTGCGCGGAACTACTTTTTTACACATTTAAAAAACGACTCAGGAATCAATAAGAGAATTGCTAAGGAATTGGACTGAATCAAAAATGGCACTGATATTGATCAAATCTTATCAGCTCCCACCCCTAGCAGGGACGGGAAGGAACACGTACTTACGTGAGCTCTCCTGATTTCAGCAGGTTGATTTCTGCGTCCTGGACGGTAGGAGGCAACTCGTCCTGGTCCTCGGCAGTCGGGTCGCCGGAGACGCCTCTGCGTAGCGACACAAACTCAAATACTGTGTTTACATTTGATTTAACGCCTCTGCAATGTGGTATTACCTGACTGACTAGCTAATATTTTCTAGGAAATATTTAAGATTAAAAAACCCCATATTTTGAGGTTTTCTAACATCTGGCAAACATCTGGATTTGTGCTGCTCATGATGATTTTACACGTTAAATAGATCCGCTTTGTGTATCGTGACGGCGTAAATTTATACGAACTCTGATAGTGATTTTCAGATGTTTGAGTGGCGGTGATTTGTGTACTGTGTGTGTTGTGTGTGTGTGTGTGTGTACACACCTGGCTGCTCTGCCTTCATTCTCTCCGTCCTGCGATTCTGCAGTGGTGTGTGAGAGAGAGTCGCTGTCGTAAAGTCCGTTCACCTCCTCCTCGGTGATGATGTCGTACGTCACGTCGTCCTCCTGCACGTTCTGCTCCGTCACTGTGTACCACACACACACACACACAGCGAGGACGAGAGATAACGTCAGATCGCATCTCCAACAAAATCCTAGAACACACTGAAAATGGATTTAAGAGCTAAAAATACACTCCGCTCCTGGCTCGGGGTCTGAGAACGAGATTCGGCCCTCGGCATCTGAGCCAGACGCGAAATGAGCCGAGCCGAGCCGAGCCGAGCGGCGCCCTGCTCGAGGGTCTCTCCAGGTCCTCCTGGGCTTAAGCGGAGGGAGTGCATTTCCAATCGAGGTCTGATGACTTTTCGAGAAGGGGAAAAAAAGGGAGTGTTATTCTTGACTTCAATCCTCCACTTGTTTTCCAATCTCCACTTTTCCACCCAGAGGGTTTGTCTGAATGAAGACGTGGAGGACGGAGGGAGCGGAGGGACGAGGGCATGTTGTTTTCTAAACGTAAAAAGAGCGAACACCTCAGAAATCTGGAGAATTTCGTTAATAGTAGGGACGCACTGATCCAACTTTGTCAGTTCCGAT
Source organism: Distichodus sexfasciatus (assembly GCA_032718565.1). Lineage (NCBI taxonomy): Eukaryota > Metazoa > Chordata > Actinopteri > Characiformes > Distichodontidae > Distichodus > Distichodus sexfasciatus. Next base: position 682 of record JAVGVS010000577.1, on the reverse strand, counting down.
ACCGATGCCGATACTTGGGTTGTGGGTCTCGGCCGATCCCGAGTACCGACGCGACACCAGTTTTCCTCCGTGAGGAGGAGACCAAGATTAAAGCAACGTAATAATTACGCAGCCATATTTACATGCTTAATTATTGGTTATGAAAATAACATCTCAAAAACGACACGTTTAAACACAGTTGTGTAATTTAGTGACGGTCCCTGACCCTGCGGCGCTGAAACCATCAGGAACACAGCGATTGTGAGTGAGAGCTGCTGTTGTTGAGGAAGTTAAACAGTATAATCACATATAATGTGCTGCTGGGCTTGTAGTGTGTTGCGTTGCTCGTTCTGCTCTTTGTCACATCAATACATAGGAATTAGCGCGAATGCCCATCAATAAACCAGCTTTACCGCGGTAACACTTCCCGCGCAGAACGGATTGTGCGTAAGCTCCCATCCGCGTATCGGAACGCTATTAATAATTATTTATTATTTTTTGAGGAAATGGAAAGACGTCACGATTATTCGTTTTGGCCATTTTAAAGGCTAGTTGGTAGCGTAGCGGTTAGGGAGGCGGCCCCGTGATCTGAAGGTCGCTCGTTCAAGTGCCGGACTGGTAAAGGTACCCCTGAGGTACTCAATAGCAAGGTGCTGCTCCGCACTGCCCCTTCACGGATGAGTCAGATTTGCTTGTGGTGTGT
>JAVGVS010000576.1:23326-205657 GCA_032718565.1 Distichodus sexfasciatus | reverse complement strand
TTCACCAGTCCTTAGCCTTTCTGCCTTTTCTTTGGACACACACAGTGCCAAAATGTACCCTCAGAATAAGTTATAGTGATTGAAACAGTTTCAGTTGCCATGGCTCAAGTAATGCAAATTATCAGCCTTTATATCGGCCCAACCATCTACCCAGAAACACAACACCTTTTCCACTACAGAATTGCATAATCAATTGACAATCTACTGATTGAGGTTAATTTAGGGAATTCAACTGTGTTACAGTAGAAGATTGAATGGGAAATCTGCACAGCAGTTTAATTTTGTGTGATTTCATGTCTTTATCTGTTAAATTAGCATATGGGCATTACTCTCAATGTCATAAGGGTTTGGCAAACATCGGGAGGAGGAGGAGTCACTGTGGAAACAGGGACACAGCCTCATCTGTCTTGCTCCTGCTCATCTCCCCTGAACATCAGCATCATCATCCATATCCTGAGCTAATGGAGGTCCAGAACCTTCCTCACAGGAAGCTGCTCTCACACCGAGACTAATTCTCTAATAAAAATCCAAAACACAAGACATTTCTAAACTGCTGTTCCAAATGTCACTGAATATCTTGGTACCTGTAAAGAATAAAACATTGAAATATGTTTGATTTAAAACAACACCGACTACAAGTCCATCTTACTGTTTCTCCCTCACAAGTCAGACAGAGCTTTTCAAACGTGTGAGGTCTGCTGTAAAAATGCACAACAGTAACATAAATAAACAGGTCCATAAAAAAGACAAGGACATAAATAAACAAGTCCTAAATTAAGGATGTTCTGCACGAGTTTGAGGCTCTAAAAGAAATATTTCACCAAAATGTCACAAAAGATTCACAGATGGTTATTCTGGGTGGCAGCCAGAGAAGAGCTGGAAAATATCTACTAACGCTGTAAACTGCAGCGACTAAAACCGTCCCGATTACACAACTACAACCTGATCCCTGACAACTTACAGACCAGGACATTTATCCGACAGAACTAACAATGTTGCCATAGTAATATAGTGAAACTATTTCAATTCTTAAATATTTTAATCTGTACAGTTATATGTCACGTGCACTCCGTCCCGTGGCTGGTAGTTGGAATGGGACGCGGCTGGTCACAGTCAAAGGGTATAAAAGGTTTCACTTCCTCGCGGTGCGCTGCTCGGCCATTTGAGTCAACCTGGCCCTCTTTCCAATTCTCATCGGCTTCAACTGTGAGTACTCCAGTTATTGGGTTCATCTCTTTGTTAGAGTGTGTGTCGCTAGAACACGGATTATTGTGGTAATCCTTACTCTTCGCGTAAGAGAGTTCTGATATCATCTTGCGTGGCTTTCCTGCCTACTCCCGCTCTCAGCCGTGTTTGGGTTAACCACCACGCCACAAGGGCTAACGAGTAGCAATTCGTTACATCCTAACCAGATCACTGTCGAATTGTGAAAGTGTGGCATTCAGTTCATATCCTAACCAGATCACTGTCCGAATCGCGGAGCATTCCAATAAAGTTTGCTCGCGTCTGCTTTTCTCGTCAAATCCTTACCAGAACCCTGATGAATCTGACATTATGCTCATATTCTTCCCCCTCTTCACTTTGTTACATTGCACACACTTGTAAATATTATAAAATAACAACCTAATGTTTTCACTGTAATTGTGATAATTAATAACTAAAATAAACAGCAGATCAGAGCAGATTGCAAAATAAAATTAACCCTAACCAAGTTCTAGTTCTGATATAAAACAGAAATAAAATGCCCCAAGTGTCCGATGAAACCAGACATAAAACTGAGACTGTCCTTCTGTCTTGGTTTAGGCAGATTTTAACCCTAAACTCTAGCTTTGATTTACTCGTAGTAAACATCTCTTAACTGGAACTTAACAGCAGAAACAGAAAGAAAAACATAAAAATCCACACGACACAGAACCAAACACTTTATCAACCATTTTTCTATTATACTTCAAACAAAACTAATTTCCTTCAGCACATCAGCAGATATTAAACAGCATTACTGTGGAGATGAAGCTGAAGCAGCAGCTCTCCTGCCTCTCTCTCACACACACACAGAAAATACCCATTAAAAAGCAGAATTTCAGGAGCAGCAGCTTCCAGCAAAGACAACCTTGAGCTCTTCAGCAGACAAACGGCTGTAAACTTAAATAATAAATATTTAATCATATTATTGAGGCAGAAGTTTGTGCTGAACCATGTCTTATCCCCTGCAGCGTTACGAATTTAAAACTCGCAAAATTCATGCAGGAACAAGAGTTTGCTCTCTCAATTACAACCTGAGATTTAATTTACTTTAATTCCAACTGTAATTTTAAGTCTGGTTTTAGCTCTGTGTTGTTAAATAAGAGATGAGATAATAATGAGATTGTGAATTTACAATCACGAGAAACAAAGTTCTTAAATTCTAAAGTCATAAAATCGCAGCAAAAAGAGGAGAAAAACCATGTCATTCTCTAACACTGTGTAATCATAAAATAACAAAACATTTCTGAGACCTTTTACAGGAACAAAAATTACATACATTTACAGTAAATGTTATAAATATAATTTGTTATATGTATTAATTTGCGAGAAAAAAAGTCCATCTTGTCTTACATTATTAGTCAGATGACTGGGTTTTTCTCAGAATTTATGACTTTACAACATCAGAAGATATTTGTGTTTTTTCTCATGAATCTGCGAATTTAATCCCCACATTTCTGACTTTATTCTGGGAATTCTATCCTCCTCAGCTCTGGTATAAATATTTTATTCTGGTAGGTGCAGATGGTAACAGCTGTAGTAAGTTGTACCTTGCTCTATCTCCTGCGTCTCTTCAGGACCATAATTAACACGCCGCTCCCACTGCTGCTTCATAATTAACATTCTGCAAATAGCTTCCATCTCAACTCATATTCTCATCACCCAGACTCCAGCTCGGAAAAATCAAATTGGGAATTTAATCTCAGAGGTTTGGACTTTTATATTCTCAGTTTATGACTTTACAATGTGAGGTAATCACAGTGGTTTACCACTTTAATCTCAAAATAACGTTTCCCCCAGAATTCTGCACCTCCTCAGGTCCAGTTATTATTGTTATCTGTAATGACCCTGAAACGTTGTCAAACTTCCAGGGCTCAAGGATGTAGGGATGAAGTGTGTAGGGATGAAGTGTGGTTCTGTGTAGTGTGGTGTCAGGATAGGAATGTATCGATGGAGTGTTTAAGGATGAAGTGTGTAGAGATGAAGTGTTTTTTTGTGTGTGGGGACGGATGTAGCTGGAGCTGCCACAGAGGCGAGTGTGTTAAATCATGACGCGACACAGCTTCAGCTGCTCTCATGTTGAATATAAAACTTTATTTTCAGTCTTTAGTTTTGTCTTTTATATAAGAGAGTAACAAAAACCCAGATCTCCATCTCACGCACTTTCACTTAATTTCTCTGCTTTACAAAAAACAAAAGAAAGTGAAGTAGAGGGTAGTAAGGCATGTCTGCTAGCGCAATGCTGCTAATCGCCTCCTGCTGCTGCCTTCACACAGACACACACACACACACTCCTCTAGCATACTCATTGTTCCACCTCCTGCTCCCAAAAACCTCCTCCAACAGCAACAGCTCAGCATCCCTTTATCCCACGGCTCTGCTTAAAGGGGCATTGTGGTGAAGAGGAGTTTATAAGAGAGAGAGCAGCAGAGCGAGTGCTGTGAGGAAGATGAGCAGCTCAACATGGAGAGGAGGAGACGAGGACGTGTGGATGATGTGAGAGTTACACAAAGCACTTCAGCTCATGCTGTCACAGTGACAAAAATGCAAAAACCACATTCCAAACCTCCCTCTCCCTCACCGACCCCTCCCACACTCCGCACTCATCCCTCGTCCCTCGTTTCTACTCCTCCATCACCACCACCACCACCACCACGGCTGCTCCAGGGAGGCAGTGAACTGATGCACTTGTGAGAATAAAAAAATTAGAAATGATTGATTTTCCTGCCGTGCCCCACTGTCTGGAAGAGATCTGCAGTTCATGCTCCTTCTCCTCATCCTCATCTTCTTCATCCCCACCCCATCATGGCAGAGCTCCTGCGTGTTGTTTGTTCCAGCAGAATAGAAAGCAGGTTCATGCAGGGAGCGGGGCTAACAGTGTTGGCGGAGCTGGGCGCTGTCCCAACAAGTCAGTGCTTGATCATGCCTCCAGCCTCCATTATCTGGCAGTCAGCAGCACAACAATGACAGTGGTCAACAAGACAATGGTTACTAATGGCAGAGTTTCCGCGTGGGGCAGGGCTGAATTTGAGTCCACGGGAGGTCGGCGGTCACTAAGGTCCGCCCCCACTGCCGGCACCTCGGTCTCCACAGTAACCGCCTCGGTAGTGCAGCCTTCCGTACAACCGCTACCGCTGCCCGAACTGCTGCCCTCGTCACCTGCAGGAGAGAGAGGTGGAGAAAACAAGTGATCATAGTTCTATTTAAAAATATGGCCGGCAGGTGTGTGTGTGTGTTTTTTTTTTTCTTGTACTTGCTACTTAGTGAGAACCAAAATGAGTTTTTAACCAGCAGAGTGAGGACATTTTTGGGAAGTGAGGACTTTTTTAGTGGTCCTCACTTCTTTAAACTGCTTTTACAAAAAAAAATCAAGTTTATTTGCAAAACTAAAAGTGTAGAAAGATTATCTTTTGGTTACTGAGGTTATGGTTAGGGTTATGTTTAGGGTTAGGTGTAGTATTATTTAGATTCAGTAATATATAGAAGTCAATGGAGGTCCTCACTACTATAAGTACAAGAGTGTGTGTGAGTGTGTGTGTTTAGAGGAATGTTTAGTGGCATTGTATGCTTGAGGGTTAGGGTTTGAGTTTGTGTTAACGTGGAGCTACATGAGGGGGTGTCATAGATATTTTGAGGAGATTCTGCAGCATCATGCACACCTTATAAGCAGCAAATCAGCACTGTCCCTCAGAAAGCACCCTGACCTCTACACTTCACCACCAGCACATGTTTGTGTGTTGTCACCGCTCCAGACACTCACTGGAGTCCTGGAAGTAGATGTCGTTGCCATTGTAGGCGTTGCGCAGCTTATTGGTCATCACCCTGAGGACCATGATCTGCTGGCGGATGAAGGTGTCGGGCCGAGTGATGTCCACCTCCACCTCTGGGTTGTTCTGCTGGTTGGTCAGACCGTCCTTCATCACCTCCTGCAAGTACCTGCGGAGAGTAGAAATATCACACCACCATCTCACATCGACGCTATGTACAAATGTTGTAACTCCTCATCACCACTGCACCTCTTATATGGGTTTGTGTCTAGAACCCAGACTCCGCCCCTCTCTCTAATAGCCACACACCTTCACTCACGAACACACAGAGCAACAAGCACGAGGCAGCAAATATCACGGTTCTCACAGGAGTTCTGCCTCTGAGGGTCACAAACCTGCCAACACGTGCCACTTTAACCCCTGACTTCTGACTCCTGAGGCCTTTATAAGAGACTTTTAATCTGATTTAAGCTGCAGAGTGGAGCAGCCGAGTGTGCTTCCTGCAGACTGTCAGAGACACCTTGAGGAAATAATCCAAATGAAGACGAGTTCCTCCAGTGATGAATGCTGATGAGTTCTGTTGCTTTTATTGTAGTTTCAAAGGCATTAATGGTGCTGGTCGCTAGTTGAGGTGGCTAGACGCGACCAGAGTCTCCCTCTCTCTGCTGTGTGTGTAATTAGAGCATAATGAGAATGTTCCTCCGTGAGCAGATCTGATCCATGATCGACTCCTCTTATGGAGAAACAAAGCACCACCCAAATGCGCCCAGATGGGATCGGGGCACGTATGAGGTTGGCACTGGGTTTGAAGCAGAGGTCCGTGGGAGAGCCAGGGGGCCTGGAGGGACACTGAGCTCGGCTCTGAAAGGAAATAGCTTTTACTGCATCATCTGGTAATGGTAGAGATGGCAGGGGGAGAGTGCGGGGTGGAGCATATGAGGAGGAGGAGGAGGAGGAAGAGGGTCTGTACCCACATTGGTGCCAAGCAGCCTGGTGGACCAACAGAGATGACAGGGAGAGACTGGACACAGGAAAGTGAGAGACTCCATCCAGATTTCTCAGCTTGTAGTGTAAATCTGTAAATCTCATTCTAGTAGTGACAGAGTTTAGTGTGTTAATATTGTGTGTGTGTGTGTGTGCCTCACCTCCAGGTGATACTGTTCCACCAGTGCTCGAGTGTGTGTATATGAGTGTGTGTGTGTAAGGTGTGCGTGAGTGTCGTACCGTCCCCTGCTGTGACTGTTCCAGCAGCCCTCATGGCTGCTGTGGCTGACCATGTCTCTGCTGCAGATGGACCCAGGCAGCGCTGACCAGAACCTCCTACTGCTTCTCAACTTCTCCTTAATCTCCAGCACCTGCAGGACCAAGATGGAGAAATGAGTGGTTAGGGGAGAGAGAGAGAGAGAGAGAGAGAGAGAGGTAGGGATGAGGAGCAGAGACACAATAAAAAAGTAAAGTGAAACAAACAGCAACATGAAGCACATCAATTAAATATCAACACAAGTGTGTGTGAAAGTGTGAAAGTGAGTGAGTGATTATTTGTCATTGTCAATGTGAAGGAAATTTTTATTACTACTTATTCTTAAAGATCCTAACTGTAAGTAGAGTGAGTTTTGGTCAGTGTGACTTCTTCAAGACCTTGTGTAGCTGACTTGATAAGATAATGAATTATTGTATGTGCATAAGCCATGAATGATACCATGTTTTTTTGCGTGCAAGATGCTTTCTCCTTCCGTTGGTTATCACTGTTACAGTAAAATAAATGTACTCTTGTATGTCACCGCGCACCTCCTCAAGGTGATAACGGGCGACCAGGCAATTTGTGGTGGTGGTGGGGGGGGGTTTAGCGCCAATATGTAAGGAGAACGCACCTTTCACTCAGGGGCACTCTCTGATCAGCACGCTGTGAAGGAGACCTGCTCATTTGCCTGGCAATTTATTGTTAATGCAAATAAATACTTGATGATTGGACTTCTTCTGACTTTGGTTTTATTTGCTCAGTGGAAAAATCCACAACACACACACCACAGCACAGCACACAGTGCACCACAACCAAATGTTACGTCTGCATTTAACCCATCTGTGAAGGAGCAGTGCTTGGGGATGGTACCTTGCTCATGAGTACCTCAGTGGTAACTTTACCGACCCTGGATTCAAACCTTTGACCTTCTGATCACAGGATGAACATCCTACCGTTACGCCACCAACTGTGTGTGTGTGTGTGTTATGGCTACATACACAACATATACAACAATATATCGCAATACTTCCTTTCACGATATACAGTGCTATGCAAAAGTTTGGGCACCCCTGATAAAAATAACTGTATTAATTTATAACTTGCTAAGCTTGAGAGACAGCAACTTAATTTTAACATATTTGATAACTTAGGGAAATAGCAACAATTCAGTAGTGAAATATTTTTTTATTGGGCCAACAGAAACAATGTAATGCTCATTTAAACAAAAATAGGCAGTTGCATAAATTTGGGCACCCCAAAGGAATAATCCCATTAACATTTCGTAGAGCCTCCTTTTGCTGAAATAACAGCCTGTAGACGCCTCCTATAGCCACTCACAAGTCCCGGAATTCTGGCTGGTGGTATTTTGGACCATTCTTCTAATATGCCTCCAGTTCAGTCAGGTTCGATGGCTTCCGGACATGGACAGCCTGCTTCAACTCAATCCATACATGTTCAGTGATGTTCAGGTCTGGGGACTGGGATGGTCATTCAAGAACATTGTACTTGTGCCTCTGCATAAATTCATTAGTAGATTTTGAGCAGTGCTTTAGATCATTATCGTGCTGAAAAATCCAACCCCGGCGTAACTTCAACTTTGTGACTGACTCTAGAACATTCTTTTCAAGAATCTGCTGATATTGGGTGGAGTCCATGTGGCCCTCAACTTTAACAAGGTTTCCAGTACCTGTGCTAGCCACACAGCCCCATAACATGATGGACCCTCCACCAAATTTTACTGTTGGCAGCAAGTTCTTCTCCTGGAACGCTGTGTATTTTTTTCACCATGCATAGTGCCTCTGGTTATGACCAAATAACTCTATCTTAGTCTCATCTGTCCACAGTATTTTTTTCCAGAATATTTCTGGCTTGTCCAGATGCTCTTTTCCATACCTCATGCGGCTCTTCTTTTTGCACATCACCCTTCCACTGTGCTGTTCCTGGTGCAAAGTGCGCTGGACTGTGGATCGATGTACAATGACACCATCAGCAGCCAGATGTTGTTGTAGCTCTCTGGAGGTGGTCTGTGGTTCGTCTCTGACAATTCTAACCAGTCTTCGCCTGTGCCTTTGAGATATTTTTCTTGGCCTACAACATCTTTTCTTCACAAGGACTGTTCCTGTGGCCTTCCGTTTCCTAACTACATTTCTGACTGTTGAGACACAGTCCAGACCTTTGTGATAATCTTTTGTACCCTTCTCCTAATTCATAAAAATGCATTATCTTGGTTTCTAAGTCAGTAGAGAGTTCTTTAAAGGTTCCCATGTTGCCACTCTATAAGAGGAAACCAAGGACAAGTACGACTAGCAAGTTATGTATGTTAAACCATTTATTTTGATTGGTTGCAACTGTCTTTGTAGTTTAAGGTCTAATGAGCTAATCAAAGCAATTTAGTGCTGCAAACTGTCAGTATTAAATGACTGCAGGTCTTCAGAGTAATGCGAGTGAGAGGGTGCCCAAACTTTTGCACGTCCCATTTTTCAAACTTTATTTTATTTCATACAACTCAATAATGCTACATTGAGAATTTTGATTTGATAAACATCCCCTTGTCTATATATTTCTAGAAAAAAAAAACACATCTTGCTGCGATCTTCTCTTATGAAGACAGAGCTAATTATCATGCAACCTCTTATACATTTTATCTTAACATTTTTAGTGTCCACTACTTCAGTGTGTTAAAATCCAAAGGCAATAAAGTTCAAATTCAGTTCTGAGTTATGTTGTTTTGGCTGAATTATTAATCTAATGTGATTCATTAAGACCACTCAGATCATACACAGCCATTTATGTCACAGTATGTGTAGTATCACAATATATCGTGATATAATTGAATCGTGACCCATGTATTACGATGTGTATCGTATCATGAGGTCCTTGCCAATACCAACCCCTAGCGTGTGTGTTCTTCCCCAGTCTGCTGTTAATTGATTTTATTAATGAGCTGCTCCACACTCCATAACACATACAGACTGATGATCATCACTGTGCAGCACACACTCTCACACACACTCACACACACACACACAGATACTAAGCAGTGTTTGTAAAGCACAGTCTCAAGTCTCTTTCACACTCTATACAAAACACTCCACAACAGCTCCAGATACATACACCTCACTCATATTTCCGCTCAACACTGACACACACTCGCTACCTGCAGATCTGCGTGTGTGCGTATGTGTGTGAGTTCCCTGCCTGTCCGCCTTTTATTTGACATCTGACCCGTGTGTTGTTAGAAGAGAGCCACTACTGTTTAATTAGCTGGGTTAGTGAGGGTCTTCATGACAGCACACTCACTCAGCACCGCTTACCTTGCGCACCGAGTGAGCATTAACCAGAATAATGTGCGCACTGTGTTACAGTGTATGTGTGTGTGTGTGAGACTCAGCTGACTCAGTTTGTGTGCTGTAATAACTGCATTATTAAATTCCTGCTGCGCTGCTCAGTAACGTTAATCCTCCTGCTTACAACCTTCCAGAATCTGTACTCCTCCATCCCAGGAAGGTGAGGATGAGCTGCGTTCCTCCAAGAACAAGCTCCCTAGGTTTAGGGTTAGGTGTTAGGGTTAGGATCCCTCTCTCCTTTGTCTGTCCTCCATCTCTCTTCAGCTCCTGCTCTTTAGTAAACCTGATGCACTGCTGGTTCTGTTTCGCCCCGCTGTTCTCAGTGATGCAGTTACCACAGTGATTTAGGGTTAGGGTTGTTGTGGTTACCATGGTCCCCGGGAGCCTTGGCTCCTCCTCCTGCGTGACGTTGGGTGAAGGTAGTAGCTGAAGGATGGAGGACGAGGAGGAGGAGGAAGGACAAGGGTTTCCGGAATATTCTCTATAAAACACCTCTCAACACTCACTGGGGATCTTTGGCACCCAGCTTCCATCTCTGGAAGAAATTCACCACACTCGGTGCAACTGCAGGGCTGAGAAAATAATGAAGGACCCGACCCATCCTGGCTACAAATTCTTCTCCCTGCTGCCATCCGGTAGGCGATACAGATCTCTGTGTGCCCACACTACTCTTTTGAGGAACAGCTTCTATCTCACTGCCATAACACTGCTGAACTCTCTACATAGATTCAACATCACACAACAGCTACACTGGACTTAACTGTTCATCAACATTCACTCACTTCTTGTGCAATAAATATTTATAGTATGCAATATTTCATCTCACTCTGAATACTACCTCCTGTGCAAGCTATGCAATCTTATTAGTACTGTACATGTGCAATATACATTTATTTATAGTCTGGTGCAATATTTCACTTGGCATCTTACTTCCTGTGCAATCTATACCTTTGTGTATACATAACTTTAGTTGCATCCCATATTCATTCTCTGAGCAATGTATTTAACTCTATTCTACAACTTGTTCTTTTAAGTTTTATATTTTTAGATTTCTAAATCTTTGCATGTGCGCATCTGCGGGCTAGCCCCAAACGTCATCTTGTTGTACTGGTACAATGACAATAAATCTATCAACACACACGCACAGTGTGATTAAAAGTGTGTGAGAGGCAGTGAGAGTGAAAGATACAGAGGTAGAAAGAGATATTAATGAAGTGAGTGGTGGAGAGAAATAAACATGAAGGTGGATGAAGATGGAGATGAAGATTATTATGTGAAATTCTGATGTTTGAGGTAGAGAGAAAGCTACAGAGTTCCCTCTACAGAGGCAGAGTGAGTGAGAAAGAGACAGTGAGATTAAGATGGAGATAAAGACTGAGGTTGGTATGAATATTATGAAGATGGAGAGAGAGAAGATGATGAAGAGAGCAGCACTTCCTCCTGCACTGCTCCAACCACTTCCCCTTTAATCAGGAGCGTAATCTGCTCTGTGTCGCACCTCAAACTTCATCCTCTAGTCAGGAAGCACAAGGGGGAGGAGCCTCAGAAGTTCTGCATAAGCTGCCCATATGACAGTGACATCACAACCAGACGATACTCACATGGAACTCAACCCAACGCTTTCAGTATCTTTACTCGCTCTCCCTCTCTCTTTCTCTCTCGGCTGAGTGTTGGGTCTCCACCTGATGAATCTCCAGCTCTACCCAAATACCACACGACTGCACTGAGCACACACACACACCCACACACACCCACACACCCACACACACACAGACACACAGACACACACACACCAGATACCCAGAGTGCAACAATGCCCAAGTGTGTGAGGAGATAAAGGAGACAACTGCACCTGCAGACACTGCCGCGTGGAGACTGTGTGTGTGTCTGTGTCTGTTGGGGGGGTGTGTGTGTCACATGGACAGACGTCTTCCTCACCCTCCTCATCAAAGTCACAGTTAGGGAAAGTGGGACGTTGCCTTTAGGTTGTTGAACGGCTGTTTGTAAATGCAACCTTTCTGAGTGTGTTTGTGTGTGTGTGTGTGTGTGTGTGTATGCATGTATTTGTGTGTATGTATGTAGAGAACAAGCTTACACTCTGCTGCATTGTGTGCCAGATAGTCCTCTGGGAGAGCAGTGGAGAGAAAATACAGAAGAGAAGTGTTTCATTCAGACCGAAGAGAGAGAGAAAGAGATGAAGATGAAGAGGAATGAAGACAGAGAGAGAGTCCTGCCTAAAACACCTGATCACTTCATCACCACAACACACCTCCACATCACCATATCAGCAGCTTCTGTACAGCAACACCACTACAGCCACGCAGCTTACTGTACAGCTGATATAGAAATCAAGCTTATTATTATTATGCACCGATACCATTTTTTTGAGACCGAGTACGAGTACCAATACTTATTTTTGGGTACTCACCGATACCGAGTACCGATACCTGTATAGGTCTGTTATTAATAACAATGACAATAATAATAGGATTTTTAAAGAATTTTATCTTTTTTGTTAACCATCCCTTTAAGACATTGACTTGTGAACTGTCCGTTTAAGCTGCTGACATGTAGTAAGGTGTACATGTGATAGGAGCAGTTGCTGGAGCAGGAGCAGCACCATCATGACACACACATACACACACTCTCACCAGGCGGTCCAGACTGGTTCTCACTGTGGTGGTCGGTCGCTCCTCAGGTCTGTACGGCCGGAACCTAGTGCTGAGGACATCAGAGATGCCACGTGCTGCCCGACTCTGACCCGAGGGTTTAGGCTGACCACAGCCCTGAAACACCTGCAGGAAGCACAGACACAGCATCAGAGTCACACACATGCACACATAGACACACACACCAGAAATTTCATCTGAAACAGCGACTACCTCTTAACCATAACCCGTCTTAAAAGCGCAGACTAAAAGTCCACATTAGTCCCCACTCTCTATTAGCCATATTAGCATCTTTGACCAGATCTCAGGTCAGAGGGGTGCTGGAATATTGTTTTTTCCTAGTCGCATGAGGCTTGGCATGAGATGAACTAAAACGTGTTTCTCCCTCCAAACCATCGACACACGAGCAAGGAGTTAAAAGCTCAGCCTGAGGAACATCCTGGAAGTGTTCTGGCTTCCTGAAGGATGTTTGCTAACCGTCATTCTTTGCCGGCTGTTTGTGTGTCTACTGCATCTATTTTACCTGAGGCTCCACGCTGCAGGAGATTCAACATGTCCAGAATCATCAGCCTACCCTCCCTCATGCCCAACACCCATCTCCTTCTGTCTGCCACATCCCATTTCTCCTGCTGACCACTGACCAACAGGGAACTGCAGAAGTGTCTGGACGTGATGTTGTATTGACCAAAAGAAGGAAAGAGAGTGTCCTGTCACATCTAACCCTAAATCTTCATAGCAAAGGAAACCACAGCTCAGGTCATTACTACACCATCTAGCAGCCCCGCTGGACTGTGGTCTCTACCTGCACACAGGTGGGTATATATCTGGTAAGTCTGTGAACCCTACCTTGGACGTGACCTGTATGGTGTTGTCCTGCATGGCCATGATGGCATCTGAGATCTTCACATCGATGGGCTCTATCACTGCCTCGATGTTGAAGGGTCCCTCCAGCCATTCAGCCACTAAGAGCATGGCGTCTGCAGGACAGCAGTGACAACACAGGAGTTAGTTCACTCTTTACTCTCTCCCAACACCTTAACCTCACACTGTTCACCTGCACCTTGTCCTGTTCCCCTGCATCTTGACGTTAACCTGTCTGCTTTGTCCTCCTCCCTGCACCTTGCCCTGTTCCTCTGCACCACCCCCGTCCTCCTGCAACTTGATTCTTTCTCTGCACTATACCACATCTCTGGCTGCTGTAAACTCTGCTGCAGTTTTAACTGATAGACATAACGTTTTTTCCAGCAGATCCTCCAGCCCCTGATGTGACACATCGCTTCATGCTGCACGGTGCGTCAATTCAATTAGAGGCAGCAAGTAGATGATTTTGCTTCTGGTATTTAAATTGACAGTGAACATCGTCTTGCTCCCACTGCCCTCCAGTGAAGCAGGAATTCATACCCACATCAGTCATTGTCTGAGAAATTTTCAGAAACAAATTACACAGGAGGAGGAATAATGTGTGTGTCTTCACCATCCCAGCTGACAGTCTCTTACACACACACACACACACACTCTCTCTCTCTCTCTCTCGCTCTCTTTCAGGGAGATGACATGCAATTAAGTCTTGTAGCCTAGCCCTTGTTCCGTAGAGGGTAAAAAACATTATGCACCATGAGTTTACCACCACCTCCGCTAGATCTCATCCTAATGCAGATTCATAAAACAAAGCAGCAAAACAGTTACAGCACCAGGGTTAGTGAAAAGGTCCTCCTTCCTCCTCACACTAGTCTCTTACATCTCCTCCTGTCTCCCTCCACCTTCACCCTCCTCCCTCCACCTCCAGCACCATCTCAGTCTCCTTCTATCTCTGTACAGTGAGGCGTACATGCAGCTCGATGTCAGGGGCCTTGTCAGTGAGCCCCAAATTACCTGTGCTCCTCCTCCTCTATCCTCCTCCTCCTCCCAGCTCCTTCTCTCTGCCTGCTCTCAGTCTCACTGATACCATCAGCTGCATTCAAACTCCGACAAACAGAAGGTTCAATTTCTGCTCCACCTCCACCTGCTCCAACCCAGCGGAGCCTGACACCTGCTTTGTGTTTCTGCAGTGACAGAGCAGCCACAGTGCACACACGCACACACACACCTGTCGTTTACTGATTTGTGAATGTGCTGATATGGTGTGTGTTGAGTTGCTCAGTGCTGCATGATGGCAATGTTTTTAGTCGCTGAGCTAATTGAACCAGAGTAAGATGGTGATGAGGTTACATTTACCCCTTGACCACAAGTACTGGGGACAGTGGAGCACCTCCCCGACCCCCATCATGTCTATTAAAAAACTTCTGAGCACTTGTTTAGATTGCTCTGGACAGTAACACCTCCATCACGCCTGTCTTCCTGGCAAATTAAACTCCTCACAACACACGTCTTAATTGGACAGCTGCTGTCAGCGTCCGGCCCGAGCTGAGGAGGAGGGTGAGGGGGCGCTGCTGGGTAAAGATCGCTCTGCACTTGACAACCTGCAAACATGATGTTAATGCATTCAGCAAACCATCGCTCTTCTGAGTGTGAGATAATAACCACACAAAAACACATCATGAGAAACATGAGGACTGTTCTGACATGATGCTACGTGTTGAGCATCTTAAAGGCAGCATCAGTGGGGTTTAAGTGGATTTAAGCCGGGTCTGGTCAATGTCTACAGGAGATGTAACCCAGGTGTGAGCAGTACGCTCTTAGAAAAGATGTGTTAAAATGGACACAAACTGCATCAAATTCTTAATAGGCGAGTTTTGGGACAACATTTCTCAATTTGTGTCTTGTGACACATTCACTGTGTTAACACTTTTGACAGTGAAAGTGTCAAATAAGGTAACACAAAATGTGTAAACGTATAATATTAACACACGTGCTGTCCTGGGTTACACATTGTGTTGAATGCTGTGAACAAATGCACATGTGTACATTTTAAAACTACACATGACTATGTGTAAAGGGTCTGACTTTTTCCAACACAATTTTATTAATTATTAACATGATATGTGTAAACTAAAGTGCTACACTTGATTTGTGTCATTTCTCTACACATTCAGTCTAAGAGTGTAACGACTTTACTCAACATCAACTGCATACTAACACCACACAGAAGCTCCACTGTTGGCTCGGTCCACAGTGAAAGTCAAAGGAAAAGTGAAAGTGAGTGATTTTTTATCATTGTGAACATACCACAGCACAGCACACAGTGCACCACAACAAAATGTGACCTTTACATTTGACCCATCCATGAGAGAGCAGTGGGCAGCTAACAAGCGCCCAGGGAGCAGTGCTTGGGGATGGTACTTTGCTCATAAGTACCTCATTGGTACATTTTACTGGCCCTGGATTTGAACCAGTGACCTTCTGATCATGGGGCAAACACCGTACCGTTATGCAACCAATTGCCCCATAAGGGAGGTTGTGTAGTTACTGTCTGACTGGAAGCACAAAGCCTCACGTGCTTTCCACCTTCATCACCCCTGCAGCTGGAACTGTGCTGGAGAGATTTCCTGCTGTAAGGCTTTAGTAGCTGATTAGGTCATTATTGGATCAGTTGTGTTACATTTCATCTATAGACGAAGAAGAGAGGACCGAGGCCCTGCCAAAGCTCCCAGAGTTTTTACATGGTCCTATGAGGCTGCAGACGGGTTTGACATCTACTTGGCCTCAGGCGAGCAGAGTGGAGTGAAGTCTCTAGTGGCGATGCCACAGGCGAAGCGTGTTAACCTTATGGAAACCCCCTGGGGAGGCAGCAAACCCTATAATAACTCGCCTCCTTAGTTTCTGATGTCTGATGTGGAAATGAACTCATCATGTTCAGTAAGCTGCACACCAGAGTGGAAAAAGACATGCAAATGTTGATGCAAAGACTGCTGGAAGTTATTTCTGCATGAAACCAACATTACTCACAAGCAAAGATCAGATTGTTCTCATTGCTTTTTATTCTTCAACCTGGTTTTGTTGCCAGTGCAGCGTCTCAGAATGGATTAATAAGCACTCTTACCCCTGAGCACCACTGATTTAGTGACCTCTCAATGTTGCTTAATTGTTTTCTTTGGTGAAGCCTCTGAGTCTGTATCTTACTGCTAAGTTTTTCCCCCTTAAACCAGCAGAGTGAGAGCAGTCCCTCATCAGTCTGGTTAGGGAGGAGGTACACTGCCTCCATGAGGGATGAAATGGAGGCAGCCTGACCGCTTGATCAATGAGCCTCCAAAGCCTTATCTAGTGCTCCTGCAGATAAAGACCCCATATCCCCAAAGCAGAGGTTAGAACCCACCAGCCTGCCACCAGTCCATCACACACCCATAAATATTCAAAACAGAATCCCACTGATTGAGTGGACAGTTGGCTGAAGCACTTTGTGCTGTTTGGAAATCCATAACAAAGAGAACAGAGCCTGAAATGTCAGTCCCTCAGGAGGAACAAAAGCAACAGACGTGGAAGACCCTAACCCTACTTTTGTTGGGGCTGTGACTTAGTGACTTTGTGATGGTGCTGATGTTGTGCAGCCCTGCCTGAGATACATTTCCAATCTCACCTGCAACAGTGCAGAACTTCCCTACTCACTGGACCTCAGTGAAGCTGCATGCATAAATCCCTCCACATCACAACACACACACACACACCTCACAAACAAGAGGCAATGCTTCTTACCAATAAAAAGGTTCCACTCAGGGTCCAGGTCAGCCTGGTTGGCCAAGCAGCCCTTGATGACATTGTGGCAATAGTTCCTGCAGGGCTTGAGGCCGGACAGCCCAGCACAGTAGGGGCAGTATAGCATTCTGGTCAGAGCCTTACTGCAGCCCGGAGACACGTTCACCTGAGAGAGAGTGGAGAAAGTCATAAATACTGCAAAGTTTAATGAATAACATAAAACTGGAATCAGCCTTCCACCTGCCCCAAACTGACCACACCCCTTTAATCACTATCTCACCAACAGCCACACCCCATTCAGTAAGGACCTCCTGACTGGTCTAATCCTGAACTTGTCTTGACCTTAAGGCCTGTAGAAGTCAGACCGTGTTACCCCAGTGAGGTGCAGCAAGCCAGCCAGAGCATCAGTATGTTCCTCAGTGTTGCTAGCATAGGTTTGACTTGCTACAGTAGTGCAGCTCCCCTCCTCCCCCTCATTAGAGCACTAACTCAAGCTGTTGTAATTGTTTGAGATTGCTGCTGATGTGCCACTTGTTCATCTGTCACGAGCTGCAATACATGTGTTAGCAGCGGTGGCAGCATAATTGGAAGTACAAGCTGCAGGACACAGCTACACCTGCAATCCCCCTCACACTGAGATAAACTCCACCGTTTAACTTTCTGCTCTTCTCTGATGTTTCATCAAAGCCAGATGCCAACTGCACCACTTTATCCCTCCCTCCCTCTTCCTCGAGATACAGGTTGATCTACAGTAGCAGCAGCATTCAGGTTGCTTCCTCCTGTGAACTGCTCAGATGAAAGGGATAAAACAGGCATTCTGTTGGGAGCAATTTCACACCTCCTCCCCACAGCAGACTATGAAGATGTTGTGATGGTGATTTCATCACAGCATGTCACACTAAACAGGCACCCAGGAAAATGCTCTCATTAGCCATGCCACTGTCTGCTTCCCTGTCACCACTTTTTCTTGTTGTTGCCCTGCATCACAGGGACGCCGCTCGCTCCCCAAGGATGAGCAGAAAACTCAGTTATTTTTATGTTTTTTTTAATTCCTCAGTGTGACACTTTCCATTTAATGGTCTCCTGAAGGAACGACAGAGCACTGATGCCCAGGCCATCCTTGTCTAACATAGACATGCCTCTGGTTTTCTATTTGAAAAGAACCAAAGGGAGAACAAGGGCTTCTGTGTTCCAGGCTTTTAAACGTCTAGGCTGAAGGAATCTCACTTTAACTATCGCTTTAGATTGTGTCTGTGGATGTTTACGCCAAATGAAATGAGTTTCCCACTTTACACCTCAATTCACTACCAATAAACTCCTCCTAACTTGTCCTGACTACACTGTTACCTGAGCTATGAGAACACTGACATCACTACTATATTAGCTAACTGTTGAATACACCTGCAGCATACATCAGACTCTTGTGTAGAGCTCCTTCACTCTCCTGATTACAGAGACAGGCCCCCTAGAGACTCCCTGGGTCAGGAACTGACCCCTTAACCCCTCTGACCGCACTGAGTCTGTCTCTGTAGTTAAGCTGATGAAAGCAACTTAAGACCAAAGTGTCACCTTCATACCAGAATGTAGAAAATCTTTATAAGGACCACTTGCAGTGCTAGAGCTTCACACAGTGTCCCCATTTCCTGCTGCTCGCTCTGTTTTATTTCCACATTCTTGTCATCTTTTGTTGCAGTAAGTATGAATGACATTATTACTCTTTTATTGTCGCCAACCCATTTCATTTTCGGTACGTGGTTTTATATATCTATATTGGTTCCAGGGCTTATTATTGCCTTCCGTAAAGAGGCCACCAAGAGAAAATGTCACCTTCCCTTTCAGCATGGTTATTTATAAGAAGCAGCATGCCACTGAGATGAGTCTTCAGCATTTCCTCTGTCTACAGTTTCAAAACTTGTACAGTTACACTGCTGATAATCACACAATACGTCCAAATCGGATGTGTAGGCTCGTGAAGTGGGGAAATCAATGAAGAGGGAGGAGGGAGTAGCAGCCTGGACCCAGACTCACATGCCCAAATTCTCAGCAGACCGAGTGTCCAATTCTGTCAGCCTCACGGCCAATCTGCAGTCTCCACAGTACTGAAACAAGCCTGACTCTCTCCACAAACTACATCTTCATTTTTCCTCTCTGCCGCTACAGCAGGTGATGGGGGTCAGTTCTCCACTGTACCGACTGTAATAACACTCAGCTGAGAGCCGTGCTGAGCATTTCCTAATCACTACACAAATGCTCTACACATCTGTAATGATCCACTTCCCCTCCACGTTCCCCGAGGTGGCAGCTTAAGTGATTATCGACGTGGTTCATTGATCCTGTAGGACATGGTTTACTCTTCATAAATGTCAAGAGAAAATCACACAAATGTGAAATGATTTCTCAGACCGGGCCATTGACCAAATGGAGGTCATGCCTTAATTAAGACTAATTTTAGAGTACATGAAAGAGCATCAGTCAAGAAGTGGACAGCTATCAGAACTCAGTGCCCAGTGACTGAACTTGATACTTGAAACTCAAAATTTACATTTACATTTAAATACATTTTAGTGAAAGTGAGTGAAAGCAAACACTCTTGTTCAGAGTGACTTCCCTCTGCTGATTTCAGGAACAGTCTTGCTACAGCATCTTAGGGTTAAGGGTCTTGGTCAGGGACCCAGTGGTGGTAGTGCTGGAGGTAGGATTTAAAGCCACAACCACTTGGTCCAGACGCCACTAGACCACCACCAAAACTACAGATTAAGCAGAAGAAACTTTACAAGAACCTAACTAAACTATATTTACAATAGATTTAGTTTTAGTTTAAACAATAACTGTACATGTGCACATTACCATATAATTCTATGTTTAAATACAATACTGTACCTAATAACTACACAGATATATATGTCTGTGTTTGATTAAAAAATGGAATCTGAGTGCTCGTTTACCTTTTTTCATTTTGCTGTCTAAACAAATTTGGGAGAGTTAAGAAAAATAATAATTTGAAAAATGAATAAAATACTGATACCTGGATGGTGCAGCACTAAAAGTGAGACAAGGGGACAAGCACACTTGAAGACACAGAGGGACAGATGAGGTTTAGGGCTGCATCTCAGGTGTGGGGGGGATTTGGGTGGAGGAAGAGTGAGAAATTTGGAGTGTTCAGTGCTGGATCACCGAGCCACGCTAATGTGCCACCTCCACCAACAACAAAAAGCACAATGGAGTCAAGCAGAAGGTCCTAAATCCTCCATAACAACATAGCACACACACAGGCCAACTTGGCACATCACACCACACTTACTCTCCCACACACACACACATACACACACTCATATATACACACTCTCACATACTACTGCCAAGCAGACTTGGAAAGAAGCAGGAGTTGAGGCGAATGTGACCAATTCCCAGCTGAGATTTGTACAAATCCCAGAATATTAATTGGTGTGTGTGTGTGTGTGTGTGTGTGTGTGCGTGTTGAGATTAGGACGAGGTGTAAAATGTCTAGTGGAGTGTGTTAAAGTTGCATGTGGATAGTTTGTTGTTCATGTTTCTGCATTACTACTATTTTATAACATATTGTTTACTTATGATTGAACTCATGAAGCTACAAACTGCACTTTTAACACCACGGGTCTGAATCAGCATCAAGCTGCAGGGCCACAGCTTGGGCTAGAGACCTTTCATCAGCTTTTGGGTGGGGTCATTAAGCATCAGTAGCACTGTGAGTCCCTGTAGTCAGCTGTCCATCTGTCAGGGAGAAGAGCAGCCAGCACTGAAACACTGATTACCCTCAACACCATGAGTATTAGCATGCCAGATGTGGGCTTTGTTACATTTTAGAGGGCACCACCAGGGAAATACACACACACACACACACTATAGCAGCTCCAGGTCAGAAGTGTAAACTGGAAGTACTGACAGGCCTGAGAGTGACAAGAATGTGATCTGCACCAGTAGCACCACTACACACCTCCAACCACACAAATTAGTATGTTAAAACCGAGATTAATTAGATCAAAAGAAAGATGTGTGTCTTGTACAGGATCATCTCTGCTAACTTGCTCACACCACTGCACCTTCACCTCAACCCCAACACAACCTGCAGACTACACCCGACTGCTATAGGGAATGGAGAATGGAGTAAAACTCCTGGTGCATTGCTAAATGCGGAGTGTTGGAGCTCTGCTGCTCCTGCTGTCTGCTACCACAGCCTCCGTCTCCGTCTAAAGGTTTACTTCCTTTGTTTAACCCCTCAGCATGGAGACGGCTCCAAAATAAATCAGATCTACCACCGCTGGCACCACGCCCTGCTGCAGCGACACACACACACACATACACCAGGTAACAAAGACAAGAGCTCTTATAATCTCTGTGCCTGGCAGCCCCGACCCACACACTGAGCTACACTCTGCTGGGAGTACAGCTCTCCTGGGGCTCTCTGTCTTACACACACACATTCCCATAAGCACTACACATTCACAATGGCTATAATGACCTGTAGTATGTTTGTGGAGGAGGACGAGGGGTGAGTGATGGAGAGCCGTTAGAGAGCCACACCACTTAATGTATCACTGTTCAGGATGCCAGTCATCATTCCTCAAAGCTAAATGACATTCAAGATGCCGCCAAGTGTCAGATGCAACCAAAGTGCTCAAGCAGAGCGGTGCCTGATGGGGGAGAGTCACAGAGGCACAACCTGCAGAAGGCAACACTTTAGCAGAGTGTCGCTCCTGGTTTGAAAGAACAATTGAAGACAGCATGCTAACTTGTTTACATTTGTGTTTAATCATAGTTAGCCACACTAATATCTCTAGCAATTCTGTTCTGATGTTAAACAATCATGTCTTGCTAGCTTCTGCCTCCTGCAGGATCCCGGACCTGCGCAGCTCATTCTGCTCACTGCTTGTCAGAGAATTGCTGGAATTGGGAGATTTCCCACGTCTGACACTCCCGGGCAAAACACGGCACTCCACTGCTGTTGATGCGAGGAGGAGACGGAGCAGATCTGATCAGCTCTGTCAGTTTCCACGATCCACTCTGGCCGTCCTTGGGCTGCTGTAGCATCTCTCAGGTGTCTTGGCACATTAGCACAGCGTCTTACTCTCTGTACACACATACTCCATAATCCACAACCCGAGGCCGTGTCCCCACATCACACACAGAGCTTCTGAATCCTGCATTGGACTAATTTGAACTCAGCTTCAGCTCAAGGGAAACCTCAACTATTCTCTCTCTGTTTAATACTTTTTCTACATGCCTTGTGGGTGTACGCTGCTAATCAGGACACTTTCATAACTTAGAGTCGCCCACAAACTTATAGAATTGTCAAGTTTTCTTTTCACAGATTCTGGTTCACAACCCTCTGATGCTGCCGCTGGAACAAGCACGGTGCTCGATGTTGCGATTAATGCTAATTATCCTGGGTGCCGCACAAGTGGATACATAACACCTGCTATTAGCACTGTGAGAGTGACAAGAGCCAAAATCCTAAGTGACCTTAGATGGGCTGCTGCAGCGCTGGGTTAGTCCACAACATGCAAAACTGCATCAAGATGTTTCATAATCATGCTAGCTAGCTTCTCCTGCCATATGGCACGTCTCTGTCTCACAACACATTCAAGATTCAAGATTCAAGATTCTTTATTTGTCACGTGCAAGTTATACAGGTACAACAAGCAGTGAAATGTATCCAGATCCGCTCTTTTAACTGTGCAATAGACAAGGAAGATAGAGACGCAATACAAACTTACAACATAAATACTAACTTAAATATGGAGTTAAATGTGCAAACCTGAGATTGTAAAAATTGTAAATGTGCTAGGGCAGAACAGGTGCAAAGAGATGATTTTTTAAAGTGCCAAGTGCAGCTGCAGCATTGTACATACCAGAGTAGAGCATGTGACAATGAAGTGGCAACCAGGTATTTAAATGGTGATGTGCAGCTCCAGGTTTAGGCTGACATACTGATCTGACCTCTACTGCCGTCCTGCCACCTGCTCATCTGAGAGCCGCATCACTAATAAATCACACAGGTACAGGAGAGGCAGAGAGTCTTCGTCCAATCACAAATCAGCTCCTGCACTAAGCCACGGCCCACTTCCATGGCATGGCCGTCACTCAAGCTCGTTTACGCAGCCGTCAGGGTGCAGAGCCCGACAAAGCCAGCAAACAGTGCAGTTCTCATGGGAGAGGAGAGCACCAGCCTTACACAGGGTCAGACGAGGAGAGAGGGAAGAAGAGGAGGAAGAGAGGATGAGGAGGAGAAGATGAAGATTTTTCTATCTGCTGCTCTGACATCTCCAGAATAACAGAGATAGTTGTACAGTTTGGTGCTAAAGCCCTAATCCCTCCAGCTGAGGAGACACAACTCTCACCTCTACGCAGCTTACAGACCTCACACACACACACACCATCACATCCACACACAACACAACAAATGACAAAGTCATACACTGTCACTCTTACTGTCAAATCTTACTGGTAAAGTGATGGTTAGATATGAGAGAGAAATCTGATGCAGACGGAAATATTGTTCAGATAATTCTCACATTGTTGCTGTTTTCTGCATAAACTTCTGAAAAACACATATTACACAATCTGCAAACTGTACCATTAATACCATCCAGACTACACACAGCCAGCTTTACTACCTTCTACAGTATCTATATCCTATCATATAAATATATATTTATCAATTGCAACTTTAATGCAGCATACTCTATTTTTTGCACTTTAATACTCTAAATATACTGTATATCAAGTCAAAGTCAAAGTAAACGTTATTGACATTCCTGCTATTGTATATTGTATAAGTGTCACGGTCCCGGCCATCTTAGACGGGACCGTGCCAGCGTGAACCCAGGATAAGTGTCTGTTTGTTTGTTTCCTGTCTCCTGGGTTCACTTCGGGTGTGGTGTGTCTGTGGTGTGTGTGTGTTTGCTCCTCTTGTCTCTTCGGGTTAGCCTTAGCTGTCTATGTTAGCTTGCTCCTCACTTCCGGGTTTTGAGTCCACACTTCGTGTGCCCTCCCGAGTAGTTCACTCTCTGTTTAAAGCGCACCTACTTCCTGGTATGTTGTATGCACTGCGTGTTCCCTACCTAGTAGGTTAGGATCTGTGTAGAACACCCCCTCGCTTATTGTTGAGTTCAGCTGTGTCTCGTTCTGCCTTGAGTTCTGGGATTGGTGAGAGCACTCGTTTGTTGAGTTCTGTGGTCTTATTTAAGCCAGTTTAACCCAAGTGTCTCTGAGTCTGTCTCCCTCATATTTTGTGTGTGGTTGTTCCTGTCTCGTCGTGACCATTTTCTCCCCAGGCTCGTAACTCCCAGTGTGGGTTCCCCGGCTGGCCAGACTACCGTGGAGGTTTCAGAGTCTGGGCCTTTGACATTACACCTCCCGAGTCTTCAAGCGTGAGGACACCACTTGTTCTGGTTTACTCGGGGAGGTTCTCCTCCTTTCGTGCAATGGCTACAACTGGGAGCACGGGCCTCACCATTCTTTTGTTACTTTGTTCTTGGTTTTGTGTTTTTGGGCTGCTTCCCTTTTTGTGTTCACCTATCCCTCAATAAACCCTTCTCACTTGCCTGCAACAGCGTCCTCATTCCTTCCCTTCTCCTCACCGCAACCACATACCCCATGACAAGTATACAGAGAGACGAGACAACGTAGCTCCAGTTTTAACAGTGCAAACAGCAAACATGGTACGAGGAACAAATAAGGCACAATAAAAAATCTAAATAGAATATAAAATGGTCACTTTAAACTAGAAATACAATATAAATGTAAATTTTTTTAAACTTTAAACTAGAACAAGAGACAATAACAAGAAAGAGAGACATCATCTTAATACCCCATGTGCCCCAACCCTAACACCTCAATAGCACAGTCTACATACTGCACCTTTAATTCCCCCCTTATCAAACACACCACACGTTTTTAACACAGAGACTACATAGTGCACCTTTAATTCTCCCTTATTGAACATAGCACAACTTTATAACAGAGTCTACGTACTGCACCTTTAGTACTAAAACATCCCCAGTGCTAAGCAGATGACGTAAAGCACCAGAGCGAGTAAAAGCTGAGATTAAAGGTGTAGGTGCATGTGTTAAAAACAGTGACACTGCTCACCTTGGCGACACGGTTGGCCACCTCACGGGCCACCATTAGGCCCTGAACGAAGGCGCGGGTGGCGATAAAGGCACGCGTCACCAGAGCCTTGAGCTTGCGCAGCGGGTTGCCAAAGGGCCGGAGCTGGTAAGTGTACTTGGTGACACATTCCAGGTAGTCATCACTGAAGCTGAACTGGGAGTTGAGCAGCTGGAACACGTGCTCCAGCAGCCGTGACCAGAAGTCATTCAGCATGTCCTCCAGGTTGACGTTGCCACCAGTGTAGTAGCGCTTCAGCTCTGAGAACAGCTCCTCGAAGATCTCTGAGTTGCGAGTGTACAGCTTGCCGTAGGTCCGCACAAACATCTCATTCAACGACTTCTCTGAGTTGTCAAGTAACTCCAGGAAGAACTCTGCGGAAAGGGAGGGCAGGAGGAGACAAAAGGGGGAAAGGTCATTGGTCAACAAACTTTTGCTGATGCAACTTACACAGAAACAGGGTTAGGTCATGAGGAGCCTGACTGTAACTCCACCCACACCTCTTTTCCACTGCACTGGTGTGAGTGCCACATTTTCCCACAAACCCGTGTCACTTCTAAAACATTGCAACCAACTGGTCTAGAACCAAGAACACAATGTCATAAGAGGTGGGCGTAAAGAGCCTACTAATATAATACAAGCAGGTGCGATGTGTGGTGTCACACTGTCATCAGCTGCCTTCTAAATCAGTGGAAATGTGGGCCAGTGAGAAGTAGAAGAGATGCTGCTCCTCACAAAACACACTCACTACACACACACACTCTCTCTCAGTTAATTATAATTCAACAACTCTTAATGACGCAGACACACCGCCTCATAATGTGCATAAACCCTACAGCTCTCACACACACAAATTAACTTTTCTTTACACACTCCAGTGGGCCTGCTGTCTACAACGTGCTCCGGAACTCTGTGTGTGTGTGTGTGTGTGTGTGAATAAGAGAAAGAACAGAAACAAGTCTCTTTACACTTGCAGTCATCTCTGCATTATTTACTACCTGCACACTAATTAACCTACACACACACACACACATCAGCAGCACCAGGCTTATCACACCACGCATTACACACACATCCCCAGTGGGCTAAAAGTAAGAAACAACCAGACAAACAAAGGGCAGAAACACACACTCACACACACACACTGTTGTCTTTGCTGTGTTTACAACAGGCTCGGCTGCTTCTCTGCCTCACAGTAAAACAGGAGCGCTGGGGATTAAACACTAGCATTAAAGAAAGTGAGATTAGAAATCCACCACACACACACACACAGAGTTGTGTCTTTTCTTTGGTCTTGCATTAAAGGAATAATAAAAAAAAACCCATAGGAGTAGTTAGTCACTCGGCTGATGTTCCTGACCACACTGTAACAGGGAACTTATAACTCCCAGACCACCCCCTTTTCCCCTTCCTCATTAGGTGCTAAAGCAGAGCTGTGATTATTTGTCATTGTGAACACACCACAGCACAGCACACAGTGCACCACATGAAATGTGACCTCTGCATTTGACCCATCCATGAAGGAGCAGTGGGCAGCTAACAAGCGCTCGGGGAGCAGTGCTTGGGGACAGTACCTTGCTCATGAGTACCTCAGTGGTAACTTTACTGGCCCTGGATTCGAACCTGCGACCTTCTGATCATGGGGTGTTATGGTCCCAAACTAACTCACAGGAACATCATAACATAAAAGGCCACAGAGTCCGGTCTCTCAATCACAAAAAGTAATTTATTCACAATACAAAATTATATACAAGAAAACATTGACGGCTGCCAAATAAAGAAAAACAAACAAAAGAAAAACAGAAGACCCTACCATACCTTCCTCAGTAGTACGAACAAGCTTGCCTACCTCCTGACCGAGGTACAGAAGCAGAAAAATGAAAAGGTAAGTCTTCCGAAACCTAAATTACTACACTAACTAAACTAAACTAAATGTGCACAAAATAATTCAGCAGTCCGTCAAGGATCAACACATCCACTAACAAGTGTGCCAGCATGCCTGCCTGGGGTAATGACAAAGAAAGAGTGAGGTGAGAGCCATCTTGGAATGAGGGCAGACTTTATAGGCAGGAAGGCCGGCCCCAGTCGGTACGCATCCAATCCAGTCCTCAACATCCAACTGCCACCTACAGGACAAAGTTCAACATACACCCAAAACAGCCAGCCGTAACATGGGGCCAACACCCTACCAGAAATCCCTCCTTTATAAAAGTCATTCCAGACTGATGCAATTATAAAGCAGCTTTATGGGGCTGATATTGACACCTAGCATGGTGGAACATTTACACACTAATCCTTGACAGCACCTAGGTTTCCCATGAGAGTCAAGGTTAATTTGGGCTAATTAAAAATCATCCAAGCTTGCCTTTAAATGAGCAGCCCAAAGACTGGAAAAGACCAGGACCAACAGACCAGCTTCGGTAGGAGAGATGAGAGTGAAGGAGACATCGGTGAAGGTGAGGGTAGAGCGTTTTCTTGTTATTAGTTCTTGTTCTCCAACTGTCAGAAGCTTTACTAACTAATTTTCTAACTTTTTCTAACATTTCCTTCATTATTATAAGTTATTCATGACTTTTAGTAATTGACTTTTTCATGGCCTGTTTTGTCAACAGCAGCAGTGTCAGATGACAGCAGGGACTCCAGAATGCTGACAGTAAATAATTTGATTGCTGCTGGTGTTTATTTTTGACCTTCATCACAGTCACTCAGTAAATGTGAGCATTAGAACCAAGATTCGTACCGATGCCTGGGTCTGTTAGAGCTACGGCACTATTGGGAAATCATGTCTGCCAACTCTGTTGTTATAAGGGGATTTATTCTTGTCGCTGGCATGAGCTCTTTACTACGCTGTCATCTCCATGGTGGCCATCTTGGCACCCCCTTTTATTCTATTTAAATATTATATATAACATATTGTTTATTCCATGTGCCCTATTTGTTTTTTGTTGTTTGCACTGTGAAAAACTGGAGCCACATTGTCTGGTCTCTCTGCATACCAGTACAGTATATAGCAGAGATGACAAAGTTTTCTTTACTTTTTACTTCACTCTCAACCTGACTGACACTGGAACATAGAAATCAAATGACCAGCAACACAAGAAGACCTGTGCCTGGTTTTACAACAGCCATCAACTAAGCATTTCAACCAAGAAGCGTGCCTTCACCTTCACAGCGCCGGTCCCACGGAAAGCCAAAGTCAAAGTAAACTTTGTCATCTCTCTTATATACTGTACGGATACACAAAGAGACGAGATGACGTGGATCCAGTTTTAACAGTGCACAGAGCCCCACAACACCCCACAGAGCCCGACAGAATCCCACAACACTGAGCCCCAGACACCAGGGGTCACTGGGACGTTTCCAGCTGTTGAGCGGCCATCTGTCTTCTTCTCTTCCATTTTAATTAGCTGCACATCTTTCATGTCACATCTTTTTCTCTCCAGCACTGCTACCCATGCCAAAGATCAGCACAGACGGGCCAGCGCTGGTGTTCAGCGTCGAGCTCCTAAAAGCTGCTTTTTATGATGGCATGTAGGAAAGGCAAAATGAGACGTGATTTGTCAAAGTCTCAACGGTTAACGACTGCAGGCGAACGTGGGCTGGTGCAAACTCACCGTCGAGTCGCAGATAGTTTGCAGAGAGATGAATCATGGTGTTCTTCTGTTTAAAATGTTAAACATGGATTTCCTGGAGTTTTTCACACAAATTCCACCTCCACTGAACATGAGCCTCTTATCAGCACATATTTCTGTAGATGTGAAATTACTGTTTTACAGCCGTGAAAGGGAAAGACAATAATTTTACAACTAACACCATATATCCAGTATTTATTGCTGGAGCAAAGTGTTCTCCTTTTTACCGCCCCTTTTACAGTGAGGACTGTTGAAACCACATAGAGTTCTACATATTCTAATGTGACAACATAAAGGCATTTTGAATGTATTAAAATACAAATGTACTACTCTAAGGAAGTAGAAAGAGTCACTGCACCAGGTGCATAATCCTTAGGGGCTAAATCAAGGCTATGTTTTGGGTGTAATATGCATTAAACCAGAGTTCCAGTTTCTATCCCCTGCAATTGCTACTGTAGTTGAGCTGCTCCAGACTGTACACCACATTTTATTTGTTCAAATCACAAGCATTTTTGCACCAACAACATGTTTGACACCATCTCACACCAACACTAACACCCCTATGGATGGAGTAACGTCATTCTCACAGGGGGTATAATTTGGGAAGGTGAAACACAGTGGTGATGTACATCTAGCAGCAATGCTACATTATGCTGGGTGTGAGATGAAGCCCTGAACTTCGCATCAGCACCACATCACAGCATGAGACAGTACTCCGCTACGCTCCAGCCCCAATGTATCTGATAGCTGCTGTGTTCAATTTCATGCTACTAGAGCATGTAAGAGTGGTGAGAAGAGCTGAAGACCCCGGCACGGAGGCGGCAGCGGCAGGACCGAGTATTATGTCTGATTACTGTGTTTTGCTCGGTAACAGCTCTGATACATTCAATACAAGCATTCAATACACCTCCATCACAACACCACCACGCTCACTGCTGATCACCACGTTGCTGAGGAACACAGCCAGCCCTCTGTGAGGGCCGCCTTACGCTGGGGAGACGCCTAAAAATGTATCCTGGTCTTTATTTAAATGTAGGCAATGTTGTTCTCAAATTAATTTCACATGTTGGCCTGCAGAAAAAGATACTGATGACCGGAAAATAAAATTTTTAACTGCATTAATCTCTGACTCGCCCGCTCCTGCTTGGCCTGTGACCCGGACAGAGTCCTGCAGACTTTTTTAGCATGGCGGGATGAAAGCCTGGAATCTTTCTCTCCTCCCTATCTCTCTCCTCTCTCCTACTTCTCTAAGATCCCATCAGTGGCAGGGAAAGTGTCCTGTCATTCAGAACGCTGCTGCACCAGGGCTGATTGACCGCTCGCCTGGCCGACTCGGGGTAATAGATGTGCTTTCACTCATGGACTGCTGACGTGACTCTTTTAGCCAAGCGGCAGGATGGAGGAATATTCCGGCATTCTGCACCCAAGATAAATGGGAGGAAACGAGGGACAGGGAGCAGTGGGATTGGACTTCATGTTATATAGCTGTTATATCAAACATCAGGTCAGGAGACCTAACTCATTCCAAATTTCAGGCCACATTAGCTCAGTCATCATCAGTCTGATCATGAGGCTGCGATATTCCTTTAGAGACACACAATCGATGAGCTCATCTGCCAGTAACATGAAGCCGTCCTGCCTCATAATGAGACTCGGCGCATCGATGCCCAATCCCTCTCCAGCTCCTGGGCCATCTGCTCCATATCGGCTAATTTTTCCACCAGCACTAATGCAAAAAAATCCTTTTCCCCCTTTCTTATGAAACTGAGCGTAATTAATCTGTGTATTATCCTAGCATTGATTTTACAGGACTTTTCTACACTGTAAAAAATCTAACCTTCAATTGTTAACTAAAATTAGGATTCTAAGTTGAATAAGCAAATATACCTAACAAATGTTCACGTAACTTTAAAATATGTGTTTAGTTATTTTTCTTCTTCCGATGTTCAAACTAAATGAAAAATAAGGTTGCGTTAAAACGCTTCCTTCAGTTTTAGTACTCGCTGTGAACACTCCCTGTACTTCTCGTAACTGTGCGTGCTAGTTTTCCACTGCGGTGAATCTAGCCGCTCTTCAGAAAAACGCGGTGAAGCCAGCCGCGCTTAAAAAGGTGGTGCGCACATTTTACAAGGTTTACGGTATCGATTAGAAGCCATTCGCTCTTTAAGGGAAACCTTGTGCTCAGTGTTATTTTTCAGGCTCGGTTCTGAAAAAACTATAGTTAAGGATAATTGGAATTTGAAATTACTGCATCTTACATACATTTTGCATACAGTTCCAGACTTTAATGTACAACAAATGAAATAACCAATGTTTATTTGTGTTTTTACATGTGCAGTTTTGGAAAGACAGCAAAATTCTTAATTCAAATAAAGCCATCACCACTTCAGGTCACTGTACTGACAGACCTCATATGAAGATTTACTCTGGCGTTTATGAATAAATTAAACAGCAGCGCTTTGAGCATTTATCTGTTTACATTTCTCATTTTGAGCTAGAATAAAGTCCTTAAATTAAACAAAGCCGTCACCAAACCATCACAGGTCACTTCAGTAGCTACCATACTATTTCCATACCAAATGCAGAATGTTTTTTACTGCAGCATGTGGGAATAACTTAAAAATAAAATCAGCACTTTCAGTATTCATTTGTTCATCTTTGTCATGTTTGATATACAAAAAAACCTTAAATGAAATAAGGCCATCACCACACCATAGGAGATCACTTCAGAAGCTATCATACTATGACTGTACCTGATATAGAGATTTTTTACTGTGGCATTTAAGCAAAAATTAAAAAATAAAATCAGTACATGAAGCATTCACTTGTCTACATGTGTAATGATTTGGAATTAAATAAAGTCTTTGAATTGAGGCCATCACCAAACCTCTCCCTCTTGCAACGACCAACAGGTTTGGATGCCTGCAAGTTTCGGCGAGGATACGCTTTTCGAGCGTTGATAAAGCTTAAGGTAAGACTGACTGCTACTTTTGTCTTATGTTCATTACTATTATGTTTTATTTATACAGTTTGAGGTGAAAAGATTGGTATGTCACCGTGTAGTCGGAGAATAAGTTCTGTAATTTATCATGCTTTGTGTAAAGACTGTTTCTGTGCTTGATAACGTTAAATAGCTAAATTGGCTTGTTTGAAGCTAGGTGACAACGGCTGTATGTTATGCTTCCAGTTTAGCTAGCTAGTTAGCATCAGTACTAAACGAATGTTAATGTCAGCCTTTCAGTAATTTCGTAGTGAAATTTCTTTTTGCAATGTTGGCCAAATGATAATGCAACCAATATACAAGATGTTAACTACATGAAATTACAGAATAAATCTTATATTTGGCATTATACATTGTTTTTAATTAGAGTGGCCATGGTAATTTTGGCGGAAGAAGTAACATGGTAACGCTAACATTAAGGTTAAATTTAGCTAACTAACGTTAGCTATCGTATTTCTTGAACATTTTGCAAGAGAGATATTCTAATGTTTGCTGCCTGATGTGTAAAACAAGTATTTAAGATGCTGGGATGTATTTGTGATAAGGGATTATGATTTGGAGAGGAACTGAAGACTTTACTAGACAAAATGTATATCACGGTAAGTCACTGGGCAGTTGGTAACGTAACTGTAGGGTAGGGTGTTCGCCCCGTGATCAGAAGGTCGCAGTTTCGAATCCAGGACCGGTAAAGTCACCATTGAGGTACTCATTAGCAAGATACCATCCCCAAGCACGGCCGCCCTTGTTGGCTGCCCACTGCTCCCCCACGGATGGGTCAAATACAAAGCTCACATTTCGTTGTGGTGCACTTTGTGCTGTGGTGGGTTTGCAATGAAAAATAATCACTTAATTTCATCTAACATTGGGTGTCTGTGTTTTTGACAATGTTACTAAACACTACTTTGCTCTTTCCCTTGCTAATTATTAGTGTTAGACACTTGAATTTGCCCTCCTGAGATAAGGAAAAAACTCAATGTTCTGTGTACAGCACATAGTTGAATCCCTTGTTGCTTAACAGTGCTCTAGCTTTACCTCTCAAATTCACTCATCTGTGGACATGTCTAATTCTTGATGTTCCATTCCTGGTAAAGACATTTGTTCATGTTCCAGACAACCAATGTGATGGTGCATAGGAAAAGAGCAGCTCTGCAAGAACTACCATTGTTTTTCAAGGAGAACACGGATTCCTTCTTCAAATCTTGCCTGGTATGTAACCCAGTCGTAATTTAATTGTTATGAAGTTGAAATATGGGTATTATTGTGGTTTTAGTAAGCCAACACCTTTAGTTGTTGAGAAACTTGTGGTCATTTTGGCTGGAAAGTGGTTACTAACTTTTAACTCATCAGCAGAAGACCTCAGATAAACATAATGTTGATTTATTATAGTTATTCACTTGCTACATTTTCCAAATTAATGATGCAATTTTTGCACTTAAAACTGTGGACTATAGTACAATTTAAATTAAAGTAATATTCTGGGGCAGTTTGTAACACTTAGGGCATTTGCCTCGTGATCAGAAGGTCACCGGTTCGAATCCCAGAACTAGTAAAGGCACCACTGAGGTACTCATGAGCGAGGTCCCGTCCCCATGCCTATGTCAGCTACCCACTGCTCCTTTACTGATGGTTCAAATGCAGAGCTCACTGTGGTGTGTTCACTATGACTAATAATCACTCACGTTCCTTAAATTGTGTTGGTAATGGAGACTTTTAAAAACGCTATACTCAACCTGGTTGCAGCATCGTGGAGGAAGTCCCTGAACATGTTGATTGTTAAAACTTGTAAAAAAAAATTATCCTAAGTGGTATTTGTTTGATGTGTTTTTGCCCTGCAGGATACTGTGGATGTGGATGGCGGCACTCCTTGTTGAGTCCAGATAGGGATTTTAACTGTCATTGAGGATGACGTTGCCACCACGGAGACAGATGCAAATGTAACGTGTTTTGCTTTGATTATTGAGGAGCGGATCCTATTTGATGACCTCCTTGACCTTCCCGCTACTATGGTTCTTTTTTTTGTAATCTTGAGATCTTTTAACGTTCCAAAAAGAGAGTGAAATAAAAAAAAAGGTGGTATTCAGTAGTTAAATAATCTGTTGTCTCTGTCTTGCTTGTTAAAATGAACATGCAATTATTTGCCTTTAATTTTTTATGTGTTTTGGTAAACTTATAAAGTAAATTTAGAGTGACTTGAGCAAACTTAGAAATGCAAGGCAATCAGCTGCAAAGCATTTCTATGTTTTCTCAACTTTAATCACCATGCAGTTGTGCTAACCTGCTTTTCTTCTTTGGGCTATAATAGTTCACCCAACTGATTGTTTCAATCTCAACAAAATCACACTTACTCTTTGATTGTTCTTACAAAGTGAAGTTGAGTAAACTTAAAGCACTGCCCTGTGTGAACTCACAGTGTAACTTAGGAAATCAAGTCAGCACAACTACATAGGCCTGAAGTTGAGAAAACTTAAAAAAAGCTTCGCAGCTGGTTGCCTTAAATTTTTAAGTTTTCTCAACTTTTTATTTTTTACAGTGTAGCAGAAAGGAGCTACGCATGTAAGACTATCCCTTTTAAGGGATAAATACAAAAAAAATCCATTTTATTTACACATCCACTATCTCTGATTGTTTAACACTTGAGATGTTATTTAATCACAAAGGAGACATTCCCTGCAAGTCATTAAATAAAACCATTAACTACCTCCTTCCTCCCACATGTGAAAGCTTCAAAAAATTCACTTAAAAAATTCATACTCCTTTCACAAAGATTAAACCCTCTGCCATTCCCTCTGCCCACTCCCTACCTGCTACCACTTTCATCTATCATTTTTTAAAAGCCTAAAATAATTGACCTTGAAAAATTAATTACCGGCAATGCCAACGCCCAGCCCCCCGTCGTCCTGCTGGAGTCAGCACAAGCAGAGTCATTTTTCATTCGGTTATCGGATGTCGTTTTCTGGTGTGGGGGGAGCGCTGTCTCTCTGTTTGCCATCTCACATGGCATCCTGGAGCGAAGCGATGGCAAACGATGATATAATGGGCTTTAAAAAGAAGAAAATAGTGCAGTGAAGAATTATGGCACGAGTGTGGTGATATACAGCCTGCAGCGTGTTACTGCATCTGAAGCTGGTAGAGTTTAACCTGCAGCGATGGACACACTTAGGAGTGCTGAGTGGGGTTCTAAGAGAAGCAGTTCATCAGGGATTATCTCAGCGACAGTAATGCTGAGTATAAACTACACAGCTTCTAAAATTCTGAACAAAATGGAGAGTACTAACTACAGATTCTGGTTCTGATTGTGCACCTGGCGAGTTTAACTACAAAAGCATGTATCACTCTTCTTCAGTGCTCATTCAATGTTGTAAGTACAGCAACAGTTTCAGTGGAAAATATTGGGGTTAAGGATGTTGCTCAGGGGCACAGTGGTGGTAGTGCTGGAGGTAGAATAGAGTCAGCCCATAACTCAGTTTCACACCACCGGACCTCCACTACTACTCATGGGACTGACCACCACAAGCACAGAATTCACAGTCCAGACTGCTCTGGTGAAATTCCAACTACTTGTCCAAATCCTAGCTAAAATCTTCCCTTTTACCTGACATTTCTGCACCAACTAGAACCTTGTGGTCTAGGGTATGTTTAGCTATTTATAACTTAGCAGTAGTATTATTAGGGGGCCATGCAGTGGAACACTGCATGAAACCCTATTGGAATCGTGCTGATTTTTTGTATATTTATTTATTTATTTTTCTGCCTTAAAACGCGTTGTGGAGAAAAAACTGTAAGACCTACAGCTTTGAAATTTGGCAGGTAGGTCCGGTACCCCACCCACTACTCAGGCAAAAAAAATTGCACCAAAATAAGCTATTTTGCATTTTTTCCCCAAAAAAAAGCATTTTGCCTAATAACTTTTGAACCGTAGGTCCAATTCTCAAAAATCTTATATCATCTTACTCCTTCGGTTAAGATGAATCTTTATAGACCCTCGCATCTATTTCTGCCATATTTACATTTTCGCTAATTTGCATAAAATGAATACCCATCTTTTTCAAACTCATCCCTGGATTTTTGTCCAATCTGCATGCAACTGGTATCATTTGAATCCCAAGACACTCCTCTTTAATTATTATTGAGCACATTTTTAATTTAGGTCTTCATTTTTCTGTAATATGCAAATAAAAGTGGTCGGCTTGGCATAGAACTGCAACACCACACACCAAGTGTCATAGAAATCTGGCTCTGGGCGGGCTACAGCTTTGAAATTTGGCAGGTAGGTCCGGGACCCCACCCTCTACTCAGGCAAAAAAAAATTGCACGACTCTGCCAGTTGGTGGCGCTATAATAAGCTGTTTTGCGTTTTGCCTAATAAGTTTTGAACCGTAGCACCCTAGAAAAAACGATGAAACGTGTCATTTTTCAACATTTGTCCACTTCGATTCGTCAAAAACTGATAAAGCTGCAAACTGCATGGCCTCCGTAATCACTGCTTGCAATTATATTTATTAATATTATTATATCAGTACGTTTCAGTAAAAATATTATATGTACATAAATGTGTTATAATACAATGTGCAATGTATAATACAATGGACAATGATGATGATGATGATGATGATGATAATAATGATGTCAGTGGAGTGTTGAATCACGAATTCTCCTCAAAACTACCATGACCCAGCCTTTTACTCAGGAGGCTTCAAACACTAATCATTCTCAGTGCTCCTCCTCCTCACAATGCTACTGACCAAACCCTAGTTCTCCACTGCTGTTACAATATCTGCACTATACACTTACATAGACTGTATAGAATTTTGTAATTTTTACTGACCTCATGCACATTTATTGTAAAATTAAACTCCAAGACCATGATTGTGGACTGAGTACCACATCCTAATTGTTTCTCTTTTCACTCCTTGTTTAAAGTTTATATTTTACATTATATTTATATACTGTGTATGTGCCTTATTTGTTCCTTGGTATTAGTTCTTTGCACTGTTAAAGCTGAAGCCACATCATCTCGTCTCTCTGTATACCTGTACAGTACATAGCAGAGATGAAAACGTTTACTTTGACTTTCATACAGCACCCAGGCTTCATCTCACCCTCATTCCATTTCAGGCTTCATTCCACCCTCACACCCAACCTGTTCATCCTCTCACTGCAATGTCCTCAGTCTCTCATCAACATAGGATTGCAGCACTGATTTGGATAAACGTCTATCATGTAAGAAGTGCCACAACTTGGGTGGACAAAGCTAAGAGTGGAGACTGGTGGAGTTTGGATCACATTTCCTCTACAGATCATCAGCACCACCAGGATGAACAGCAACAGTCAGGACCAAAATATACAGTTAGCTGCTAGCAGTAGAGTCATGGCATAACAACATTACAGTTTTACTTGCTAACAAGCAGCTAGCTAACTTAACAAAGATGTGCAGTATCATGACATTATTGCATCCCAATAATTCATGAGACCTGACCTGTAGAGAGACGTGATGTAACCACTCTGCTGACCTAGAACTCTGGGACGTAGGGAACAAGTCCTGCATGTTAACATGATGTGTAAATGAGCCCAGCCCTGCTCCTGAGATCCAGCTCAAGCACGACATAAAGGTCACCATGCTAACCCATCCCTTAAGGGGGCATTCCAAAAAACAGGTGGTTGACGCTCGGCCGTTAGCACCAGCCCCTGCAGGTTCCTGGGATTTCGCTGTGTGATAGATGCTGCATTCACACTGCAACCCCT
Organism: Distichodus sexfasciatus; assembly: GCA_032718565.1. Classification (NCBI taxonomy): domain Eukaryota; kingdom Metazoa; phylum Chordata; class Actinopteri; order Characiformes; family Distichodontidae; genus Distichodus; species Distichodus sexfasciatus. Next base: position 168,240 of record JAVGVS010000576.1, on the reverse strand, counting down.
CAAGAATCAAAGCTAATCTCATCTCATTAAAACCCTTTACAAATTCATTAGCACTAAATGCAGCAGCCACTGTTTCGCAGGGCCACATGGAGCTGCATTCAGTTAGTGTGCTAATTCACAACGCACTGCCTCCATCAACAACAACAAAGTGGAAATCAGAGAACAGCAGCGGACAGCCTCCACCCAGTGGCTAATTACGGCCCTGTTCCAGCACGGGGAAGCAGGAGAGGGGTGTGTGTGTGTGTGTGTGAAGGACAGAGAGTGGGTGATGAATGTAAAGCTCCTTTTTTGTGCTATCAGCAGAGGAAATTAATCTCAGAGCTGTGACCATGAAGCTGAATTTCCAGCTAGTCTAAATGAAATTGTAGCTCTAATGTTGATGTTAAAAACACTGCCATGTAATGACACCAACAGAAAAAGTGCAGTTTCACTCTGGTGATACTTGTGTGTGGTGTTCCCCTGATGCTGATGTGTTGCAGCACTCTGATCCTGTTCTGCTGCTGTGTTGATGTTCATAAACATGTGTAACTGGCTTCCACTGCGATTGTCGTGGCTGGTCCAATCACGCCAAGCTGGACGTAGTGATGGAAATTATCCAAATCAGCAACTCCAAACACGGCACCCTCAACAACGCCAGTCTTACAGCAACCTCACGCAGGTTTATTCCTCTGCTATTTCCTGTCAAGTTTTTACAAAGCTAGCCTCTATTTCTCTCCAGAGGAAGGTGAGGAGCTCCTGATGTATCTGCACCAATAAAGTCAGCAGAGTGAAGGCAGAGCTGTCGTCCTGCTCTCCCCCTCTCTCTCCCTGTCTCTACCTCTGTCTTTCATCTCCCTCTCAGAGTGCTGCCTGCTGCTGCAGGAGGTGGCTTTTATTTTAAACACGTCGGCTTCAATTAGCCGCAGGCCGTCCGTCTAGCTGGCCACATTGATTGCCTCGCCGGCTCAAACTGCCTATTGTTTGGCTGAAGGAAAGAAAGAAAAGAACCTTCAAACATTCCATTCTTACGCCCTCATCCTGAGTTCCAGCCCGAACCGCTGCCAACTTGTTCTGACCCCTCTGAAACCTTTCCACACCACAGTGTCTCCTCTCCACATTACACCAAAAAAATGAGCTCAAGGACGGGAAAAATTAATTGAAGTTAAGAAGCAAACAACCTCATTCATCTAAGCTATTTAAATGTGCTGATGTGATCTGAGAGTTGGCCAAGACAAAGGAGGAGAAAAATTATACATCACATCTCAGTCTGACAGGAGAAACACACTCAATATCACACTTACCTAGTATTATCTAGTACTGCTCTGTCACATACAGAGGTAAAGAAGCTAGCCAGAGCTGCCAGTTATCCACACTGACGCTAAAATGTAGATCAACAACATATCAATGGAGGGACCACAGTCACATCTCCATGATGTCCAATAGTTTAATAGCAGCACAAAGCAGCATTAGGCACAAAGCAATGTGCAAGTCACACACAAGTTCAGCACAATGTGAGTTCTAAATTTGACCCCTCTGTGTAAAAGCTGGGGGCAGTTGATGGAGGCAGTGCATAAGGAGCAGTGCTTAGGAATGATGCCTTGCTCATGACCACCTCAGTGGAACCTTTAATAGTCTGAGATTTCAACCAAAGAACCACCAATCTCAGGAGCAACTCCACGTTCCAGCAGCACTGCCACAACTCCACCATTATACCATGCCCAGATACCCAGAACATGAAGACCACCAGATCCTGGCCCCACCCTGATTCCACAGCTTTCTGTGTGTGGCTACACCCCGATCTAACTACAGGCTGAAAAACAGACTGGAATTTACTCCACCCTCCATCTCTGTCTCGCCATCTCTCTCTCTGAGTTGCAGTTAATGAGGGATTGTAACATGCTGTGCTTTACTGAAACATGGCTGACCCCCACCATGCCGGACCGAGCTGTTACGCCGTCAGACTCATTCTCTGTGTTCCACATGGACAGAACGGTGGAGTCCAACAAGGCTAAAGGTGGAGGAGTGTGTTTCATGATCAACAACAAGTGGTGCGACGCACAGAGTGTTTCTACTCTCTCCAGCTGCTGCTCGTCTCATCTGGAATATCTCAGCATTGTGTCACCCCTTCTACCTGCCTCACGAGTTCACCTCGGTCATCGCCATGGCGGTCTACATCCCACCCCACGCGGACACAAGTACAGCTTTATCCGAACTGCACGATGTGTTGTGTGCGCTCCAAAACAAACACCCGGACGCAGCGCTCATTGTAGCAGGGGACTTTAATAAGGCGAATCTCAGACAAGTCATGCCGAACTTTTATCAACACGTTACATGCCCGACAAGAGGAAACAGCATACCACTGTTACACGCCGTACAAGCAGGCTTATAAAGTTTCTTCTCAGCCAGCTTTCAGAAAATCTGACCATTCCGCCATTTTCCTCATACCGGAATATCAACAAAGCTTTCGTCGTGAGGCTCCGGTCATGAGGGAGGTGCAACGCTGGTCTGCCCAATCAGAGGCTACGCTGCAGGACGCGCTCGATGACGTAGACTGGGGCATGTTCCGAGCCTGCGCAGACGACATCAACGAGTTTGCGGATGTAGCAGTTAGCTTCGTTAGCAAGCTTGCGAGCGAAGTCATCCCCATGGTGAGAGTTAAAACCTTTCCTAACCAGAAGCCGTGGGTGGACAGATCAATTCGCGCTGTTGTGAACGCCCGGACTGCTGCTTACAACTCTCACTACCGGCGATTTGAGCGCTTATAAAGCAGCCTCCTACGAACTTTGCCGCCGGATTCGAGTTTGCAAGCGCAATTTCAAACAGCGAATCGAATTGCAATTTCATCAGGGTGATGCACGAAGCTTGTGGCATGGACTGTGCACTATTACAGACTATATAGCTAAAGACACCACGACGATCGGCGCCGACTCTGCATTTGCCAACGAGCTGAACACATTCTATGCCCGCTTAGAGGTTAGCCAGGCGGCTATCGCTACCAGCTGGCCAGCGACTGAGGATGGTGACGTCATCAGCAGCGCAGAGCACGACGTCCGTGCGGCGCTGAGGAGGGTGAACACCAGGAAGGCGGCGGTTCCAGACGGCATCTCCGGGTGCCTGCTGCGCTGCTGTGCTGACCAACTGTCAGGTGTGTTCACCTCCATCTTCAACGAGTCTCTGGCAAAGTCCGTGGTCCCCACCTGCTTCAAAAAATCCACCATCATCCCCGTGCCCAAGAACAACAAACCTTCATGCCTGAATGACTACCACCCTGTTGCACTGACATCAGTAGTTATGAATGTTTGAAAGACCGATCAAGCACATCATCTCCTCCTCCATCCCAAGCACCATAGACCCACTCCAGTTTGCCTACCACTCCAACAGATCTACAGAGGATACCATCTCCCACGTCCTGCACACCTCCCTCAGCCATGTGGACAAGAAACAAGGTAACCATGTGAGGTTGCTGTTTATCAACTACAGCTCAGCATTCAACACAATAGTGCCCTATAGACTGTTTACCAAGCTGGGAGACCTAGGACTCAACACTCGCTTGTGCACGTGGGTGCTGGACTTCCTCACAGGCAGATCTCAGGTGGTGCGGGCAGGCAGGTGTGTCTCCAGCAGCATCACCACCAACACAGGAGCTCCTCAAGGGTGTGTGCTTTCTCCACTGTTGTATTCACTCTACACTTCGGACTGTGTGGCCACTACTGACTCCAACAACATTGTCAAGTTTGCGGATGACACAGTGGTGTTGGGGTTAATCTCCAACAACAATGAGACGGCCTACATGGACGAGGTGGAGAACCTGGCACTCTGGTGTCAGGAAAACTGCCTCCAGCTGAACGTCAGCAAGACGAAGGAGCTGGTGGTGGACTTCAGCCGGAGACAGTGCAACTACAGACCCCTCACCATCAACGGTGCTCCGGTGTAAAAGGTGTGTTCATTCAAATACCTTGGTGTCCACATCTCTGAGGACCTGACATGGGCTGAACATATCAATGTTCAAGTCAGGAGGGCAAAGCAGCATCTGTACCACCTTCGGAAACTGAGAAAATTTGGGGTTTTCCCTGCTGTTCTGAAAGCTTTCTACTCTGGTGCTGTGGAGAGCATCGTTACACAGAACATTCTGTTCTGGTATGGGAACAGCTGTGTTCAGGACCAGAAAGCATTCCTTTCTAAGTCTCAATTCTGCTATTACATACTGCTAATACATACCTCATATTGTTATGATAACATACTGTCTGCCACATTTTTACTCTCTTATCTGCTATCACATACTGCTATATTAACCTCAATTGTGATAATCATTTATACTGGTTGCCACATTTCACTGTCCAAATATCACGTTTCTACTCTGTCTGCTACGTACAATGCTGCAGTTGCACTCAGCACTTTAAATACATCTCATTGCACCTGTCATCTGTCTTAGCACAATTTTGTAAAGTCAGGTTAAAACTCTGCACATGGATCTTTTTGTAACTTTATGTACCTTATTGTATAATATACAGTTTTATTTTTTGTCCTATTTCCCTAACCTCATTATTTAAGTTTGCATTTAAGTTTGTAAGTTTGTATTGTATCTGTTTTTTTTTTTTTTTCTAATTTGCCTAATTGCACAGTTATAAGAGCGGATCAGGATACATTTCACTGCATGTTGTACCTGTATAATTTGCATGTGACAAATAAAGAATCTTGAATCTTAAGGAGAAGGCTGCAGTCCATTTGCCTCCAAACCTCAAACTGCCCCCGTGTCCTCCGCTGACCACAATAAATTTACTGCCTCATCCCAAAACCACCGCATTAAGATTCAGAAGCCCAGCTGTCCATTACGCCACCATCGATCTCCACCTGCACCTCCTCTCTGATGGCTGCTTCCAATACTCATCCCTGCTCTGATTTGTTATGTTAATTAGGGGCTACAGATCCCACTCAGCAGTCATTGTGTTGGGCTCAGCGCTAGGGGAAAACCTTCAGAATAAATATTTGATTAGGTCCCTAATGATATTTGCATATAATTGGGCCAAAACACTTGATCAGGCATCATTAATCATTTCGTTCAAAACATTAGAGCTCCAGCAAGATGGACACAGAGTTAATCCAGAGTTAATGCAGTAAATCCAATGCTGTTGCTTTAATAATTCAGCTTGTGTTCCCTTTTCAAGTCAACACTAGATTAAGTTTTAATGGAGCACAGGGTGTGGGTTTCTATGAGACGATGTTGTGGGTATTTGGAGCAAACTCTCTTCTGGACGCTTTTCTGATGAAACACCAAGGAAGGAAACAAGAAGAAATGGAATAAATCTGCAGAGACTTTGCTTTTCATCCCTCTCCGAGTCTCTAAAAGGTAAGCATTAGCCCCAGCAGTGGTCTCTCCCTAGTCTCTCTCCATCCCGTCACCCCTCCCCCCACCCCCCCCAAAAAACATTCTCTATCCTGTCCCCCTCCTCCTCATAGGTGTAACCACTTTATCTAACAGCGCTCCATCACAACACGTTTTACTTATTCATAGCAGCTTCCAGGAAGGAGGCAGATCTGATTTCTAGTGACAGAGGGGTGTCCTCTCATCTGTTCACCTGCTTGCCCAGCCGCTGGACAGTTACAGAACAACTTACATCAATTACCAATACAAGCGCCCAGTCCAGCAGTTAAGGATTGGCCTAATTTGTTAACCCTAAACACAGCAACTTTAAATCCAGACCATGTAACCTCAATGTGACCTGTTTGGTATGGTGACACAATCACAGATTTTCTCAATTTCTTCACCTTCTCTCCATCACACCCCTCTCTCCCAGCCTTTATCTCTCTCTTCTCTTTTTCTTCCTGTCTCTCCCATCCTCTCTCTCTCTCTCTCTCTTTGTGTCCAACCCCTCTCTCTCTTTCCCAGTCTCTCTCCATTCCCATCTTCCTCCCTCTTTCCCTCTCTTTCTTTCTCTAACCCCTCTACCTTTCTCCCATTTCTCCATGTTCCCCCTTCATCCTTCTCTCTTCATCCTTCCCTCTCTCCCTCATCCTCCTTTCTCTCTCTTTTTCCCTTCCTCTTTTTTTCTTTCTACATCCTCCTCCTCTCTTTCCCTCACCCTTCCCCATTACCCACCCTCCCTCTGTACCGAGGGTTAGATACGTACTAATACTGGAAATGCCCAGAAATGTGAGTTGTGTTCTTCATCCAATCAGCATTCAGCAGGGTGTCCCAGCACTCCCTTTTCCCCCATCAGCCATGCCCATTATCCCCCCATGAGTCACATACATCACACCCCCATCAGTAACACCCATGATCCCCCATTAGCCACGCCCATCATCCCCCCCATCAGCCACAGGCTGATGACTGGCTGTTGGACATTATTGCTCCAGTGATGCTGCTGTAGCTCCAGTAGGGGGCGCTGAAGAAACAGCAGCTGTACTTTAAGAGACTTTTAATCTGATTGATCGCTGCTCATCGCTCCCTTCTCACTGATCTTCTTACAGTTCCTGAGCTACTGACTGCAGTTTCGATCCAAATCGCGTTGCATCTCATCCAATCACCAAGCTGGCTTGGTTGTAACTGATTCTGAAATCACAATAAAAACTTTAAGCAGCTGCCCTGCAAGATTTGTGGCTCTTAAAAATGTTTTATGTGATCGGACATTGATTTCATAACTTTAGTTAAGTGCTAATGGGAACCAAAGAAATCTTCTTAGAGAAGATTTCCAACATCACACTGAGGGAAAATCTTTTATGGAAATTAGAAAACAGATTTATTTGTGTTTTATTTTGGCTCTGTGTGAGTGGAGTTTGGAGGCAATGGTGCTTCCAGCCTGAATCAATGATTTAAAAGTGAGTTATCCAGACAACGGCGGATGAGAGCGCTGGCTGAGCGGGAGATTCTTCAGACCATTTCCCGCTAACGCTCCACCACCACCACACATTACTCATCTCAAAGGGTGAGGTTAGCCAATGCCAATAATGCGCAGGGAAAAGCAGAGAGATGAACAGCCAGTTCAAGTGGAGGTTGGATAGAGATGGAGAAAAGGCAAGGGAGAGATCGGCCTGGTTTGGGTTTAGTCCTGAATAGACATCGATGCAAGAAGAAGAAAAGGGAGGGAAAAGAGCTGAAGTGAGTATTGAGCAGTCTGACGGACGAAGGGAGGGATAAAACCTACCCAATAAAAGAGGAAATTACAGGAGAAGATGCGTGGGAGAGAAGTTAATTGGCCAGTTTGTGTGTGTGTTTAGATTTAATACACTACTTCACCTCTAGGAGAGTCACCACAGTCAATCAGATACACAACCTACACACAACTCCACAAAGCTGCAGACCATTACATTCTCACCATTTCTCTCTCTGGCCTCCATTCACTCTTCTCATTCCTCTCATTCAGCCCACACTTACAGCACTTGTGTCCCTCCTCCTCCTCCCTGATATTGCCACAGAAACTGGCTTTTCATCCGCGTCACAGTGCTCATTAGCTGCTTACTGCAGACTTCACTCTGGCCAGGAGATCATCACTCACATTCAGCTGGACAATTAGCCGAAATGTGAAACGGTGATTACTACACCATGACAGTTAACGTAGCAGCAGTGTGGCGTCTTAAATTCCAACATCTTACATTCCAAGCCCCAGGGTTCAGCTGGTACTGAGTAAGATAATCTTACAAACTAACATGTATCTTTGTTAGCTGCCTGCATCAGAATGTTAGCATATAGATAAGACAATGCCAGTTATAGCTAACCTGCAACTAGCAGTTTAGCAGCTAGCAAGTCACCAAACATGATTAGCATGCTATTGGTAGTTAACTCACTGCTATTGATAGAGTAGGTGAAACAAAACTGACTTTTCAATATTTTTATTGCTGTCATGACTTCTGCTGCAACTCTCCCAGTTAGGCAGATATGTGTAACACCCTCTAATGGTGTGTTTGGTCAGTGAATCCACAACTCTGAAGTGTAGAACAATGTCTGTCCTGCACAGGATAAGCAAACTGCAGTCCAAATATGTGATGTCTTGATAATGTATAGTTGTCAAGCCAAGTGACCACAGCTAATGACGTGAAACTGTGTTACTCTGACCAGTTCTTGAGTCTGTCCAGTGACTTTGATAAGCAGCAGTTCCAACATTGTGTTAAACCAGCAATCTGCCCCGAAGGGCTACAGGAGATGCAGAACTAATATAAAGTGTCATTTTCACTTATGGTCATAACTTCACCAAAGAATAACGTCATGGTTCACACAGCAATAGAGAGGAACATGTCTTGATTTAATCAACACCATCACTTTGGTCTGTATGAGCAGGTTCTCAGTCGCCTTTCAATATGTTTCACCTCTCATCCAAAATACTTCTTCAGTTCTAAAAGCTGGTAGTGAGTCCTAGTTATCTAACCCCTAGTGGAGTTGTTAACAACTTTGAGAAACACCTTTTAAGAATTTATCAGACATTCTTATACAGAGTGACTTCTGTTTCTAAATTACGTGGCCATTCTCCTCTGAGCAAATTGGGGATAAGTGTCTTGCTCAGGGGCCAGGTCTTGGTTCCTAAGATTTGAACACCAGGGATTTAGATCACTGTGCCTGCTCCACTAACTCAACTTCACCACTGTATTACTTCTCCCAAAAAGAGCACATCACCAGCTTTACTTTACAAACACAGAGCTCATGAGTACAACAGGACAAACTTTACTGAACAGTTTAACCAGAAGCCCAGTGAGAGCAGGGAACTGCAGAAGTAACAAGATTTATACATGTACATTTACAGCATTTAGCAGAAGCTTTTATCCTTTTATAGCATTACTGTTGCAAAATGACCTTCTTTTACAATATTCTTATGTTTTGAGAACTGAGAACTTTCCCACATTTTTCAGGACCAGCTATTTCCTCCCTCACAGCAGCTCAGTAAAACCATGTGAAAGTGTGGATGTGAGCAATTCATACCATCAAACCTCTTGTGCCAGGAGGTAAAGGTGGAGCGCAGTGTCTCGGTGCTCTCCTCCACCAGGCTCTGGAAGTCAGCTTTGCTCCTGAGGGCCAATGCGTCCTCCGCCTGCGTCGTACAGCAGGTGTAGCCCTGGGAGCACACACGCAGGTGCTCACCTGTGGAGGAAGAAGCAGGAGGGAGAGTGACACGTTACCATGCCGAGCCGGAGAGAGACAAATTGCACTTGCGTTCAGCCATCCAACAGGAACTAATGATGCATGCCTCGGCAAACCCATCATTACGGCAAACCCACAGGGGGAAGTCTGATGCCACCACACAGAATACACACAGAGTGGCAAGGTCCATGTGTCGCAATCATAATCAGATTTAACACACGCAAATTTGCTGCCTTGGATAATGATGTGTGCAGTTTCATGAGTGATTTGGTGAGAAATGTGGTGGTGAAATAAAGTGCAGTCTTGCATTCTTTCATTCATTGATTTATTATCTGAACCGCTTAAACCCAACGGCGGTCCCGGTGACCGGAGTCTATCCCAGGAACTTACGGGCTCAAGGCAGAGAACATCCCTAGGCGGGCGCCGACACACCGCAGGGCAACACACTCATACGGCCATCCCCAGGGTTCGAACCCAGGACCTTCTCTCTGTGAGGCGGCAGTGCTAAGCACTGCACCACCGTGCCGCCCCTGCTGACTTGCATGTTCCTGCCTAATAACTCACTGAAGTTTGGGAAAGCAGACTCTAACTTAGAAGTTTAACCAGCAGAGCTGCAGAATTATGTAATCACACAGTTCTCGTGGAGAGATTGTGGAAAGAGCAAGTGAACCCAACCTCAGCCACAGCTGCATTTAAATCTGCTTTTACCCTGAGTTAGCACTGGACTGTCAAGCCACAAATGAAAGTAATTGAGCTTTGCTTCCTCTGCTCTGTGCTCCTCACAATGGTCACTGCAGGAAACACAACAACCATAAGGGCAAAAGACAAAAAGTACAAACTTCTTTACACAGATTAAGAATAAAAGGAACTGAGAATGAAGGACATACACAACATGGAGACAATTTAACAGTGCTTAAATATCTGATCAGTCACTCTCCTGCAGTTATTTGGTTTCTTTTTATATTTTTAACACTAATTCACCTGCAATGTCTCCTATGTTTTCCCCATAACTGTTATATCAGCCTTGTAGTTGTTGAGAACAGTTCTACAAGTGAGCCCATACTTTGCACAAATGTGACCCTCCACGGCAAAACCAGTCACTTGTCGCAATGGAGGTTTCCGAGAAAAACGAGCGTTTATGTTGCGTGGGGTAAAATGTTGGATTTTTTGTTTTTAGTGTTTTGAAACAGTGGAAGGTCTATACTGTACTGTTGTGAATAAATTTGGCTAAAAAACTTACCCTTTCCATCCTAAAAACGTGACTTTCTTGAGGTGAGGAATTCAATTCCAGCAGAATGTTAAAAGTTTGTGTTTTGACCGCTCTACTTCAATATTTACGCTAAATCCACTGGTTGACTAGCGTGAAGATATTTCTCCGGAATCCATCTCCGTCTCCCGAGTTCAGTTAACCTAACGCAGGTAGGCTATCCGTGTGGCTGTGAATGCAGCGTAGGCTACCGTAAATGCAAACGTAGCCACGACCGCACCAAGCGTCTGTGAGTGCTACGGCAATAGTCAACTTCAAAGGCAGATTTCCCCGTTTCTCACTTGGCGTGACAGGAGAAACCCGACTCCTTTGAATGTTGATATCTCAGTCATATGTCGTCCCATTCATTCCATATAGGTATCGTTTTGAAGCTTGATTTATGCCCTTTTATGAAAACATCATAACTCAATTTCGAAAATTTGCGACAAGCGACTGGTTTTGCCGTGGAGGGTCACAAATTGTACATGCTGGAAAAGGCTGCAGTTCAGTACCAACCAACAACATTCAGTTGCATTTACTTTTACATCATTTAGCAGACGCTCTTATCCAGAGCAACTTACAGCAGTGCTTTGTAGCCTACGACTGTTCTTTGATCTGTAAAGCTATGTTTAAATCAACAACTGTCACTCAACCAAGATACCGCCATCTAAGTTTTATACTGTAATGGAAATGGGTTATTAGAGAAAATTCACAGACAAACATATTAGTGGTGTTTTTGGTGTTAGGGAGAAGACAACGTAAACAGTAGGGGTTAATTAGTCCCCTAGATGCTCCTTCACTGACATGTTACTGCTCTCTGTGTAGATCGGTTCTTGCGTCATGTCACATCACTTCCTGCTTCTTGGTAGGGCCACGTTGGTTGCAAGTCGACGTCCCTTACTCCTATTTTTCCTTCAAACTTAAATTGCATTGTATTTTGCTAATTATTTTACTACAGACTTTTAAATCAAAATAATTAACGACTTATTAAACACTGTTTGGTGCGTCATTTTAAAAGTCTTCGCATTGCCAAGCATATAGGGCCTCCTCTGCCTGAACGTGCAGCGTCTCAACATTCATTTTCTCTTCATATTTTCCCTTACACTAAGCGATTTAAGTAATATAATGAGCAGTTAAAACACTTCAACCGTGGCAGAGACTGGGACGCAAAAATCATCGGCAACCTTTCAGCAAATCTGCTCAACAAATAACAATGTAAGTGATATGTGGTTGTAAATAAGATGCCTAACATTTATGTTGTTAGGGTTAGGGTTAGGGTTGTTCCCTTCCCTTCTCCTCACTGCAACCACATGCCCCATGACATTCAGATACAGCTAGTAACTTTCTTGATAATCTCCCTGATCTGTCGTTCCTGACAGTGGAAATGTCTAAACTTGCTGAACTTGAGAGTAATACGGATTATTTAACATCTACGCTTCGTTCCACCTTAGATAAAATTGCTCTGTTAAAAATTAAAAAGATCAGAGAAAACAAAACATCCCCTTGGTATAATGACCACCTACGTAGCTTTAAACAAGAGACACTTAAATTAGAACGTAAGTGGTGACAAACTAGATAAGTGGTGACTGAAGTAGCATGGAAAGATGCTATGGTAAACTATAAAGAAGCTCTTAGAGCTGCTAAATCTGAATATCCCTCATTGTTAACTGAAAATAACAGAAACAATTCTAGATTTTTATTTAACATGGTATCCAAACTGACTAATAGCCAGACTACTGCACTTCCTGCCCTCACACTTCCCCCCCAAACACACACCCAGACTGTGAACTAACTGACTTTGTTGCACCTCTGCACATGACACATCACTGTCGCTGTGATGCACATGCTGCCATACGGACTATTTCCTCCTCAAATGACTGTTGATACAACACTGGAATAATAGTTCAAGTGACTGAACATTAACCTGCAGGATACTCAGCAGTGGTGTGCAGTGAGCTCACTCTCTCATTCTGTTGTGGACACTGCCACATTTCCCCTGGTGCTTCTTTGTCCTGCGCCATGGGTCAGTGCCGCGTCCTTTGTTGTCATCTGAGCTGCGTAGTATCTCAGACGGCCACGACGAATCAGGCTCAAAAGTGGTCGAAATTATGGACGAAATCTGATTTCCTATTTCCAGTAGTGTTCTACTGTCATAGGTAACTAACTCTGATGATCTTTGCACAATAGAAAGTAATAAAGATAAATAAATAACGAAAAACAAGCACAGTCTAGACGGAGCGGTCGGGAAGGCATCTGGACGTGGCCGCACCATTTTGATTATTTTAATCATTTTGATTCATTTGATGTACATGCTTCTAACATTAGTCGCACTGCCTTCTTTCAACTCCGTAATATTGCCAAACTAAGAAACGTTATCCTTCCAAGATGCAGAGAACCTGGTTCATGCGTTTATTACCTCTAGGCTCGATTACTGTAATGTCTTATGCTCTGGTTGTCCAAATAGGTCGCTAAATAAACTCCAGCTTGTCCAGAATGCAGCAAGCTGAGTCCTCACTAAAACTAAAAAATATGATAATATCACCCCAATTCAATCCTCACTCCACTGGCTGCTAGTTAAATTTGGTGTCGACTATAAAATACTCCTCTTGACTTGGCTCTAAATGCTCTTGCACCCTAGTATGTGAGTGACCTCATTTACAACTCGTACGCTCCGATCGCAAGACGCAGGTCTTTTAGTAGTACCCAGAATGAAGAACGTTACCGTGGGGAGAAGAGCATTTGCTCATAAAGCACCACAGTTGTGGAATAAACTTCCTACTAATGTTTGGAGCTCAGAAACAATCTCTGCTTTTAAATCGAGGCTTAAGACCTACCCGTTTAGTCAGTCTCTTGGATATTAAAGTACCTTTTTCTCAGGTAAATGTGAGTTCTGGGGGTTGATGGTCATTTGAGATTAAAGGTGAAAGGGGGGATTGGTGCTGTCATCCTACCTCTCCACTGATCGTTCGAGTTTGCAGACGGTGGTTTGGTGCAATGCCGAGACCCCTGGAAGCCCTCATGTCTGTGCTACCTTCCAGCTTCCCTTTTAGCCAGGCTGCCATAGTTACTGTAGCGCTGCCGGAGGTTAGGTGTAGAGCACTGACTCTCTTCTCTCTCTTCTTCTTTTTTCTGAACTGTTCCCGAGCTGACGCTGACCGACTGAACCCTCACCAGGGCTCTATGGAGACGTCATCATCTGAAAGCAGCTGGGATTTTTGGGACCCTATGGACGTGAACTGAATCATCAGTTTAATATTGAACTAATTTTAGCTCAACGTTGCTGAGAGGCTCCTGCAAGTGGCCCAGTAACGAGGGGATTAGGAAACATCCCTTGGACTATTTTATATCTTCACTTCTTTAAACGACTAACGGTTCATCTTGAACTACTGCTTGCTGTGTATTAAATGTTGGTGCGTCCGGTCGCCCAGAGGAGGATGGGGTCCAGCTCCGAGTCTGGTTCCTCTCGAGGTTTCTTTCTACTAGAGGGAGTGTTTCTTGCCACTGTCTCCTCAGGCTTGCTTGTGGGGGGTTTAGGCTGGTTATATGTAAAGTGCTTTGTGACAATGACTGTTGTTAAGAGCGCTATATAAATAAATTTGAATTTGAATTTGGTCATTACCCTGAAACACAGTTTGGTTGCCATATAAACAGCAACAAGAAATAAAGCAATGGACCCAAAAACTGAGCCCTGAGAAACTCCACTGATGTGTCCTTCAAATTACTTCTCTCCTTCTTTCTACTCTGTTATTATCAAAATACAGCATTTTGAAACATCTAAACCAGAGAATGTGATGCACAAATGGTAAGCAGTTGAATATGAATATTCTAAACAAGCAATCTATTAAAAATAACAGTATCTTTAAGAAGTGTAAACTAATTATGTAAGAGGTGCAATAATATGTGCAAATATCGTAACAGCAGGCAGGTGGAGATAACAACAACTACAGTCATGGAGTACAATCATACTTTTATGCAGTAAATATATGCAGGGTCAGTTTAACATGAGTATACTCTACAGTCAGTCTGTAAACATAAACATTATCCCTGAGACAGTTTATTGTGACATGAATAAGACCATGTAGCAGCGCGTGCATCACGAAACAGTAATGAGTAAAGTGCAGAGGTGTAATAAAGTCAGTTCACAGTCCGGGTGTGTGGGGGAAGTAGGATGGGAGACCAAATCTGAAACGCGAGTGTTAAAATAAAACTCTAAAACATAGACTTCTAGACTGTTCCCCTGCTCAACACAGCCATTGTAACTTTGGGTTCCAATTGTCCAGCACCCAGAACCCTCTGTCTGCTGTGCTCCCTGCTTGCCCTTGCCACCCCCCAGTAGTGGGGAAAATGTGTTGAGTGGAGATGGAGGGATAAAGTCATAGAGCACCTGCTGGTTTAGCTGCGCTGTTAGCAGAAGCTCCGGAGTGGCATTTCCGAACAGTTGGCACAGGGAGAATCTGGGACAGCACTTATTAAGGAGGAACAGGGAATTGGGGTCTACTGATAAATGTAATGTGGGCTCAGACCTCTGCTAGCAATCATTATCGTCTAGCGGTGTGTGATGGGGACCAGGAGAAGAAGGTGCATGCTGGGAGCTATAACCTCAAAGTCAAAGTCAACTTTATTGTCATCTCTGCTATATACTGTACAGATACATAGAGAGACAAGACGACGTGGCTCCAGGCCATAATCTATAAATATATTAATAAGAAATGCAACAAACTCAGTCTGAGTTTCGTGTATAAATGGTTTGTGGGTGCTTAAAATTGGACATCATGGAGCCATGGATTTCACTCCTCAATCAAAAGCTTCACAACCTCAACTGAGCATCACAATGTCTGTCCAAGCTGCTGTTCTGGCCAGAAGCCATAGTGGGAAACAATCCGTTCCCTCCCTGTTCCAGTGCTGGGAAATATTCTCGTTAGTGAGCTCTGACACCATTTCAGCCGTGGCAGCTGTCTAATTGAAATCACACCCAGAGACCACAAGGCATCTTATCTCACCCCGGACGAAAGCTGAAGAAAGGCTGTTTACCGCAAGCAGCATCAGTTGTGCCAGGTGCTCCCCCACCCACTGAACTGCAAGCCAGAGACGGAGACAGCAGAGACATCGTCATCAAAAGAGGAGGAATCTCAGAAATATGAAGTATTCAAGACAAACATCAGTCACTCAAGACAAGGCCTCAATGTCCATTTACTGCACTCTCCATCACTAAATGCATTTTGATTATGGTTATTAATATTTCAGCTAAACACGCTACTTGAATCGATGTCTATGTTCATCCTCAAAGGTGCTGCCACAGACTCAGCCATGTCTGTTCATTCTTTATATGTTAAGTATGAAGTGTGAATATTGAGGCTGCTGCTCATCTTTGGGCCTCCCTCCCTCCCACAGAGTTTAAGTTTTCCGGCTTTGGGAACAGGACCGATTTGATCCATCTTTTGAGTTGATTACAGGAAATTGCATCAGCGCTGGAGTAAGAGGCAACTGTGGTAATGGAAAACATGTTTCTCTTCAGGGAAGTGCTTTATTATGAATGTAGTTTTTCTCTAATGGATGTAAATTCATTACATCTCAATATTTATACTGCAGTCTGGAGGCTGTGGCACCCGAGTGACAGCAGATTCATTCAGCCTCAGTCTGAAGAAAGGTGAAGTAAATTTAACTCCACCAAAACTCAGGAAACCAAAGCTACAGACATAACATGACATCCGGTTTGAAGGCCACCAGAGGTGGGCAAAGTAGCTAACTTAATTAAGTGAAAGTACAGATACCACTAGTCAAATGTTACTCCAATACAAGTGAAAGTCATACAGTTGAATTTTTACTTAAGTTAAAATACTGAAGTACTTGTTTAAAAAATACTATATTATAGTAGTACTATATAGTATTAAAAGTACATCTTATTTCACCGCATTGTTGCATTATTGCCACAACACTTATAATACCTACTGCCTCTGACTAGCTTGTAGAACCTGTAGAATATGGAATTGGTAGAACGTTATATAATGAAACTCAACCTAAACTGATAAAGAAAACCAGACATTAGTTTATTTTATTAATTAATTATAAGACTACACACCCCCACAGAACAGCATGGTAGTGTTCTGATACAGCTCTGGCAGTGTATGCACACATATGTGTATGTTAATCAGGAGGACGGTGCAGTAGCTGTAAATGCTGCTCACAACATCAAATCAACATTTCAACCTGCTTAAAACCCAGCTCTACACCTCTAGCTTCATAACTTTCCAACAAAAACAATGTTTTAATCAAGACAGAAAACAGCAGAACTGTCTGAACTTGGTTTTATAGTTCCAGTCTACAGGTGTGATGTAACCCTACTGATTACTGACAGACTGTCACCCGCCAAACAACCAATCACCTTTTAGAAAAGGGGGAATAACATCCATTTTATTCACAGATTTGAAAGTAACAAGTAACAAGAACCTTGACAGAAATGTAGTGAAGTAAAAAGTACAATATTTGTCTTTAAAATGTAGTGAAGTGAAAGTCATAAGTTTCCAAATAAAATACTAAAGTGAAGTACAGATACTCAAAACTCTGCTTAAGTACAGTACTCAAGTAAATGTACTTAGTTACTGTCCACCTCTGAAGGCCACCCACATTAGGACTGATGGATAATGATGCAGGTGCCACGGGGGCTTGTCAGTGACAGGGGCAGGGTGTTACATGGGAAAACTGAGTGTTTAGTCCAGGGTTATGGAACATGGGGTCCAAGAGCAAATCAAGGGTGAAGACAAGACCACGAGTGCAGCAGTTTACTGATATCCTGCATGTCCTATAAACTTCAAGACAAAACACTGCTCTGGACCAAGATAAAAGAAGCTACACTGGGATCAGGACACAGCGCCTACCTAGAGAGCTGGGCAAGAAATGGAACACATCCAGTGAGGTTTATATTAGATGAATGAAACACAGTCCCTTTTGACAGCTACACACTGTCTGGCAGCACGTTGCTGGTCGAACAAGAAGGAGAAACAAAGCCCCAGTTCCTGTGTCAGGAGTAGCTGTCCCACTTCCTGTCTCTGTGCACGCTCGGCTGATGGGAACACTTTTATTTTAACATGAAATGAGGCTGCAAACTCCCAGTGCAGAGGGAAGACTGTCGCTCCTCATCTGGAGACTTTCAGCAGCAGTGTGTCACAAAAAGCAGACATTAAATTCCATTCTCGTAACACCAACAACTATATATCAGCTTGCTACAGTGAGTCACCTTTAAAGAGGAAAATATTCACATTTACAGCATTTAACAGATTATTTATACCACTGAGAATGTCCAAATCCCTTACTACCATCCTCAGCACCTTCCTGCCTACCTTTTCCTCCTGACACAGAGAGCATCCCAAGTGCCCTAAACATAACAGATTTTTCGAAGTTTGCGCTGTCAGGAAACAATAACCACCACCTGCCGAGCTGCTTTTCTCAGATGCTTGAGTCAGGAGCAGGTGTCTCGGTGCAGCACGACGACAGCACCACTGCAGCTAATATGCACCCGGGTCGGCCTGCAATCTGCATCTAATCTTTTAAAAGCCCCAATTCATCAGAGGTGTCAGCACTTAGTCACCTCGATGCAAGAAGATGGAAACCAAGCAAAACTGCCACCAGTCTCCTTGCTACAGGAGACAGGGAGGGAGGAGACAGAGGAGTCAGTGGGGCTGAACATATTACAGATTACACTCTCACAAATAATTCACAGATGAACAGAAAGACAACGGAGTTTCACTATATGAAGAAGAAAAGGGTCTGATGAGATTAGGGCGGGAAACAGAGTGAAAGCATGTTTTTATGGTCTCAAAGCAGCAGCACAGATGCTGGAGGGCTGCAAGCACATGGTGCTGTTTTTACATCTCTCTCTCTCTCATCTCCTCTCCCTTCTGTTGTCCTCACTCTCTCCTTCTTTCTCTTGAATTTAGAGGGACTTTTTGTACAGTTATAAACAAAATAAAGTCACAGTCCTCCATACCAGCTCAACACCAGTTCTATTGAGTCTGTCATTACTGTGTAGCATGCTGATTTTGGCCCAGTGGTTGAGAAGATCCAGAGACACTCTCATCTTCCTGCTCTCTACTGGGGGTCGCCTGCCATATACCAGCTCCTCCGTGGCAAAGAACCAACCAGCCAGTTCTGTCCCACAAGCCCAATTCCTGGTCCACCCTCACTTCCTTCTGCGGTCCCACACACATAGCAGCAGTCAACAGTTCTGGCTGTTTGCTGTCCGAAAGGCATTAGTCATTACTCACATTGTCCAACTGGCGCTTCGGACCAGGCACTGACCACAGAGGGACGCCGCTCCACCACCCGCAGGCCCAGCTGGGGGAAACCCAAGCTCAGGGCTAATTCTACGTCTAATCAAGTCACACTGTCTGTGCGCTGATGGTTGTTCTCACGTGTCACAGGAGCAGCGCTCAATAGTCAGCCTTGCTACACTGCCAACAAAGCTGCATCAATCTGTCATTATATACAGAGCCTTCAAACCCACCTCCAGAAGAGCAACTGTTTTAGCATCGGGGAGAGAGGGAAGAGGTTCCTTTCTGCTGCTATAAAAGGGACAGAGGCTAGTTCAGGCTAACTCTGCTAACTCTCTGGTCCAGGCTAATAGCTATAATAGCATGATTGTGAGGTGGCAGCAATCAGAACTAGCCTCTGTCATAGTATAACATACTAATATTAGCCTGAATGCCCTACAGTAGTCACATGACCACAGAGCGCACATCACTCTTTTGTCACCGTTCACTCTTTTGAGCAATAAAGTTTTCTAGTTTCTGACAATCCTTAGAACAGGCTTTCTACTGTTTATCAAGGTCACCACACACACACAGACACAGTTCTAGTTCTAGTTTAGACTAGTTCTAGTTTAAAGATATATTTAATATTCCATTCCTAGTTTAAAATGTATGTTTTGTGTTCTATTTATATATTGTTTATTCTTATTTATTTGTTGTTCTTTATTTCCTATTGCACTGTAAAAACTTGAGCCACGTTGTCTCATCTCTCTGTATACAGTATTTGTACAGTATATAGCAGAGATGGCAAAGTTTACTTTAACTTTGACACACAGACACACAGACTTTTCACTCCAGCTGCCTCCCCCTGTCCAAGGTTCTGTGTGTGAGGTCAGCCTTTACATTTACATTTACTGCATTTAGCAGATGCTTTTATCCAGAGTGACTTACATTTCCTAATTGCAGGGACAGTTCCCCTGAGAGCAACTTAGGGATGAGGGACCCAATGTTGGTAACACCAGAGGTCGGATTCGAACCCACAACCTCTTGGTCTAAAGGCGAGTGTCCTACCATTAGGTCATCAACACCCAGTCTTATCTTGCCAGCCTGACACCAGCCTCTCACACCAACAAAAGTCAAAGTCAAAGTCAACTTTATTGTCATCTCTGCTATATACTGTACAGATACATAGGGAGACGAGACGACGTGGCTCCAGGTTATTTCCAGTGCAAACTTTACAAACAAGAACAGTAGAACAGAGAATAAATAGGCAGTGGCACGACTAGGCACATGGATATAAACAATAAATAAGTAAAAATACTAAAATATACATTAAACAATATACATTTTAAACCAGACAATATACAATATACATTTTAGACTAGACAGGGAAGACAGACATAGAGCTAAACATGTGTTTACGGTTGAGACACAATCACTGGTCTGATCCCTTCAATGTGACCTGCTCTTCCACACACAGAGAGCAGCAGAGCAAAGTGATGACACTCTCTCCATCTCACACACCCACACACACTCTCCCTCACATACACTTGGGCAAGCATAAGTTCTGGTGTAATGAGAGTTGATGGCTCTCTCCAGCCCTGAAAGTGACACCAGCAGCACTACTAAACCCCAAACTGCAGGAGCCGAACCCAGTCATACCCACACCCTTGTAAGACTCAGGAAAATGAGCATCCAGCCAGCTACACACACCCAGTGTTGGGAAGGTTACTTTTAAAATGTATTCCACTACAGATCACAGAATACATGCTCCAAAATGTGGTTTGTAATGTATTGCGTTAAGTTACTCAATGTGAGTAACGTATTCTGAATACTTCGGATTACCTAATATACTGTCATGCTTTTTACAGCTACATGAATGTAGCAATCACATCCTGCACATTCTTGTTTGTTTTTCTCTACCAATTGGCTGTTAAGCCCAAATCTCCCTGAATAGACAATATATTTACTGTAGGTAGAGGAGGAAAGATGAAATTTCCAAGTAAGAAATGCATTCCTGCCCGGGCACTGCTGGCTCTGTTGTGCTGGCTCCGGGTCCATTGTGTAACTGACGCCACCAACATTAACAGGACGCTTACATTAGAGCCTCTTATTGCGTGTTTTGTTTGGGTTTCCGGCAATGCATGCATGGAATTACCAAAATGAGAGAGAGGAGATAGAGAGGGGACAGAGAGGGGACAGAGAGGGGACAGAGAGGGGATAGAGAGGGGATAGAGAGGGGATAGAGAGGGGACAGAGAGGATAGGAGGGATAGAGAGGGGACAGAGAGGGGATAGAGAGGGGATAGAGAGGGGACAGAGAGGGGATAGAGAGGGGACAGAGAGGGGACAGAGAGGGGATAGAGAGGGGACAGAGAGGGGATAGAGAGGGGATAGAGAGGGGATAGCCTAACATATGAAACAGGAAAAGACCGCCGTGTAATCCATTTATTTCAACAAAGTAACTGTATTCTAATTATCACCCATATAAACACTAACTGTAACGGAATACAGTTACTCATATTTTGTATTCTAAATACATAATGCTGGTACATGTATTCCATTACTCCCCAACAATGCACACACCTCACACACACACACACACACACACCCTGAGCCCCGGATACGGAGATGCTGCTTCAATTGCCTGCTATTTTCCTTCAGTGTCATTATGAGCAGTGTGTTTGTGTGAATGTGTGTGTGTGTGTTTGTTTAGGGGGTCTGAAGTGTGAAATTCTGCTATCTGGACCCACCTCCTCTTACAGTCCCACCTCCCCAACTTTCAAGCATCTCCACTGGGGCTGGAGACCCAAATTGAATCTGTCCAGACAAGACTAAGTGAGATTTCCCAAGCTAAACACCACCATATGCTGCCACTCCACTGAAGCCTCACTTTCAAATAACTTCCACAGTTGGCACAGCTGGCCCAGTCCCGCAGGGAGGCCATGCCACGGATCACCACCACCACCATGCTGGGAAAACCACATGTGCCGATATATTCAGGACACGGGGCTCTGTGTGTGCCAGGACTAATTCTCTAGCCACTGTTCTGCAGTGCTTTTTAAAACAGTTGAGCCACCATCCCAAAGCCAAGCTTCAGAGCTGGAACCAGAAATCACTCAACCCCACGCACATTTAAACTCCATTAAACCTGCATTAATGCTGTTATAGGCCATTTTACAGCTCTCCGCTTCAAACCCACAATGCTAATTATCACACTCACTCACACACACACACACACACGCAACAGTAGTAGGTGCAGGTGCTTATGGGAAATGTCAGTAGAGGAGTGGCCCCGGGGCCCATCGTGCTGGGTGGCTCCACATGTGTGGTAATGAGGGGAAGTTTTAGGCTTGGTGCTGGAGAAGGAGGAAGAGGAGAGTATGAAGGAGAAGGTGGAGGAGGGCATGAAGGAGGAGGAGGTGGAAGTGTCTCAGCTCACGTGTTAAACTTCTGCCAAAGACTTTAAGAGTCTAAGGCTCAGGCACATTTTATACCATATTTGGTCACAGAATCTGGTGCTTGTTGCAACACAGTAACAGGACTCAGACACACTGCACAAGGTTTTACATTCCATTCGTGAGTGAAAGTGTGTATGTGTTGCGAAGTGGTCTGGTCTCTCTACAGTCCCTACAGATGTGCAGTTGAGCATGGTAGCTTTACTGGAAACAGCTGCTGTTTGGAGTTTGGAGCAGAAAATGTCCCCAGCATGTCTCCCCTCACTGCTGATGCCCTGCTGCCATAACCATCCCCCAAACCACACCACAAAACTTAATGAAACCTTATCTTTGCTAGAAAACAGCTTGAAAACACACCATCACCATGACAAAACAACACACTCTGTCCACCACCTTAGAGTTACTGGCTGATAAGTCCTAAATAAAGACCAGTGCTGGCTGAAGTGCCCCTGGAGCAAGGGATTGTGGCTTGTGGGAATCCGACTCAGTCTCAGTTCCAGTTCTTGAGGAAAAACCTTAACCTAGAAGATGTCCTAGTGATAATGTGCCTGCAGTTAGAACATGAATGGAGTTGATGTTTATTAGTGCACTGATGACACACATGTTATAGTTGGCTGACAAATTTGTCAGATCTGTCTGAAGCACATCCTCACTTTGCCGCTTTCTCCCTGGAGTTCTATCAGCTTGGCGGCTCTTCAGATCTTCTACAGCACCCTGGTGACCCCTCCACCCTCTCCACTACCCGTCTCGGCCCTGAGCGACAGATCTGCAAAGTCCCTGCGCTAATCGCTCCACCAGGAACTTCAAAACTTCACTAAGTGATGTGGATCAAGACAACCCTCCTAGAAATCTGACCCGGCATCAGATAAAAGAGCTTAATTCCATCTCAGCTTCCCACAATCCTCATCCCTTCCCTTTCATCTTGCAGTAGCAGCAGTGGTAGTGGTGGAGACGAATAGCGCTATCACTCCAGCAGATTATTTTACACTCAGCAGGTCCCGGAGATGCTCCTATCCTAAATATTAGATTAATTCCCCAAGCGTTAGCAACCGTCTCTGGGGTAACGCATCACAATGTCCATAATAATCACCATATGTCCTTTTTGGGGGAATATGTAGTGATGTTGTGGAACTGAAATTAAACATAAGTTTGTTTGAGTGAAAAGTTATGAAGTGTTAAAGTTTCCACTGCTGTGAGGAATAATAAAGTCCTAAAAAAACATGTCAACGTTATGGCTGTTACAGCAGCGATCTGCAGAAACACACTTTAACTCACTTTACTTCCCACATGAACCTGAACGTCACCACATCTGTCGGTCTCACGTCACAAGTGTGTGTGGGTGTGTGTTGACTGAGTGACAGTGTGTGGTATCTGCCTATGTGTTAAGGTTTTTGTGTGTGTGTGCACAGTTGACGTAGCATTACACTGCAGAAGAGACAGCAGTGTTTATTTCCCATGGTGTTGGACTTCATCACACACCTGGGCCCTGTTTCAGAAAGCAGGTTTAGTGAAAACTCAGAGTTATTTGTCTCCGAGTTAAGGGAAACCCAGACTTTATGGTTTCAGAAAGCCAGTTCAGCCTAACTCTGAGTCAGTTACTGTGGCAACATACTCTGTGAAGCTAACCTGCTCGCTCGCAGGTTTTACTCCAGTAACCCAGAGTTTCTCCACTTTAACTCAATCTTCAAACTAAAGACGTAAGCACTCAGACATGGTGTGTCATTTTCGACCCATGACCTCAACTGACAGAAACCGCCAAAACCCTGCCCCCAATCTGCCAAGAGTAAGAATCCCCTGCAATATCTTAATATATCATAATTCATATCTTTCTTTTACAAGATGGACATGTGTAATGTGTAAATAATTTGCCCATGCAACAGTAGAGTGCCAACCCAAATTTCCTGCTGTAAAGGAAAATAAAAAATGAAATAAATTTTCCCTCCCTTGCTAGGGAAAAAAAAAATCCCTACCGACCCATGACCCTCAACTGACAACCAACAGGTGAGGGAAAAGGTGCAAGTCTTACTATGGTGTACCACCACTAGGGTTAGTCAATTTTAGGTGCTGTTTATTATTAAGTGCTATGCTCAGTAGGTGTCTCAGCAGCTTCCCTTTCTGTGGCAGCTGATAAGATGTCTTTATCGTGCTGTAATGAAAATTAACAATTGTTTTTTTTACACTAACAAATGAAAAATCTAGAATAGAGTAGTTACAATTACATTAGCAACTACAGGAAGATGACGATTTTGTTATAATATCCTGGGGGTGGCTGGATCTGAGGAGCTTCCTCCAGGGATACCCTCAGCTACAAAGTGTATATTTTATAGTCTATTTATATATTTTAGTGGCTTATTTGTTCCTTTTCCTTTGTTCTTTGTTGTTTGCACTGTAAAAACTGGAGCCACGTCGTCTCATCTCTCCGTATACTTGTACAATAAATCGCAGAGATGACAAAGTTTATTTTGACTTTACTGATCGACCGGTGCTTTGCCTGAGGGCCATCTCTTCAGCCTCTGTAAGGAGTGCTGGTGGTGGACCCTCACCTGTTCTTGTAGCCTCTGCCTTTTTCCTAATGGCTAATGGAGGCAAGTTGTGAACATATCTGGTAAGCACAAATTTTGACACTTGGAAAGAAACAGCGGTAGATAATATTACATACTGGCAGTGTTGAGAAATGTTTATTTTGGCTTAGTTCACTAACTAATCACATGTATCAACCCACTGAATAATGCTAAGTAGAGCCTTCAGAACCTTCCAATGGCTTGTAAAAAAATTATACCTACCTGTTTGGACTATATTTTTATACTTCATTTTTAATTGCTGCCAAATATGCTTAATTTTAAGAACGATTGGCAGAACGATACCAATCTTTCTCATCAGTACTAATGCATTCACTCGGTCATCATTTTTCTGCCACGCCTGCTGGCATTCCTTAGTGGCTGTTGCGTTACTGCCTTTTTTTCCCCACATATATACAGGGTTCCCACATCTTAGTTAACATCAAATTCAAGGACCTTTCAAGGACTTTCCAGGACCAATATCCTCAAATTCAAGGACCACACGCAGCGATATTTACCTACTGCTACCACTGAATATGTTATCAATATACAATTTTAGATGCAAATTCAATAAAAGACTATTAATGGCACAGAAGTTGTTGGGACAAAATCAATGCAAGAAAGTGGACTGAATGTATAACCTATATCATAACCATGCATGACAAGCCATGCACCTGGTTGCACCTAAAGCAGCCACGCACACGTTATGTTGACTACGTACAGGAAACACAAGAATGTAGTGCCGAACATGTACAGAAGAACAAACGAACTTTCGCAAATTAAAAGTCGGCGTAGGCATAGATTTAAACAATCTTGTGGTGGCAAAATAATAACATGTTAACAGCGGTTGTCATCCATGAAATTTCAATTCCCCAAAAATATTCAAGGACTTTCAAGGATGGTGTCTTTTTATGCCTGTTTTCAAAAACTTTCCAGGGCCTTGAACTTATTTGTTCAGATTCACAAACTTTCAAGGATTTCAAGGACCCGTGGGAACCCTGTATATATATACTCATGATGGGAACATGTGCTCATTAAAAGCTCCACCGCGAGTCTTTTTGTCCGTCGTTGCCATGTTGAACTGTTTTATCTGCGTTCCATTAATGACGCCTTTTTCATGTCCACGTGCACACGTTCTACTCAGGGTTAACTGAACTCAGAGTTGCGTGAACTAAATGTTATCACCTGTTCTGAAACTGAAAACTCAAGAGTTTGACAGCTCCGAGTTAATCAACCCAGAAATCAGGTTTAATCCCTGAGTTTCTTAACCCTGCTTTCTGAAACAGGGCCCTGATGACTTCATGATGTAGACAACAATAAATGCGTCCCGAGAGGCGGAGCTTGTTTACACACAAACACATACACACACTCACACAGAAACACCTGTGCTGAGGTCACTCTTCTATTCATCTCTCACTGCTCCCTCCCTCCCTCTCTTCATCTCTCCACCAGTCTCTCTTTATTCTCTCTCTCCCCTGTCTATTCCCAATCCTCTCCTCCTTTCTTTCTCTATATCTCTCATTTGTTTTTACTCCTTCATTCTCTCTCTCTCTCTCCTCAACAGGTTAGAGGTTCTGATCCTCACTTCACAAACCCTAAACCACTCCATCTTTACCTGCGTGGTTAAATAGGGGAGTGTTTTCTGCATGAGGACACTACCACCACTATGTTGCTAATGAAGCCTCATGAGACTCCACCCCTTCTCGCAGGACTCCACCCACTTCCTCCTGGGGCTCCGCCTCCAGTAGGAGCCCCAAATCGGCGATTCATAGTCCTGTCCTCAATCCCCACCTGCTCAATTAAACTACTACTGCACGCACACACACACACACACACACACATTCAAACACACCCACATCTCCGTGCTTAAAATGGACCTTTGAAGTGTGTTTTTATCACACTTAATGCCCACGGTGCACACTGGGTTATTAAAAACACAAGGTAAGGACCTCTCTGGGTAGTGTGAGTGTGTTTGAGATTTGGGAGATGGGCCACCCTACGCACACACACACAGACACACACACACAAGTGTGTGAGATCAGTAGGTGTGTGTGATGCATAATCAGCTGACAGCGGTGCAGAGACTTTCAGCGTAGCTAAGCTGACAGTATTTCACCAACTCAAGCCCTAATACACACACACACACACACTCACACTGGAATGGACCAGGAGCTCACTTCATGTGGTTCAATTACTGTTAGCCATATTATTGTCTCTTTAAGCACATGGAGCTTCCCTTTAGATCCAGCACAAATCCCCTCACACACATCTTACCCACTACACTAAACTCCTCTAGCTGGACTCCTGTCAGCAGTACAGAGGAACGTGTCCTGCAAGTACCAGAGCAGTTACAGTACCAGACAGCAGTGGAGCGGCATCTTCTGGTTACCCACAAAGCTGTGTTACTCTGGCAATCATAGTGTCTCACTATCTGCCTAATCAGTAACTGTAACTATCTGTCTAATCTCCAACTGGAAAAATTGTGACTCCCCCTTCTCCACTTCCTCCAGTCTGTGGCTCATATGACCTGCTACATCAACAAGTGCAAAGAGGATGCTACTGTCTTCAAGAACGTCACCACTGGAGCCAACAAAAAGTCCTAGTTCACAGCACAGGTGTGTTCATGGCTAAGAAAGAGAGATACTGCTTTCTGGTCCAGGAATAAAGCTGCTCTCAGAACAGCCAGAGCCAACCTATCTCACTTCATCCAACAAGCAAAGCAAGCACATGCACAAAAGATCCAGAACCATTTCAACACCACAAAAGACTCTCGAAGCTTATGGCAGGGCATCCAGGCTATCACCCAGTACAAGCCAGCACCAAGCAGCTGTGAGGGGGATGCCACACTCCCTGAGGAGCTGAAAAAGTTCTATGCATGGCTTGAAGCCACGCCTCCCATCACCGACCAGATCATCTCTCTGCCTGCAGCTGACGTGAGGAGAACTTTCACCAAGGTCAACCCACGAAAGTCTGCTGGACCAGAAAATATTCCAGGTTGTGTGCTTCCAGGTCATGTGTGCTGATCAGCTGGCCAAGGTCTTCACAGACATCTTCAACACATCACTGAACCAGATGATCATTCCAGCGTGCTTGAAGTCCACCACCATCATCCCAGTGCCAAAGAAATCTTCAGTTTCCTGGATGAATGACTACCATCCCATCGCTCTGACCCCCATCACCATGAAGTGCTTTGAGAGACTTGTCATGGCACAGGTGAAAAGCAACCTCCCCCACTCACTGGACCCACTGCAGTTTGCCTATCACACAAACAGGTCAACCGAGGAGGCCATATCCACTGCACTTCACCTTTCCCTCTCTCACTTGGACAATAAAGACTCTTATGTTAGATTGCTGTTCATAGACTTTAGTTCAGTATTCAACACCATCATTCCCCAAAGACTGTGTGTGAAACTGAGCGAGTTGAGACTGAGCACCTCACTCTGCCACTGGGTACTGTATTTCCTGTCAGACAGGCCTCAGTCTGTCTGCATCAGTGACAACATTTCCAACACCATCAGACTGAGCACAGGAGCTCCGCAGGGCTGCGTTCTCAGCCCACTTCTGTTCACACTCCTGACCCACGACTGCACCGCCCTGCACAGCTCAAACCACATCATCAAATTTGCGAACCACACGACTGTGGTGGGGCTCATCAGCAACAATGATGAGTCGGCGTACAGAGATGAGGTTTAGCAGCTGGCTGTCTGGTGCAGTGAGAATAACCTGTCGCTGAATGTGGACAAAACCAAAGAAATGATCGTCAACTTACACACCACTCAGCATCCACGGTTCCACGGTTGAGACTGTAAAACTCCTGGGAGTTCACATCTCAGATAACCTCACCTCTACCACCAACACCAAAAAGGCCCAGCAGCATCTCCACTTCCTGAGATGGCTGAAGCGAGCCAACCTCCCCCCTCCCACCCTCACCGTGTTCTACAGGGGCACCATAGAGAGCGTCCTGACCAGCTACATCTGCATCTGGTTTGGTAACGGCACTGTTGCTGATAACAGACAGCTTCAAAGGATTGTTAAAGCAGCTGGCAGGCTGCGTCAGGAGGGCCTCCTGCATCATGCTTGACCCCTCACATCCTTCACATTGACTCTTTACACTCCTCCCACCCAGCAGACGCTACTGCAGCATCAGAACTCGATCCACTAGACTGCGTGATAGCTTTTTCCCCACAAGCCATCAGACTTTAAGACACACTTCCTGCCCTGGCACACATTTAATGCTGGCTGATCTAAATTGCAATCCTCTTCTCTTGACTGCTACTACAATATTTACACGACTTTGCACTGTTGCTACATATTGTATATGCACAACATCTTTGTCTCTCTTTCTTGCTATTGTCTCTTGTTCTGGTTTTGTCACATGGGCAGTATGGAGCAGACACAGATTGCAGGAAAGTTTGTGGCAGAACATGGTTTATTCAATGAACAGGGGCAGACAGGGAAGCAGCAGGGGCCAGACAGAAAGAACAAGCACACGAGACAAGGACACAGAGACAAGCTAACATTCACTATACACAACCCTATGGCTGACTCAGGGATTGGAACAGGAAACAGGTGGGGAGCAAGGACAGAACTTACAGGGAAACTGAAACTAGAACTAGGGGCGGACAGGAACAGGAAAAGTACAGGGAAACGTCAATTACTAAGGCCTAACTCAAAACCTAAACTAATGGCTATGGCAAATGCTAACCACGCTAAGGCTCCTGCTACTGCTAATGCTATGGCTACTGCTAATGCTAACGGCGAAAGCTAATGCCTAAAGGGTAGGGGTCAGAGGAGAATGTGACTAACTCTAAAGCTAACTAAGCTAAGCTAACTGTTAATGCTAACTGCTAAGCTAATGGCTAAAGGGTAGGGGTCAAAGGGGAACGTGACTAACTCTAATGCTAACTATGC
The DNA here is from genome assembly GCA_032718565.1 of Distichodus sexfasciatus. Classification (NCBI taxonomy): domain Eukaryota; kingdom Metazoa; phylum Chordata; class Actinopteri; order Characiformes; family Distichodontidae; genus Distichodus; species Distichodus sexfasciatus. Next base: position 138,779 of record JAVGVS010000576.1, on the reverse strand, counting down.
TATGCTGAAATAATAAAATGCAACATTTCATTTCTTATGTGCGTAGAACAAACATACTCACTCACCACAATAGCCCAATAACAATAAACAAGAATAACAAATAACATATCAACCCACATCCTATGACAAATGTCATTAAAATATAAATTAACTAATAATAGTATAATAAACATCATATGCATTAACAAAATACAAATATAATAATAATAAAAATACATAAATTTCATGTACACGTTTCATACATCAAACATTCTGCATCATAGTAAATCTTACAGAAAAGCCTATGCAAAAGTGCATGCAGCTTTTCTCTGCTACGGAAAACTACAGCTCCCAAAATGCTCTACGGCAAACCAGGAAGTACAGTACCTACGTCCAAATACCAGTCCATGATTCATACCCAATCAAACATTCATAACGCTAAAGAAAATGAACACAGATAGGATAGCAACATTATAAGTTCAATTTTAGTCTTATGTCCCACAGCTTCACTACTTTGTCAACCCTTAACTTTGTTTAGCAGCCGAACTGCCTGGATCTACTGGAGCATAGCATCTATTTTTAACGTGAAACGCAAGGGAGCAGACGTAAATAAAGTACAATGATACAGCATAACTACAGAAGTTAACATGGAGCATACAACATGAAAGTAGACAAGAAACAAGAAATTAAGAGCTCACCGAGTGGCTGCACACCGGGTTGAAAGTGAGTACAATAAATATCGAATCTTGCACTTCCTTTTGATGGGGTAAACACCGGTCACATGGGCCCACAGCACACTCCGCTCTTAAAGAGGCACTACACTAGTGGGATGCTGAACTAATGTTTCTCAATAAGCATTACTACCAGCATTTTTAGCTCTGGTTTAGCATAAACATTCATTCAAAAAAATAAAAATAAATATTTGTTGAAATAACAAAGCTCCACAAAATCACAGGTCTCCGGAAAACGCAACAATGTCATGAATCCCATGAACCCTGAACCCCAGTGAAACTGTAACAGTGTCTCTAGTGGCCACTAGTGGCCGGCGGGGCCAACTGTCCTGGGGGAGACATGACAGGTTTAAAGTTTGAAGTTTTACATTTATATTGTACTTCTAGTTTCAAGTGTATTTTTTATATTCTATTTATGTATTTTATAGTGCCTTATTTGTTCCTTTTACCTTGTTCTTTATTTACACTGAAAAACTGGAGCCACGTCGTCTTGTTTCTCTGTATACCTGTATAATATATAGCAGAGATGACAGAGATACTCCTCCTAGAGCCGACACCTTATCGTGGTGGAGGGGTTTGCATGTCCCAATGATCCCAGGAGCTAAGTTGTCCGGGGCTTTATGCCCCTGGTAGGGCCACTCAAGGCAAACAGATCCTGGGTGAGGTACCAGACAAAGCTCGGCTCAAGACCCCTTATGATGAATAAAATGATTGATTTCCAGTTTCCCTCGCCCGGACGCGGGTCACCGGGGCCCCCCTCTGGAGCCAGGCCTGGGGGTAGGGCTCGATGGCGAGCACCTGGTGGCCAGGCCTGCACCCATGGGGCCTGGCCGGGCACAGCCCGAAGAAGGAACGTGGGTCTCCCCTCCAATGGGCTCACCACCTGTAGGAGGGGCCAAAGGGGTCGGGTGCTGTGTGATTTGGGCGGTGGTGGAAAGTGGGGACCTTGGTGGTCCGATCCTCAGCTACAGAAGCTAGCTCTTGGGACATGGAATGTCACCTCTCTGGTGGGGAAGGAGCCTGAGCTGGTGTGCGAGGTTGAGAGGTTCCGACTAGATATAGTCGGGCTCACCTTGATACATGGCTTGGGCTCTGGAACCAGCCTTCTTGAGAGGGGTTGGACCCTCTTCCACTCTGGAGTTGCTCACGGGGAGAGGCACCGAGCGGGAGTGGGCATACTTATTGCCCCCTGGCTGGGCACCTGTACATTGGGGTTTACCCCAGTGGACGAGAGGGTAGCCTCCCTTCGCCTCCAGGTGGGGGGACGGGTGCTGACTGTTGTTTGTGCTTATGCACCAAACAGCAGTTCAGAATACCCACCCTTTTTGGAGTCTGTGGAAGGGGTGTTGGAGAGCGCTCCTTCAGAAGACTCCCTTGTTCTGCTGGGGGATTTCAATGCCCACGTGGGCAATGACAGTGAGACCTGGTGTGGCGTGATTGGGAGGAACGCCCCCCCTGATTTGAACCTGAGCAGTGTTTTGTTATTGGACTTCTGTACTCATCACGGATTGCCCATAATGAACATCATGTTGAAACACAAGGGTGTCCATACGTGCACTTGGCACCAGGACACCCTCGGTCGCAGTTCAATGATCGACTTTGTGGTTGTGTCATCGGATTTGCGGCCATATGTGTTGGACACTCGGGTGAAGAGAGGGGCGGAGCTGTCAACTGATCACCACCTGGTGGTGGGTTGGCTCTGCTGGTGGGGGAGGAAGCCGGTCAGGCCTGGCAGGCCCAAACATATAGTGAGGGTCTGCTGGGAACGTCTGGCGGAATCCCCTGTCAGAAGGAGCTTCAACTCCTACCTCCGGCAGAGCTTCTCCCATGTTCTGAGGGAGGCGGGGGACATTGAGTCTGAATGGGCCATGTTCCATGACTCCATTGTGAAGGCAGCTGACTGGAGCTGTGGCCATAAGGTGGTCGGTGCCTGTCGTGGCAGTAATCCCTGAACCCGCTGGTGGACACCGGTGTTGAGGGATGCTGTCAAGCTGAAGAAGGAGTCCTATCAGGCCTTTTTGGCTTGTGGGACTCCAGAAGCAGCTGATGGGTACCGGCAGGCCAAGCGGAATGCGGCTTCGGCGGTAGCTGAGGCAAAAACTCGGGTATGGGAGGAGTTTGGTGAGGCCATGGAGAACGACTTCCGGGCGGCTTCGAAAAGATTCTCGTCCACCATCCGGCGGCTCAGGGGGGGAAAGCGGTGCAGCATCAACACTGTTTATGGTGGGGATGGGGCACTGCTGACCTCAACTGGAGACATCGTGGGTTGGTGGAGGGAATACTTCGAAGACCTCCTCAATCCTACCGACATGCCTTCCAGTGTGGAAGCAGAGTCTGGGGACTTGGGGGCGGACTCTCCTGTCTCTGGGGCAGAAGTCGCTGAGGTGGTTAAAAAGCTCCTCGGTGGATGGGCCCCGGGGTGGATGAGATCCGCCCAGAGTTTCTTAAGGCTCTGGATGTTGTAGGGCTGTCTTGGTTGACACGCATCTACAGCATCACATGGATATCTGGGGCAGTGCCTCTGGATTGGCAGACTGGGGTGGTGGTCCCCATCTTTAAGAAGGGGAACTGGAGGGTGTGCTCCAACTATAGGGGGATAACACTTCTCAGCCTCCCTGGTAAGGTCTATTCAGGGGTCCTGGAGAGGAGGGTCCGCCGGATTGTCGAGCCCCGGACCCAAGAGGAGCAGTGTGGTTTTCGTCCTGGCCGTGAAACAGTGAACCAGCTCTATACCCTCGGGAGAGTCCTGGAGGGTGCATGGGAGTTTGCCCAACTAGTCTACATGTGTTTTGTGGACATGGAGAAGGCATTCGACTGTGTCCCTCGGGGAGTCCTGTGGGGAGTGCACCGGGAGTATGGGGTGCCGGGCCGCCTTATAAGGGCTGTTCGGTCCCTGTACGATCGGTGTCAGAGTCTGGTCCGCATTGGCGGCAATAAGTCGGACTTGTTTCCAGTGAGGGTTGGGCTCCACCAGGGCTGCCCTTTGTCATCGATTCTGTTCATAACTTTTATGGACAGAATTTCTAGGTGCAGCCAGGGCATTGAGAGTATCCAGTTTGGTGGACTCAGGATCAGGTCAGGATAGAACTCACGATGTGGTTCTATTGGCTTCATCGGATCAAGACCTTCAGCTTTCGCTGGAGCAGTTTGCAGCCGAGTGTGAAGTGGTTGGGATGAAGATCAGCACCTCCAAATCCGAGGCCATGGTCCTCAGCCGGAAAAGGGTGGAGTGCTCTCTCCGGGTTGGGGAGGGGGTCCTTCCCCAAGTGGAGGAGTTTAAGTATCTCGGGGTCTTGTTCACGAGTGAGAGACAGATGCAGGAGGTTGACAGGCGGATCGGTGCAGCATCTGCAGTAATGCAGGCGCTGCACCGGCCTGTCATGGTAAAGAAGGAGCTGAGCTAAAAGGCAAAGCTCTCGATTTACCAGTCAATCTACGTTCCTACTCTCACCTATGGTCATGAGTTGTGGGTAGTGACCGAAAGAACGAGATCAGCGTGTCCTGGGAAGACCCAGGACACGCTGGAGAGATTATATCTCTCGGCTGGCCTGGGAACGCTTTAGGATTCCCCCAGAAGAGCTGGACGAAGTGGTGGGTGAGAGGGAAGTCTGGGTTTCCCTGCTTAGGTTGCTGCCCCCGCGACCTGATCCGGAAAAGCGGTAGAGAATGGATGGATGGATGGAGAAGACAATAAAATTTACTTTAACTTTGACTTGACAGACTCCCTGATCCCTTGCTCCGTCCTCTCCTCTCCATGCTTGCAGAGCAAGCGCAGGATGGCCTATTGAATGCTAATGGGGACAGTTCAATAGCTGCGGTGCTGATGGCGGGATCGAAGCACCAGAGGGACCCTTGGAATTAAAGGGCTGTGCGTTTTATCAGACTTCACAGACTAGCACAGGTGAGGGCGGGGGGAGTTGCACTATTACACAGGGCTGATGCTAACCCTAGCCATGCATGACTCCTGCTAGCTTTTAGCTGCTGTCAGAAGTGAACTCTCAAGTGACTGAAATGGAGACATTGCTGTGACAACACCACCATGCCAACGGTGCAGTGGTTAAAGAGTAGGGTAAAGTGAAAGTGATTATTTTTCATTGTGAACACACCACAGAACGGCACACAGTGCACCACAATAAAATGTGACCTTTGCAGTTGACTCACATAACCGTTACATAAACTGCTTTGTCCTTTTTCACCACCTGACCCTCACATCACTCCAGCCCTCGGCCTCGTCACTCAACTCTGCATCATCACTGTTCATAAGGAACAATGCCTGCAGCACCACTGGAACCAGAGCCGTAACCGGAGCTAGAACCAGAAGCTGCCTGGACTCAGACTTAAACATCAGCTGCGCTACTCCAGCAACACTGCAGTGAGGGGACACTACAGACCGAAGCCTGCTTACTGAGCTGCACAACATACGGACATACATAAACATACACACGCACACTTTCTCACATGCACACACATCTATAATGAAAGTGAAAGTGCGTGATTATATGTCATTGTGAACACAGCACAGCTCAGCACACAGTGCACCACAATGAAATGGAACCTCTGCATTTGACTCATCCATGAAGGAGCAGTAGCCAGCTTAAAAAAAGGGCAACGCCCAGAGGGCAGTGCTTGGGGACACTACCTTGCTCATGAGTACCTCAGTGGTAACTTTACTGGTCCTGGATTTGAACCTGAGACCTTCTGATCACATCGCCAACTGTACGCACACTCCTCACGTGCACACACACATACTCCTTCATACTTCATTTTGATATCTTTTTCACACTTACAAACTGTGAACAGTTTTGAGACAAAATCAACATGTTTAGCTAATAAAAATACCACGATTATTTTTTATTTAATGCTACAAAAGACTATAAAGGAGCTGTGCCCTGTAAACAAGCTTCTAGGATTAGAGTTAGACAGCAGCATTGAACCTTATCATATACACAAAGTACCTTTAATGCTTTACAAGAAACAGAGAAACTTCCAACATGAAAACTGTCCATTGTGGTTCCATAAAGAAACCCTGATATCTCAGCGTCAATAAATTCGAATATGAATGGTTCCACTGCCATAAGCAAGCAGATCTGATTCCACAAGAGTCTTCAGTAATACCAAGGGGGATGACTTTGGTTTCCTAAAAGTATCAGAACTTTTAACCAAAAATAATCATTTCTGTCTTGAGAAAAAAACCTCTAAGGCCACATAATCCCATCAAAGCACTTTAAATACGACACATGAACATGGCTGGCTCCAGTCAGAACCTTCAGTACCACACACAATCAGGTTCAGTTCCACAAAGCACCTCTAAAGCCACACAAGATACTTCATGTAATGCTAGTAAAATGTTATATGCCACAGGTGGCACATATTTGGCTTCAGAAAGAATATATAATGCCTTACAAGAACCGTGCCAAAGAACTTTTACCAAGAGACCAATCCCATGTGGCTAGAGGAGGAGCCTCTAGTGCCACATAATCTCATAAACACATTAATGCCACAGGTGAACATTTCTTGCTCCAGAATAAACGTTCAATTCCACAGTCACGCACTGTCTCATTTAAGAACTGCTCTAGTTTCTCACAGTTAAGGACAGAACTGTTGTTGAGTTTCCTGAGTGCTACAGATGTGAGTCTCCAGATGTGTGTAGAAGCTGCATTAGAACCGGATCTTGGTGTTGTCGCAGAGTCCAGTACCAGGATCAGAACCAGGAGCTGCAGCTCCGGAACCAGCAGTAGCGGACCTGTAGCACCAGCTCGGTTCGGTTGTGCTTGTGTGTGTGTGTGTGTGCATGTGTTACCTGCCAGCTCGTGCAGGGGCAGCGCGGCGATGCTGAAGCCTCTCTCCGCCAGGTTCTGCCGAACATCTCCACAGCTACGACTCGAACCGTCTGAACCTCCGCGCCGCACACAGACACACAGCAGCGCAGCGAGCGCGCACCACGCCGTCCGACCCAAGCACATCACACATCACACACTCTCATACTCTCACACACACACTCATACACGCACTCTACACCCACACACCGTCACGCACATTCACAACGCACAGCCGCGAGAGAAATCCGCGCCGCAGATCCGCAACACACCGCTCCACGTCTGAGTGCAGACAGACCCAGAGTGTGTGTGTGAGTGTGAGAGAGAGAGAGAGAGTGGAGGGGGTGGGACACACACACACAAGCCTCTTATACCATCTTGATTATGACTGAAGGACAGCGCAGCTCTCAGAAAGACCACGTTTATTCCTGAGTGACAGTGTGAAAAGCCAGACTTTATCATTTGTAATATTTCCACATTTTAACATCAGCACTCACATGCTCCACTTCTCTTATAAAGAGCTCACAATAAAAATGTTCCCAAATTCCCTCCTGGTACCTGATCAGAGAATCAGGAGTTCACAGGGTTCAGCTTCTCAACACCCTGTAGCATCGAACAAAAAGCTTCTTTTTCCCATCACACGTTACTTTGGGAATGAAACTGGCTCTTTATCCGTACATTTGAGATTGAAAAAAGTGCTTCATCCCACTACAGGTTCTTAATGGAACTGAAAAGGGTTCTTAATTTTTGTACCAGTTTACTTTGGGACATAAAATAGTTTGTCTTTCAATTACTGATTCATTTTGGGACTGAAAAAAGTTCCTCATCTTGTTATAGGTTCTTTTGGAATTTAAAATGGTTCTTTATTTTATTATGATTTTATATTTCCTTATTCATCGCCTTTATTTGGGATGGTACCTTGCTCATGAGTATCTGCACCAGTTACACTCCCTAACTACAGGTTCTTTTTGATATTTGTAAATTAATATAGTTTATTGTGTGCCAATTTCATTATGAATTGTGATTGTTATACAATATGAAAGTAGTGTTACTCTGCTAATCTATGCTGCTAATCTACTGTTTAATGCAGCAACATGGTTTTTCAGAATTTTAATTAAGGCGAGTATAACGTCACGCTGTTTAAACTCTGCCTGTTCATTTGAGACCGACTGCTTCTCATTAACTGATGACTGTGAACAGCTTGACGAGGTAATTTCATATTTCCTAGCGGTTCTGCAGATTATGACCCGCTCCTGCATGGAAATTAGACACAACTCTTAACAACCTGAAGGGATTTGGACGTTTTAATAGGTCTTTTAATGTTTCCTGGTGAAACGAAGCCAGAGACTGCTGAGGCCTGGCTCATGTTCCAGCATCTCGCTGTCATTCCACACATTGGGGTATGCAGTGTACAAATGCACTACAGTTGTAATGGGTACATGAGTACAACTAATAAAGCGTTCTCTGTGAAATACCTGCAGTGTGTTAGTGCAGCACATTGTGGTTTTGGCCAAAAGTGATGGAGGAGAAGCAGTGAAACATTAATGAGGCAATCTGTTAAAGAGTAGGACATTGTGGGAAACACCATTAGACTTGTTAAAACATATTGAACTGTGTGGAAATGAGGAGAGAGACCTGGATGATAATAGGTTTAACATCAGGTTGCACTCTCTGGACTGCAACACACACATGTGATGAATGTGTTATGTCCTTGTAGCCAATGGCACAAAAACTCCTCAACCTTAAAGTGGAGTTCAGCAACTTATTATGAATTGCAGCAACCTCTCACCACACAGAAGGTCAGCACTCTCTCTCACACTCTCTCTCTCTCTCTCTCTCTCTGTGTAGCCTGTTGTCGTGACTCGAGACTCAGTCAGAGTTACATGCAGAGGCTGCTAGTTGATGTGCAAAAATCAATCATTTGATGCTAGCTGGAGCTGCACTCGATGTTGTAACTCTGCAGAAAAAACGCTAACAGCTCCGTTGTGAATGACTGGAAGAACATTTCTCTCTGAGTCTCCATTTAAGGTCTAGTTTCAACAGGAAATGAGCCACAAACACTGTAGTGCTGATTACTGACTTTCAGCAGTGTTGGTGATGGTTGAGGTGTTAAAGGCCTTTCACTGCTGCCCGATTCCTGATTGGCTTGTTAATTCTCCCAGTGCTAAAGGTCAGGTCGGAGTTCAGGGGCTGAGTAAAGGCCTAGGCAGGGAAACCCTTAGCAAAAAGTAGTATACTTGAAGTTCATTTTACTAAGTATGCTTGAGTATAAGTATAAGTATAAGTATAGCAAATGTACTACGGACCATGTACCATGTACCTTGTAGTGTACTAGAAAGTATACTAATTTAATACTTCTTCAGACTAAATTGGAACATTTTTAAGTTTATAAAAGTATACTTTAAGTATACTTTATAAGGTCATTTTAAGATTACAAAAGTATACTTTTAGACTTTAGTAGATTTTTCTTATCAGTATAAGTCAAGTATACTTCACTATACTATTCTTAAGCATATAAAATATAGTATATAAAAAGTATACTTCAAGTATACTGCCTCAATTTTAGTACATAATAAGTATACTCGTAGTACACTTGAATAAACTACTTTTTCTAAGGAAAGGATCATGTACTAGATCAATAACTCAGGCTGCAGAAGGCCAGGAGTTATACCTCCCTTGCTCTCTTGCTTTCCCTCGCTCTCTCTTTCTCTCGCTCCTGATCTCTCTGTTTGATCCTGGCTGAAATGGACCCACTCCACACAAAGCCAGACCTGAACGCTGTCCTTTCATGTTTCATTCATCAGGTTGGTGGGAAAAGCATCTTGTGTGGCAAATCTGAAGAGATCTGTCGAGCCCCCAGTCGGACCTCGAGACGGAAGCGTTCCGGATGCTCAGGAAGCTTTTCCTCCTAAAAGTCACTGAGAGACTGGGTGAACGTAGTGCCTTTGATGCTGGAACCTCTCGACCGACAGCAGCACACACCAGCGAAGGTTGAGAATCGTTAAGGGAATGAGAGATGAAAGCACTCAGAGGCAAGGGATGAGGTACAGACTTTGAAGTCAGTTTAGCCTCTATACAGCTGGAAAAAGCACTACCTTCCAATATGGTTGTTCTATTCTTTGACAGATTTATCGAGCTGTTCTTGAAGAAACAAACATGCTACACAGAGATAAGCTAATACGCATGACCGCTAGCACTACAGATGTTTATCTGAGGAGCACTGTTGTGAGAAACACTCAACTTCACCGCTCTCTTGTTTACACAGGGGCCGCCAGAGTTTGGAAGACAGTTGTAGCACTAGAGCTCCAGATGCTGTTCCCTTGACAGCTCATAAGCAAAGCACCACTGCAGGGGGTGAGCTGTTTGGAAAACAGCGACTTATTATATTCATCTGAAAGTGGGGAATTAATAAACACCATCTACAACATTGCAGCGCAACGAAACTGAAAAATTCTTTAACCTGTTTGCTGGGAAGCTCTTTAGTCGAGCACATGCTGTTCTAATGGCTGCTGTAGTGTGGTGGCAGAATGAGGGGCTGGGTGGAGGGGTTCCCGCAGTGAAAAGGAGAGATGTGTTCAACTTGGAGGAATTGTAATGTCACGGCCTTGCTAGTGGATACTTCAGGGAAATTTCAGTGGGATGGCAGCTCTCCAAGCACTAGAGCTGGTCCTTAAACACAGTGAGTCTCTCTTCACGCTAGTGGTCACTTTTAACTCCAGTGATCAAAGAGTGGATACTGTGGCCATTAAAAACGATAATGTACTGTAGACCTGCAGCAGAAAGAGAAGCACTTCATTTATCACCAATGTTTTCATAAGTCTTATAAAATGATCATCCTATTGTTTTTTTTTACTGTTGATCAGGGGTCAATACAGACTTTGTACATGTTTAAATCTGCCAATTACAATAAAGTAACCTTCAACATGACACCAGGTAAATACTTACCAGAAGTGACTCCCCAGGTGGGATGGAGAACCAGTTGTTGCAGAATTACAACTCCTAGACTAGGGTTAGTGTGCCTCTGACATTGTGTCTGTCCTGATTCCTGTTAAATCTGCAGACACACTTGCTCCCTCTAAGAATCAAGGTCACAAAAGTCACACTAACAAATTCCAACACTTAATGTAACATTTACCTTCCTTGCAGTGTAGAAAAACTGAAAACATAGATGTGAGGAGCTTGAATAGGGTCTAGGGCAGTGGTGGGTAATTGCAGTCCTGCAAGGCTGTTATCATGGAGGCTTTTCATCCTAATTCCATCCTTCTGAACATGAACACCTGGTCTCAAGTAGATATTCATCAAAAGGATCTCAGCAGGTATGATGTAGAACCTCCAGAATACTCACTCTCCAGATCCGGAGATTCTCTCCCCTGGTGTGGACCACTAAAAGCTTCAAGATGGTTTTTTGAACTTGGATTGTTGGTTTGGTTGCCGTTCTGAGTTTCTGAAGACACGTGTCACTTCCCTGAGTTTGGCCAGCTCCGTCCTCACCGGTGTGGTGCTACAGGAAGGAAAGTTGTCTTGTGAGATCACAGCACAGGGTTCTTCCCTTGGCACTGCTGTTTGGGAAGTGAAAATGGAAAAGGGTTACTCCACTCACATCAACACTGAGACTCAGTCTCTGAATTATTAACAAGCTGCTCATAATGTACGAGTTCTAAAGACAAACACAGGCAATTATTGTGAACCTGTGAGAGCAGAATGGCATATATTAATTTGAGCGCATCTGTCTCCTTCGGAGCCACTTGCTGCCTCTAATGGGGACAGAGAGGCAGTCAGAGGACCCACGTAATGGAGCAGGACATTAGTGAAAGTGGCATGGTATTTGGAGCTCTTTATGGGGCAGAAAGTGCAGAAATTACTCTGCAGAAAAAAGAGAATTAAAGGTTGGGGTTTAATGGTCAGGTCAGAACCAGAGCCCATTTTAAAAAAAGAGACACAGGACTTTGAGTCTCATGGTGTAAATTAATGCACTAAAACCCAGATCTTGTGCATTATTGAAGCGTGAAACAGGACCACGGGCAGGTCAGTCAGAACACACCGGGAACTACGATCTGAAGGAAAAGAGGAAACAGGTCAGAGTTTCTAGTGTTGGAATAAACACAGAGACAGAAATGATCAGAGTAGGACAGAGACGAAACCAGAACCGGACTTGGAACCATCAAGCTGCTGTGGCATTGAAATGCTAATGGTACTTTGGTATGCACTATGGATGAGAATTTTTTAAGGCATGAGGACAGGTACAAAGTAAATTCCATTGCATACTGTTCCATACTGTACCTAACTATCAACAGCTTTCAGGTTTTCCTTTGGAAACCAGATGTACGAAGCATTTGCCTCATTGCACAGGTACTTTTTAGATATTAAACACCATTACACCATAACCTTTTCAATCGTACTAAGTAAAAAGCTTTTTTGCTTCACATTTTCATTCACGACATCGTGTCCTGAGCAGGAAATATAAATGCCTTCATGGGTACTTTTTTAGACATCATATGGCATATCAAAACCTATTTAGTAGAACTAAAACAGCAAAGTACTTAACCTGTTAAGCCTTCAGACTGTTTTACAGATTTTTGCTCTAAAAAAGATATCCAAAATAAAATGTGTGTATCTCAGCAACCACTGTCTATTCGTATGCTTTTGGTACCATTATAAAGGTAACACTTGTGAGATTACTGTGGAATAAAGGAAGATGCAACACAGCATGAAAAAAAATCATGTTGATCAAAAAAAAGAACATATCTGCATAATCTGCAGAGTCTTGGCTTTCGTATGACATACAGTACACATGGTTAGCCATAGTAGTATAGATTCTACAGCCGTATTGCTTGCACATACACCTAGGCAGTGTTTTTGTTCTTTATTAGGGGGCCATGCAGTGGAACACTGCGTGGAACCCTATTGGAATCGTGCTGATTTTATTTTTTTTCTGCCTTAAAACACATTGTGGAGAAAAAACTGTAAGACCTACAGCTTTGAAATTTGGCAGGTAGGTCCGGTACCCCGCCCACTACTCAGGCAAAAAAAATTGCACGAATATAAGCTATTTTGCGTTTTTCCAAAAAAAATTGCATTTTGCCTAATAACTTTTGAACTGTAGCTCTGATTCTCAAAAATTTTATACCATCTCATTCCTTGGGTCAAGCCAAATCTTTTAGCTCCTTGCATCTATTTTTGTCATATTTGATTTTTCGCTAATTTGCATAATATGCAAAACCATCTTTTGCAAACTAGTCCCTGGATTTTTGTCCAATATGCACGCAACTGGTACCACTGGAATCCTAAGACACTCTTCTTTAATTATTATTGAGCACATTTTAAATTTAGGTCTTCATATTTCTGTAATATGCAAATAAATGTGTTCGGCTTGGCATAGGACTGCAACACCACACACCGAGTGTCATAGAAATCCGGCTCTGGCTGGGCTACAGCTTTGAAATTTGGCAGGTAGTCCGGGACCCCTCCCACAAACCCCACACACTACTCAGGCAAAAAAAAATTGCACCACTCTGCCAGTTGGTGGTGCTATAATAAGTTATTTTGCATTTTGCCTAATAACTTTTGAACCATAGCTCTGATTCTTAAAAATCGTATACTGCGCATTTAATAAGTCAGTAATTTATAAGTAATTCATCTGCACACTTAATAAATAATAAACCTAATGAGTTTTGAACCATAGCACCCTAGATAAAAGGATAAAATGTGTCATTTTTCAACATCTGTCCACTTCAAATCGTTAAAAACTGATTAGGCTGCGAACTGCATGGCCCCCGTAATCACTGCTTGCAGTTAAATTTGATTTATGTATTTGGTGTTGGAATGGTGTTATGTTTAGGTGGAATTTGTTTGAGATTTTTAGATGAGATTCTAGCGGTGATGTTGATGTACCACATGACTATTTAAAGCCTTCCTGTTCTGTCCCCGGTACCGGGAGTGATCGGGCCTAAGCCATTAACAATGTACGCCTAGGTTTTTTGTTTCTTGTTGGATAGAGTACCAAGTGTACTGAGTAGCAACTGATCTTTAATTATACAATTTTAGATACTAAACGACACCATATCAGCACCTTTTCACTCAAACTGAGCAGCAAAGCATGATAGAACAGCTACCATACATAGTCAAGATAAGTTTAGAGTGTTTAGAGCAGGTGTGTTGATGTTAGCTCCACTTTTTCTCCCACTCCTGCCTGTTGTTGTTAAGGGAGACAGCTGAAGGTGGCAGTGTGGAGTCCAGCCTCCAGACCCAGATTTATAAAATTTCAGGCTGTTAGCAGGTGACTAATCTGCTAGAACTGTGAGGCAAATAGAGCCCGAGGAAGGTAGGAAACGGCCATTAATCTGTATAATGCATTTTTAACCAGCCTTGTGGCCCACAGCGGTGGCTCCTCTTCCTCACACTAGCACAGAGTGGGGCGTGGGACGCTAACTCTGAGTAGCAGTGAGTTTCTATTCTCAGCAGGAAGGCGCTAAGAGCTCCTCCCCACAGGAGAACCCATCTTTGATGTGGGCCTAATTAAAGAGGTTCTGCATTAATTTCTTAACTCGTAGTGGAGAGCATGAGAACCTTACAGTTCTCTTAATTAAATTTCTTATGCCATGTTAAGAAGTTCTTATAATCAGTAATTTTTTCTTAATAAGATAATTGTAGCCAATGTTTCTTAAAATTAGAATATTTATCTCACACATACAAGTCTAGTGAAGTCAGTTATTCTTTAAAAAAAAAAATATATATATATATTTTTTTCTCTTTAAGATTTTCTGGCTTGTTAAGATTTCATTTTTTGCAGTGTGGAGAGGAACCACAACTCGGCCTGTTCAGATCCGCACATTTTTCAGCACTTTAATATTCAATCTGGGTTGGAGATGTAGTGGAGAGGACGCTGGCATGTATGTCGCCACTTCTCATGTCAAATTTCCAAATTCCAAATTCCAATTTCCAATTTCAAGTCCTACTCCTATTCTGAAATTTTTTCGATTGTGTGATCAGCTGTTGCTACTATCCGGATGTTGACTAGCATTGGATTACAAGTGCAACTGACCTGAACCATGGCGTTACCTGTGGTTAGCCGGCTTCGACCACATTGCCGGGTTCGCCTGGTCCTTCGCGGGTGGTGTTGGACTGCCTGTTTGCCCTTATCCAGCCTGTTGTTACACTGTGCCTGGGACATTTCCTTGGATGGTTCCACAGCTCAACGCTAGCTAAGCTAGTCCACAGCTCAGCGCCAGCGAGCCTAGATAGTGCACTCCCTCGACATGATACACATCATTTTTTATTTTTTTTAATTAATTTATTTATTTATGTTAAACCCGCCAACACCACCCCTCTTCGGAGGACGACTTTATTTATTTTTATTTTTTTTCAATTTATTAAAATACGTAAACAGGATAAATAAAGTTGATGAGAGAGGCAACACAGGGAGGGGGAGAGAAGAAGAAAAAGAAGAGGGAAGAGAGAAAAGAAAGAAAAAAAAAGAGAGGAAAACGAGGATAGAGAAAAAAAAAACAAAAAAAAAAACAGATAATCTGCTTCCATACCTGCGAACAAAAATAGAAAACAGAGGACACAACAGCAGAGAAATTGCAGCAACAACCAACATCTGTATGAATCACAGTAAATGCTACATGTTAAATGTTATTGAGCAGCGCACATAACAAATATTACAGAATATATTTTGAAGGAACAGCAGATTGAGACAGTGTGTATCTGTGAGCACCTGTTTTTACACCAATGTGGATGCTTGTGTGCACACCTGTGTGTGTGAGAGCGCTTGAGTTCATAAGGTTCCTCCATGTAAATGTTTAGTAGTTGTCACGGTCCCGCCCAACCTAGACCTGACCGTGCCAACGTGAACCCAGGTTTGGTGTCTGTCTGTTTTCTGTCTCCTGGGTTCACTTCTGGTGTGGTGTGTCTGTGGTGTGTGTGTGAGTGCGTGTGCTCCTCATGTCTCTTCGGGTTAGCCTTAGCTGTCTGTTAGCTTGCTCCTCACTGTTGGGCTCTGTGTCTGCACTTCGTGCCATTCTGATAGTCACTCTCTGTCTAGAGCGCACCCTACTTCCTGGTATGTTGTCTGCACTGCGTGCTCCCTTCCTAGTAGGTTAGGATCTGTGTAGAGCACCCCCTCGCTTATTATTGAGTTCAGCTGTGTCTCGTTCTGCCTTGAGTTCTGGGATTGGTGAGAGCACTCGTTTATTGAGTTCTGTGGCCTTATTTAAGCCAGTTTAACCCAAGTGTCTCTGAGTCTGTCTCCCTCATGAAACGTGTGGTTGTTCCTGTCGTGTGTTTGGTTTGCTTTGGTTTTTGGATCTTTTGTTCCTGTTCCTGTTCCTGTTCCTGGCTCCACCTCCTGCTCCTGCTCCTATCTCCAGTCTTCCCCTCCATTTGGACCCTTCCTGCCCTGTTCCCCAGTTTGGACCTTGGACCTGTTTTTGACCCTGGTTTGATTTTTGCCCTTTTTTGGGTACTTGCACTTCCTTTGTTTCCTCTTGTTTTCTCCCAGGCACCGTGTTGGTGGGCCACTTCCCCTGCTCAGTCCGGCATGGCCTTGAGATCGCTTCTGTTCATACCTACCGTGGGTGTTGAGGTGCAAGGCACTCCCTTCTCCTGGTTCCCCACAGAGCTCTCCGTTTTGGCCGCCTTCCCGCTCACTGGGGTCCTGGCTCCACCTGTATTTTGGACCTCCGTTTTTTTTGCTGTTTTTGTGGACTCTGTTTTTTGCACCCTACCTGGTTTGTCTGGTTTCTGTTCTCCCCTCAATAAACCTGTTTTTGTATACACTACCCACACAGTGTCCTCATCCCTTCCTGCAACACACCATGACAGAAGACAGACTCCTCACAAGAGACATTGAGCACTGGAGGTGAGCCAGGCAGCAGCAACCGCAGGAAAGCGAAGCTGAGGCCAGCCTTCGCTACTCTGTGGCTGAGCTGCTGGGTTACCCGAAGGTCAGCGAACAGAGAGGCTGCCCATCCTGTATCGGCTGGAGGAGGACTAGGCGGGCGCCACGGCCCTGCCAGCTTCTGGTTTGTAGGCAGCCTCACTCTCGGGCCGAGCCCCATTCGAGAGCCCACCCATCTCTCCAGGTGAGGCATTCACTACGCCATCTGGAGGGCAAACTCTCTGCGACCACCCAGGCAGCGGCTGGGGCAGGCCGGCGTCCAGGGGTCTAACCAGCTCGCTCCTCTGCCCGCAGGAACCTTGTCTTCCCTCCCCAACATCAACACCATCCCATCACCACCCAGCGCAGCCTCCCAGTTCTGGCCCCTCCTTCAGCTGCCGCCTGCAGGCTTGAATTAGTTTGTCCACTAGCTTCCTCTGTAGCTCGGACTTGAGATGGCTCACTTTCACCGGACCTCCTGGCTCCTACCTGCCCCATTCCTGACCCTTTCCTTCGCTCCACTCACTTGCTCCCCAGTTCAACTCCAGCTCACTCCTTGCTCCCCAGTTCCAGCTCACTCACTTGCTCCCCAGTTCCCAGCTCCACTCACTTGCTCCCAGTTTCGCTCCACTCACTTGCTCCCCAGTTCAGCTCCCCACTCCTCACTTTCTCCCCAGTTCCAGCTCAACTCCCTCACTTTCTCCCTCCCTCCCTCCCTCACTCACTCACTTTCTCCCTCCCTCCTTCACTCACTTTCTCCCCAGTTCCAGCTCAGCTCCTCACTTTGCTCCCCAGCTCCTCACTCGCTCCCCAGTTCCAGCTCACTCACTCGCTCCCAGTTCCAGCGCCACTCCCCTCGCTCCTTCCAGTCCCAGCGCCACTCCTCGCTCCCTTCCAGTCCCACGCGCCTCACTGCTCCCTTCCAGTCCCAGCCACTACACTACGCTCCCCTTCCAGTCCCACGCGCCACTACTCGCTTCCCAAGCGCCACTCACTCGCTCCCAGCATCCCAGTCCAAGCGCCACTCCCTCGCTCCCCAGCGCTCCAGTCCCAAGCGCCACTCTTTCGCTCCTTCTTCAGTGCAGCGCCCTCCTGCGCTCCCAGCTCCAGTCCACGCCTCACTCGCTCCCCAGCTCAGTGCGCCCTTCACCAGCTTGCGCCACTCACTGCTCCCAGCTCCCCAGCTTCGGTCAGTCACACCCTCCTTTCCAGCCTTGAATCCCTCCTTCACCTTTTTATGGATCTCCCGGCCCCCCCACGTTGTCCCAGCATCCGCCGGCACACCTTCGAACCCTCTGCACTGCAAAACTCTCCTGTACCCCTGACTCGCCTCCCAGCATGTCCCTGGCCGACCTCTCCCCAGGCAGTCCTCTCCCATCTGTTGCCGGACCCGCGCTCCCAAACACCCCTGCAAGCACTCCCTCAGCCTCAAGGGAACCTCCCTAGCTCTTTGACCTCCACGATCCTCCTGTTTCAGTCCCGGCACTCCTGACTCACGTCCCAGTATTACCACACTCCAACCCTGTTTGACCCTGAGCACTCCCTGGCCGCCTCCCCTCCTGACCCGCCTGTGTCCTACTTCACCGCCAAGCCCACCATAAAGAGAGCCCAGCCAGTGCCAGGCGGCTGAAGGCCTGCAGCCAGTTCCGCGCCCAGGGCGCTCGGCAACCAGTACTTACGCCCAGGGGCGCTCAGCAGCCAGTGCCCCGGCCCGAGCTCAGCAGCCGTGCCCGGCGCCCAGGCTCGGCAGCCAGTGCCCACGCGCGAAGCTCAACATCAGTGCCAGCAGGGGCGCTCTCGGCAGCAGCCAGTGCCAGCAGGCGCTCAACCATCGCGCTTTGCCTCCAGGGGCTTACTTGACCACATGCCTCCAGAAGGCCTTACCCAGCCGCTTTGCCTCCAGAGAAGGCCTTGACCCGCTGCCTCCAGAAGCCTTGCAACCCGCTGCCTCCAGAGAAGACGCACGGCCAGAAGCTGCGGAAAGAGCCCCTCCTGACTTCAGCTCCCCTCAGCCAGAGGAACCTTGCAGCCAATGGCTTTGCCCAGCTTTGTTGACGATAGCCTCCAGGAAGCCTGCTCCCCAGAGAATCTTTCAGCTTTAACTGGCTCACCACGTTGGCCTTCAGCCCCAGCTGGCTCACCCGTTGGCCTGCAACCCCAGCTGGCTCACCGTTGGCCTGCAGCCCCAGCTGGCTCACCCGTTGGCCTGCAGCCCCCAGCTGGCAGCTCACCCGTTGGCCTGCAACTTCAGCCAGCTCACCGTTGGCCTGCAGCCCCAGCTGGCTCACCGTTGGCCTGCAGCCCCCAGCTGGCTCACCCGTTGGCCTGCAGCCCCCAGCTTGCGCGCACCCGGACGTTCTGCCCCCAGCATGCGCGCACCCGGACGTTCTGCCCCCAGTTTCTGCGGCCGCCCGGGTGCCGCGGACCCCGGTGCAGCCGCCCGGTTACTGCGGACCCCAGTTTTCGGCATCAGGCCCGTTATGCTTCCCTTTTTTTAAACGCCGGACCTCGGTTCCCCGTGTTACACGGCGCAAGGCGGCAGTTCCACCCCTTTTAAACATGAACCTCCGTTTCCCATTTTACCGACGCAAGGGCGGCAGTTTCCTTACAACACGCCCGAACCTCGATTCCCGTTTTTGGCCCGCCAGGGCGACAGTTTCTGCCACCGACCGCCCGGGTCTCGTTTTGTGACGGGCAACGGTTTCCCCGTTTTCAGCGCCCGTCATTTTTACGGCCGCAGGGCGGCAGTTTCCACCGGCGCAGGAGCGGCAGTTTCCGTTTTTTGACCTCAGGACCTCAATGTTTTTACTTCACTTTTTTACGGCCTCTGAGACCTGTGTTTGACCTCAGAAGGACACCAGGTTTCCGTTTTTGGCCTTTAGGGTCACCAGGGACCCTGTCTACCCATGGGCGACCACGGCTCCCCTGCTCGTTCCTGAGTGCGTGCAGGGAAACCACGCTTTGAAGGCCACTGTCCGCAGTCCCACGCCCAGCCTCGACGGGACCCGTGCTGGCGTGGGCAGATTTAGTGTCTGTCTGTTTTCTGTCTCCTGGGTTCACTTCTGGTGTGGTGTGTCTGTGAGGTGTGTGTGCGTGTGCTCTGTGTCTCTTCCGGGTTAGCCCTTGTGTCTGTTAGCTTGCTTCTACTCACTTTCGGCCCAGGCTCTGTGTCTGCACTTAGGTGCCATTCTGATAGTCACTCTCTCTGTCTAGGCGCACCCTACATACCTGGTATGTTGTCTGCACTGCGTGCTCCCCTTCCTATTAGGTTAGGATCTGTGTAGAGCACCCCTCGCTTTAA
Organism: Distichodus sexfasciatus; assembly: GCA_032718565.1. Classification (NCBI taxonomy): domain Eukaryota; kingdom Metazoa; phylum Chordata; class Actinopteri; order Characiformes; family Distichodontidae; genus Distichodus; species Distichodus sexfasciatus. Next base: position 119,075 of record JAVGVS010000576.1, on the reverse strand, counting down.
TGATAACAGGTTCCTTTGTTGTCACCGTTCTGCCTTGAGAGATTCTGGGAGTGGTAAAAGCTTTTCGTTTAACCAAATTCTGTGGCCTTATTTAAGCCAGTTCTTAAGTGTCTCGTCTGTCTCCCTCCTTAACGTCTTGTTCCTGTCGTGTATTTAGTTTACTTTGGTTTTTTGAATCCTTTTATTCTATTCTGTTCCTGTTCCCTGCTCCTGCTCCCTGCTCCTGCTCTCTCCTGTTCCTGTTCCTGCTCCTAATCTTCCCTCATTGAGACCCTTCACCCTGTTCCCCAGTTTGAACCTTGAACCTGTTTTTAACCCTGGTTTGATTTTTGCCTTTTTTGGTGCCTTTTGCTTCTTTTGTTTTCACTCCCCTTCTTGTTTTCTCCACAGGCTCGTGTTTCCCCGGTAAAGGCCTTCCCTCTTTCAAATCAAGCGCAAGCGCCGGGATCGCTTCTGTTTCACCTCGTGGGTGTTCGAGAGTGCAAGAGCACTCCTTCTCTAATTTCTGAGGCTCTCCCGTTTTTGGCCGCTAGCCACGCTCACACAGGGTCTGGCTCCCACCTGTATTGTTCAGACCTCCATTTTTTGCCTTTTTTGTAGACTCTGTTTTTGCCTACCTGGTTTGTCTGGTTTCTGTTCTCCCTCAATAAACTATGTTTTTGTATACGCACCACGGTGTCCTCATCCTTCTCTGCTTCCGCACCATGACAGTAGATGTGTGTGGGAACCACAGCCCGTCCGCAAGGCATAAACAGACACGGAGGGCCGGGACCCGAACGTCGGAGGCCCCAGGGCCGAGTCAGGGCTTACCACTGGGAAATCTGTGGTTCCCTCCCGAAGAGCAGAGAAAGGCGGAGGTCCAGCAACCCGCAGCACCAGGCGAGGCCTGGCGAAACAGGCCTGCAGGCTCCGCCGGTGGCGCCCACCCAGAACAGTCCGGTCCTGAGCGGTCAATAGCGCCCACCCCAGCGGGGCCAGCAAACCAGAGGCGAAGCCGCCAAGCGACCGCCCGAGCGAACCAGCACTCCCCCGGTAACCAGCCCCAGGCGAGAACGCCAATGCACGGCGGCGGGCATCCTCCACCCCGGCAGGGTGTGGTGGCAGGCAGGAGGAGGGCCTGGGATGTTGAATGGTGGGTCAGGCCTGACCTGACACATGGACAAGAGCCAGCAGACACACTTATGCAAGCATACACACATTCACCCTCATGCACACAAACAAATATACACCGCCCCACATGTAGAACACAAAAATTATTGTGTTTTACTCCACACTCCCCCATATACTCGCTCCTGATCCAGTGCCACTACCCCAAAGGGGCAATCGGCAGACCCTGGGGCCTGAACACTTCGCTCTGGGCGTGGAGACCAGAAGCCACCCAGTCCCACCCAGCGGCGCGATCACCACCAGCGCAGACCCGACGGACTGACCCAGCTGCGTCTTCCGCGGCCCACGGCCTACATGGAGCCGCCGGAAACAAGGAACAAGAATTGTGTGAGACGACCCTGTCACCCCCGCCGGCTCAGGTGTAGTGTTAGTGTGTGTGTGTTGTTCTGATGCTTTAAAACAGGAGGCAGGCACACCCTCATCCAGCTTGTCAGCTTGGCCTCCCGAGCCCTCAATGTCTACGTGCAGCAAATTGAGAAATGGGCACTGGCATGAGAGAGAGTGGGACTGGGTAACCAGACCGCCCTCTGGGCATCGTGGTGTGCCACCCAAGCCCTATATGCTTAGGTGTCATGTGACAGTAAGTAATAGAGAGTGTCTAAGTGTGATGTATGAGGTTGAATGCAGGTAGTCACGGGGGAGACAGGAGAAAAATCTCCCCTGTATCCCAGCACCACCCGCATCTCAAGCCCTCATTAACTGTTGGTGTGATGGAGGCGGGAGGGGGGGCATGTAAGGGAATGGGGAGGAAAAAACCGAGAGGCAGTGCCCTGTGGAGCCAGCTCCCCCGCCCCAACCCCGCCATTTCCCCGTTGTCCGCTTCACCAGGCGAGCAGGCCGTCGGGGCTGGGGCCCATGGCGGCAGCGCCCGACCCACAGATCTTGGGGCCCCAGAACCCACAGCGATACTACACCTCCCAACGATGATCGCTCCCGACTACATGAACAGCAAACGCAGGTCCGGCCCGTCCTCCTCTGTTCCCTGCGGTATACCTAACCAACCATCCGCCAGGCCCCGGATTCACCGATGGCCGCAGGGCTTGAACCCAGCGCCTCCCCGGCGCTTGCGCCTGCTGGAACAACCCCCAGGTCCGCCGGGCCCCAGCCTGGAGGCAGGTGCCCCCAGGACCCCAAGCCCCGGATCTTCTGAGCAGTACGCCCGCCAGACAGGCTTCCCACCACGGCACCAGGCCACTCAACAGCGCCGCGCCGGCCCCAGAAAACACCACCAGAGCACCCAACCCCACCCCATCCAGGCTGGGACTCCGGCCACAGCACAGAACCCCAAGAATCCCAGAGTAACTTTAGATTCCCCAAGCCCATCACAGCCCCCCATCTCAACAAGACCAAAAACCCCGGACAGAACCGTGACCCCCACTCCACACTAAGTGATAAAGCCAATCAAAAGGCAAGATTGGTCTAATGTGGCAACATCTTGAAGCTTTTTAAAGACCATGTCAGGACTACAAAACTCTGGCAGGGCAAAACATGCTTCTCCACCCTCATTAATAATGCAACAGCTTTTAAAAGATGCTCTTCACTACTAGTAACCGTCTCCTCAGTCCTCTTGTTGCCCCCAAGCCTTGTGATGCCATGAACCTCGGCTCTCTGCAAATTCTTTCAGCACAAGGTGGATACTATCTATCAGTGGCTTCAGCAGACTGCCCACCCCACCTCATCTTCACTTGTGCTGCACCTGCAGGATACAAGTTCTACTGCTTCATGCCTGCTGGGGTATCTCACCTCCTGCCCTACTGCATAGCTGCCTCTTCCTTCTCCCCACTGGATACTGACAGAGTTGGGGTGTGACATGCAAGGCCTGTTCAACAAATTGGACCCTATGCCAACTGCCCTGGTGAAGCCTCGTCTGGACCCAGAAGACCCCAATAATTACCAGCCTATCTTGAAATCTACCCTTCCTCAATAAAATTTTGGAAAGAGGTGTGGCTGCTCGCTTCCAGCATCATATGTCACCTTGCAGAGCTTTTTGAGCCTCAATCTGGTTTCAGAACTTTCACCATAGCACTAAAGACTGTCCTCATCAAAATCCTAAATAACCTTCTTATTACCGATAATGGTCTCATAAGCATCCTCCCCATCCTCCTGGGCCTTCCGGCAGCATTTGAAATTTTTCCACCATTTACCATTATAAGTAGAGTTTGCTCCTCCTGACTCTCCTCCTGCATTACATACAGGTCCAGCAGGCTCTCGGGAATGTTAAATGCTTATAAGCTTTTAGCTATGTTAACATCACATAGCAGGACTCTCACGGCAGCAGGATGGATTATTCAGTCATTTATTTCTAACGGGGGCAGTTGGGTCGGTAAATATAATTAGTTTAACTCCCCTTACCACTGTTGCTGTGGTAAACAGGAAGCCGATCACACAAGTAAGATCAGTTAAAAGGCACAGGGCAACTCCCATGAACCAATGTAGTCTCCGGGCCTAAACACACCCTTAATTACCGTCCCATCACATCCGGCTTCTACACACACACAAGCACACCTCTGTCCTCATCCCCTCACACCCTCCAGCTACTGAGCATCTATTTAGTTCCCTTATTTACTGGCTTTTGTCCAAATTCAAAGGTGATAACAGCAGTCCGTTTGAATACACTGCTCCTTCCTGAGGTCTGCACAAGTTGAGAGCTACAATTAACAATCAAACATGTTTCCCCAGCACATACTGCTTATCTGTGCAGAAAATCAATATTGCCACCAGCTGAAGCAGGCCAGAGGCTAAAATTGTCCTTAAATTCACACATCTGCCTCCTTACGATGATACATAAAACATGGCGGCCACTTCCGGGACAGATTTGAGTGCCCGAGGGGAAGCTGATGGCTAACAGCTGCTAACGGTGGCACTTTTCTGAGTTGACGAGGCATGAAACGTCTGGACGGGTGCTGCTCAGGCTGACTCCAGCCACCTGAGAGGAAGCTGCTGACTAATGTCCTGCTAACCCAGAGCCAGGATTGGTTTCCAGTGAAAGTCTGACACTTTTCATAGCTTAACACTTTACCTTTAATCGGCTCCTACCCTAAATAGGGACATTAGATTCAAGATTCAAGATTCTTTATTTGTCACATGCAAATTATACAGGTACAACATGCAGTGAAATGTATCCTGATCCACTCTTGACTATGCAATTAAGGCAGAAAATTAAAAAATAAAAAAAATAAAATAACAGTAGAACCTTAAAAATAACTTAGAAATAAGGAGATAAAGGGAAATAACTTAGAAATAAGGTGATACGGAAAGATAAAAAAAGAAAAAAAACTGTGACATGTACAATAAGGTGTGATGGATTAAAAAGGTGCAATGAGTGTAGTGTGCAATGTTTTTAAAGTGCCAAAGTGCAGCTACTGACAGATGATGAGCGATAAAATGTCAGACATCATAAGTGATCCCTGGCAGCCTGTGGGTTTAAGGCAGTAATGGAATGACAAATTAAGACATTTAGAGAAAAGTCATGTCCTTGTTTAAGCGGATGTGAGATAGAAACTCCTCCTGAGTCTCTCTGTTTTGGCCATGATGGTGCGGAACCTTCTGCCTGAATTCAGAAGATGAAAAAGTCCATTTCTGGGATAAGCTGAGACTTTAATGCCCTTGGTGTAAATATCCTGCAGGGAAGGAAGAGATGACGTGCAGCAGCACTCTGCTGCCTGGATCACTCTCTGGAGGGCTTTCTGGTCCTGAACACAGCAGTTCCCGTACCAGGACAAGATGTTCTGAGTGACAATGCTTTCCACAGCGCCAGAATAGAAAGCTTTCAGAATGGTTGGGGAAACCCCAAACTTACTCAGCTGTCTAAGGTGGTACAGACACATTAATATGTTCCAGTCCATGTCAGGTCCTCAGTGATGCTTAGACACCAAGGTATTTGAAAAAAAGCTTTTACATTATCCACTGGAGCACACCATTGATGGTAGAGGGGTCTGTAGTCACAGTGGCTTTCTGCTGAAGTCCACCAGCTCGCCGTCTTGCTGACGTTCAGCTACGACAGTTTCCTGACACTGCAGAGTGCCAGGTTCTCCACCTCATCCATATAGGCCATCTCATCGTTGTTGGAGATTAACCCCAGCACCACTGTGTCATCCATAAACTTGACAATGTTGTTGGAATTGTGAGTGGCCACACAGTCCGAAGTGTAGAGTGAATATACAACAGTGGAGAAAGCACACACCCTTGGAGGAGCTCCTGTGTTGGTGGTGATGCTGCTGGAGACACACCTGCCTGCCCATACCACCTGAGATCTGCCTGTGAGAAAGTCCAGCCTCCACGTGCACAAGCAGGTGTTGGGTCCTGGGTCTCAGTTTAGTAAAGCAGTCTACTGGGGCACTATTGAATGCTGAGCTGAAGGCTGATGACAACAGCGTCTCTGCACGCAGTTACCCTGTTCTTATCACGTGGCATTAGGGAGGTGTGTGGGGCGTGGGGATCTGTCACCATCCTCTGTAGATCTGTTGGTCTTGATGAGCAAACTGGAGTGGGTCTATGGTGCTTGGGATGGAGGGGGAGATGATGTGCTTAATCAGTATTTCAAACACATTCATAACTACTGATGTCAGTGCAACAGGGTGGTAGTCATTCAGGCATGAAGGTTTGTTATTCTTAGGCACGGGGACGATGGTGGTTACACACGAAGCAGGTGGGGACCACGGACGCCAGAGACTCATTGAAGATGGAGGTGAACACACCTGACAGTTGGTCAGTGCAGCAGCGCAGCAGGTGCCAGGAGATGCCGTCTGGACCCGCCGACTTCCTGGTGTTCACCCTCCTCAGCGCCATCACCGTGTCATGCTCTGCGATGCTGATAGCGTCCACCATCCTCGTGGTCGCCGGAGCTTAACAGTAGTGATAGCCACCTGGCTAACCTCCAGCGGACATAAGTCGCTCAGCTTGTTTGGCAAATGCAGGATTGCTGATCTGTCGTGGTGTCTTTGGCACATAGTCGTTATTGTCAGCAGTCCATGCCATAAGCTTTGTGCGTCAACCTGATGTAATTGCGATTCGATTTGCTGTCTGAAATTGTGCTTGCAAATTTGAATCCAGCAGCGAAGATCATAAAAGGCTGCTTTGTGCTTTTGCTGCTATAGGGTTAGGGTTCCTGACCAACAGCACAGCTGATGCTACTAATCAGCTAATTAGCAACGTAGGACCAGCGCGCGACAGTGCAGGAAATACGGAAAATGTGCAGAGCGGTGGGGCGTGAGACCGGGATTGGGAAACGCTGGTATAGAAGATGGAGTGGGGCTGAAACTTTCCTGATGTTGCAAGTTAATCTTCACTGCTGCTTAGAATTCTCCTGTCACACAACTCCTTTCTCTCTCTCTCTCTCTCTCTCTCTCACTTCATGCTTCAACTCCGAGATAGGGCTAGAACTGACAGCAGTGACACAGAAGAGACTGACAGAGCAGAAGAATAAAGTGAACATCTAATTTTTACGACAAGCAGGATGAAACTCAGGGTAGAGACTGAGAAATGAGAGAGAGAAATCTTTAAAAAGCCCTTAAAATGGATTTAATTCTTATTCAGTACCCTCATTACATGATCCCCCAAAACTAAAAGTGCCAACCAGCACTGATAGTAGGTTGTTAAAAGTCCTCGATAAAGGCAGAAGCGTCTTCACTTCACATCATCTTCCACCAGACATGCCCCAGTGAGAACAGACAGGAAACTCAGACTCACTCAGAACTGCAGGGCATTCAGAACACACACACATGCACACACACACACATTCACACACATTCATACACACTCATACACACACACACACACATTCACAAACACACACACATTCATACACACTCATACACACACACACACACACAAACACACACATTCATACACACTCCTTTTACACACACACACACATGCACACACACACACACACATTCATACACACACTCATACACACACACACACACACACATTCACACACACACACACACACACACACACACACAGACACACATTCATACACACTCATACACATTCACACACACACATGCACACACACTCACATTCATACACATTCACATACACTCACACACTCCACACACATTCATACACATTCATACACATTCATACACACCTCACACTCACACACATTCTGCACATTCATACACACATTCATACACACACTCACACACACTCACACATTCCTTACATTCATACACATTCCTTACACACTCACACACTCCCACATTCATACACATTCATACACATTCATACACACACTCACACACCTCCACATTCATACACATTCCATACACACTCCACACACACACACACACATTCCTTACACACTCACACATTCCATACACACTCCTTTACACACACACATGCACACACTCTTTTACACATTCATACACACTCATACACACACACACACACATTCCACACACACACACACACACACACACACACACACACACACATTCATACACACTCACACATTCACACACTCACACACACTCACACACATTCCATACACACTCACACACACTCTCACACACATTCATACACATTCATACACATTCAACCCACACACACTCCACACACACTCACACACACATTCACTTTGTTCATACACATTCATACACACACTCACACACACTCCACACACCTCCCACACACATTCCTTACACATTCACACACACTCCTTACACACTCACACACACTCATACACATTCATACACACACTCCCACACACTCACACACATTCATACACATTCATACACATTCATACACATTCACACACACACACACACTCATACACACTCCACACACATACATACACACATTCACACACACTCACACACACACACACACTCACACACACTCACACACATTCACACATTCACACACACACTCACACACACACACACACACACATTCATACACACTCACACATTCCTTTACATTCATACACACACTCACACACTCACACACATTCTTACACATTCCACATACACACACACACACATACATTCATACACACATTCATACACATTCCACACACATTCACACACACATTCACACACACATTCACACACACACTTACACACACACATCCACACACACATTCACACACATTCATACACATTCATACACACTCACACACACTCACACACATTCATACACATTCATACACATTCATACACACTCACACACACTCACACACATTCATACACACTCACACACATTCATACACATTCCTTTACACTCACACACATTCATACACACACACACATTCACACACATTCCCTTACACATTCATACATTCATACACACTCACACACATTCCATACACACTCACACACACTCACACACATTCATACACATTCCATACACACTCACACACATTCATACACACTCACACACATTCATACACATTCACACATTCATACACATTCATACACATTCATACACATTCATACACACTCACACACATTCATACACACTCACACACATTCATACACATTCATACACACTCACACACATTCATACACATTCATACACACTCACACACATTCATACACACATTCATACACACTCACACATTCATACACATTCATACACGTGTACACACTCCACACATTCATACACATTCACACACACTCCACACACACATTCCTTACACATTCCTTACACACTCATACACTCACACATTCATACACTCACATGCTTGCACATTCACACACACACATTCATACACACTCCACACACACTCACACACACATTCATACACACTCACACACACACTCACATTCTTCACACACTCACACTCCACCTCACACACATTCATACACCTCACACACACTCCACACACATTCATACACATTCATACACACTCACACACACACTCACATTCATACACTCACACACATTCATACACACTCACACACACATTCATACACATTCATACACACTCACACACACTCACACACATTCATACACACACTCACACACACTCACACACACACACACACACATTCATACACATTCATACACATTCCTTACACATTCATACACTCACATTCCATACACACTCCACACACTCCTTACACATTCATACACTCACACATTCATACACATTTCACACACTCACACTCACACACACTCCACACACATTCATACACACTCACATTCCACTTACACACTCATACACACTCACTTACACATTCATACACACTCACACACATTCATACACACTCCACACACACTCACACACATTCCTTACACATTCACTACACACTCCACACGCATTCCTTTTACATTCATACACACTCACATTCATACACATTCCCTTACACATTCATGTACACACTCACACACACACATTCCTTTACCTCCCACACACACTCACACCCCACATTCATACACACTCACACACACCTCACACATTCATACACTCACACACACACTCACACACACATTCATACACACTCACACACACTCACACACACATTCTGCACACTCACACATTCATACACATACACACATTCACTTACACACTCCCACACACACATTCATACACATTCACACTCACATTCATACACATTCATACACATTCATACACACTCATTCATACATTCATACACTCACACACATTCATACACACTCACACACACTCACACACATTCATACACATTCATACACATTCACACACATTCATACACACACTCACACACATTCATACACACTCACACACACACACACTCACACACACATTCATACACACTCCACACACATTCACCACATTTACACACATTCATACACATTCACACACACTCACACACTCCACACACATTCATACACATTCATACACACACACACACACACACACACATTCACACACATTCATACACATTCATACACACACTCACACACATTCACTTTACATTCACACACACTCACACACATTCATACATTCCTTACACACTCCTTACTCACACACATTCATACACACACTCACATTCATACACATTCATACACACTCACACATTCATACACACTCACACACACACACACATTCATACACACTCCACACTCACACACATTCACACACTCACATTCATACACATTCATACACATTCACACATTCATACACTCACACACACACACACACATTCATACACACTCACACACACTCACACATTCACTTACACACTCACACACACACACACTCTCACACACATTCCTTTACACTCACTTTACACTCACCCCACACACACTCACACACATTCATACACACACTCACACACATTCATACACACACTCACACACATTCACACACATTCATACACACTCACACACATTCATACACATTCATACACATTCACACACATTAACACATTCATACACTCACACACACTCACACACACACACATTCCTTACACACTCACACACTCCACACACACACACACACACATTCATACACATTCTTACACATTCATACACATTCACTTACACACACTCACATTCATACACACTCACTTACACACTCATAGACATTCCATACACTCACACACACATTCATACACATTCACACACACTCACACTCCACACTCACATTCATACACATTCCTTACACACACTCCTACCTCACACACATTCATACACACTCACACACACACTCACACACACACACACATTCCATACACATTCATACACACATTCATACACATTCACTCACATTCTTACACTCCTTACACACACCACACACATTCACTTACACTCACACACATTCATACACATTCACACACACTCACACTCACACACACTCACACACATTCATACACACTCACATTCATACACACTCATACACACTCACACACATTCATACACACACACACACATTCCTTACACATTCATACACACTCCCACACACACACACACACATTCTTTTACCTCTTTTACATTCATACACATTCACACACTCCCTCACACACATTCATACACATTCATACACACTCACACACACACATACATTCATACATTCCCTTTACACTCATACACACTCATACACATTCCATACACACTCCACATTCATGTACACATTTCACACACATTCACACATTCATACACTCACACACCTCACACATTCATACACACTCACACACACACTCACACACATTCATACACCTCCTTACACACTCACACACTCACACACACATTCATACACACACTCCACACACACACTCACACACATTCATACACATTCCTTACACACACTCCCACACACTCCACACATTCATACACACACACCTCCACACACATTCCTTACACATTCATACACACTCACATTCCCTTTATTATACCTCACATTACATTCACTTACATTCATACACACTCACACACACATTCATACACATTCACACTTGCTGCACACACTCACACACATTCACACACACTCACACTCACACATTCACTCACACTCACACACTCACACACACATTCATACACACTCACACACACATTCCCTTTACTCACACACACATTCATACACACTCACACACATTCATGTACACATTCATACACATACTTTTACTCACACGCTCACACACTCACACACACACACACACACATTCATACACACTCCACACACATTCATACACATTCCATACACATTCACACATTCACTTACACACTCACACACACACTCACACACATTCATACACATTCATACACATTCATACACACTCACACACACACACACACATTCATACACATTCACACACATTCATACACACTCACACACACTCACACACATTCATACACACTCACACACACACTCACACACATTCATACACTCACATTCATACACATTCCACACACATTCATACACATTCCACACACTCACACACATCACACACATTCATACACACATTCATACACACATTCCACACACACTCACACACACACACATACATTCATACATTCATACACACTCATACACACTCCTTACACATTCACACTCACATTCATACATTCTTACATTCACACACATTCATACACACTCCACACACTCACACATTTCTTACACTCACACACACACACTCACACACACATTCATACACATTCACACACATTCATACACATTCACACACACTCACACACACTCACACACATTCATACACATTCATACACACTCACACACACACATACATTCATACACATTCATACACACTCATACACACTCATACACATTCATACACACTCACATTCATACACATTCATACACATTCACACACATTCATACACACTCACACACACTCTCACACACATTCATACACACTCATACACACTCACACACACTCACACACATTCATACACACTCACACACACACTCACACACATTCATACACACTCATACACACTCACACACTCACACACACATTCGCACACTCACACACACACTCACACAACACACATTCCTTACACACTCACACACATTCATACACATTCTTTTACTCACATTCATACACATTCATACACATTCATACACACTCACATTCATACACTCACACTCACACACACATTCCTTGCCCTCACACACACTCACACACATTTCATACACACTCCACACACCTCCACATTCATACACACTCACACACACTCACACACACATTCTTACACCTCACACACATTCATACACACTCACACACATTCCACCTCCACACACATTCATACATTCATACACCTCACACACACTCACACCGCTCACACCTCACACATTCACCCACACATTCCACATTCACACATCCTTACACTCACACACACTCACATTCCTTACATTCACACACATTCATACACACTCCTCACACACATTCATACACATTCATACATTCCACACACATTCATTACACTCCCACACACACACTCACACATTCACACACACTCACACTCCCACACACATTCACTTACACACTACACATTCCTTACACATTCACACACATTCATACACATTCATACACATTCATACACATTCACACACATTCATACACACTCACACATTCATACACACACACACTCCGCACACATTCCTTACCCACACTCACACACTCACACACTCACACACATTCCACACACATTCCTGCACACTCACACACACACACTCACACCTGCTCATACACACTCACACACATTCATACCACCTCACACACACACCTCACACACATTCAGACAGAACTTTACTCTTATACTTAAATAGTAGTAAGGCCTCCGTGACTTCTATATTGCTGCCCATCTAAATAACTACTACACCTAACCTAAAGCATAACCCTAACTTGCCTCAGTAACTTGGCTAATCTTTCTACACTTCTAGTTTGCAAATAAACTTGTATTTATTTTTTATTTTTTTGTGAAAGCAGTTTAAAGAAGTGAGGACCACTAAAAGATCCTCACTTCCCAAAAATGTCCTCACTCTGCTTTTGGTTCTCACTAAGTAGCAAGTACGAGAACATACACACACACGCACACACACACACTGTGGAATTTATGTCGCAGGTCTGTAGTGACGTTGAAAGCGTGTGGTTTTGGGGAATTTTCCCTCACTCATTTCCACTAGAGCTTGATGCTGATGTAGTATTGCGCCCCCTGTAGGTGTCCTAGATAATGTCATGGCAGGTGCAGCTGGTGCTTTACCCTGATATCATAATGCACTCCCTGTAGGTGTCCTAATGCATCCAAGTGTTCTAGGTGTGGTCTTTATAAAGTCTGTCAGCATAGTTGTCCTATCAAACAGTGGCATTTCTCCCAGCACTAGTGTTGCTACAGTCTCAGGTGATGATACCTGAACTCCAGGAGCTCATGGGAATTACATTTTTTACAGACGCTAGGACACATGTCTCAATACTTAGGTCACTTTTGCAAAACTCTTCACACAATTCTCCTAACCGACTTTCAGCTTGGCAAAGCAGTTTATTTCACATTCAAAATGCACTACAACTGCCAAAAGACTTTATTCAGGTCTTAAATAAACTTGTTCTTCCAGAACACTAGCAAAGGTTGACAGCCGACAAACAGACTTTGTCACCCACCGAATAAACCGAATAAACTCTAACAATAGATGCCACTGTAGAGCGTTGCAGATTTGGCTGCACTCTCTGACCAGCCTCTCTCATTGAGAGACCATGATTTACCACATGATCAATTACAGTAGCTCTGATCTCATCTGAGACTACAGCTCCTGATCTTCCTCTTATTCTTCTTCCACCACGCATACGTATTCCTCGCCCCCTCCCAGCCACTCTTCTTCCTCTTTCAGCCACTTCTCTATTTCTGGCTGGGTCCATGTTTACATCACAATACAAACCTATTCAGCAGTTGTCTCCTTTTGTAATGAAATTGACAGAGTAACATCTGTGTAGATGTTCATCTACAATGAGAATCAGCTGTGGCTGGTTAAACTGCATTTTTAGATTTAAAATATGTTTCAGTAAAATATTGCTGTTGAATTTTGCTGTCTTATTCAGTTTTGCAGTATGTTATTGTTTTGAACATAAGTTTAACAGTTTTGAAAACAGTATGTAAGCACGTGCAAAATGTCCTGTACGTACAAAGATTTTTGGCAGTTGTTGTGTCTGAGTGAGAAAAGAATTCATGAAATTTGAGAGATGTAGTCATTGAATGCATTTTGTGCCAAAACAATGATAATTGATCCTCAGTTTAGCCCACATAGACTTCTGTTGTGCTCACTGTGTGAAGAGTTTTGCAAAAGTGACCTAAGTATTGAGAAATGTGTCCTAGCGTCTGTAAAAAACTGTAATACCATCATTATCATTCAGAGACGTGAGAAAAAAGTGAGTGATTATTTGTCATTGTGAACACACCACAGCACAGAATACAGTGCACCACAACCAAATGTGACCTCTGCATTTGACCCGTGAAGGAGCAGTGGGCAGCTAACAAGGGCACCACCCAGGGAGCAGTGCCTGGGGATGGTACCTTGCTCATGAGTACCTCAGTGGTAACTTTACTGGTCCTGGATTTGAGTCTGCGACCTTCTGATCATGGGGCAAATGCCCAACCGTTACACCACCAACTGCCCCATCAAACTGCATCATTTACATTGAAATGACATGATAAGAATTCCACTGAGCACCATAACCACTATAATCTCTTCTGTTTCTGCAAAGCTCACCAGCACCCTGCAGGAGGCCGGAGATATTAATAAAGCACGACAATCCCTGCCCAGACCGGCTCTGTCCACTCAGAACAACCCCAGACTTCAACAGGAGTTATGACTAATTACATGAGTAATATACTGAAGCTATGATCTGCATCCACGATCACAACACGTTCAACCAAGGAGACCATCCAGTCTGGATTGACAATTATTTATTTGATAAAAAAATTTTGAATTTTCCTTAATGTGTATGCGGAAAGTTTGGAGCTTGGTCACTTGTCTCTGAAGCCAGCAGATCTGGCTGGGAGACCATGCAGGAAGGCGAAGGAGCCTTTCCCGCGACCAGAACGGGGAGCCGAAGGTGGTGGAGGGGAGGAGCCGGGGCGAAACCAAACAGTTGTAAAGGCAGAGATGAAGGCCAGATTTACTGCTTATATATAAAACCAGGAGCAATGAGATTGGCTGCACTGGCGCTTATTAGGTCTCCTTGTTTGAACTTTCATATTCACTTACATATTTATAACTTGAGTTGTGGTCCTAAGTCTTGTGGATTCCAGGTGTGAACTAAGTTGAGATCCTCCTGATTGTTTTAGTCTTGACTTTATTTACTGAAGGACATTTGACTGTCTCCTGGACTTTATCATGTAAACCTTTTTATCTAAACCCTCACTTCAGGCAGCGTTGTGAAGAAGACACACTGGGTATATTCTCTTCATGCTGCTTCACCATCACGTGGAGATTCTTCCCTCAGGGTTTTTATCAGGTGTCCAAGTAAACCTTCAGCTTTAATTCATCAGAACCCTCTCGATCCTGCACACGTTCATATTCCATACAATATTTACTGCAGCACCGCCTCTGACACATGCAACCTCTCCCTGTTGGAGCATTAGGGATTTCTTGATTATTTAACATGGATTACAGTTTGTTTTCTGGTGATATTATATTGCGGGATTTTGGTTTCTTCCTGCTGCATTTTCCTCTCCCGTATCATCGTCAAAACATATTTAACTTTGCTCCTATAAATCTAAGACATTCTCACTAAGCAATTCGACTAGAAAGAGGAACTGAGACTCAAAGTGGGAATTCTACACCACCAGGAGACAGAACTAGACGGTGGAAAAGATCAAAGAGGGATGGAGGATGAAGTTAAGAGTTACTACAGACACATTTATCATGAGTTCCTCCTCTGCAGGGTGATCACTGGCTCAAGTGCTGACCAAGGCTGTCAAACCAGCGGTCTCCAATTCTTCCTAAAGTCAGTGTAGTGACCCAGAGGGAGATGATTCCAGTCCGAATTTGTGTATGTGATGTTGCAAGAACCAACAGAGGAACAACAACATGGCTCTGGTTCCAGATGATGAGCAGCTGATTTGAACCCACATCACCACTGCTGCCTTTAATGGGACAAATTTCATCTTTCCACATATTTCCTGTTGTCATGTTTCCACTGTTGCTTTTTACATCCTTGTTTGTGTTCATGTTCTTTAAAGAGCAAAACATGCTAAACAATGTGAAGGTTCCTCAGTGAGTTCCACAGTGTTGATGAGTCGACAAGTCGAGTGTAAAGACATAATTAAAGATTAATTAGAGAAACTGTGTTTATATTTCTGAAGTATTTGTATTCCCCTCACATAAACACACCCTCTCTTTCTCTCTCTTTCTCTCTATATCACGCACACACACACACACACAGACAAACACAAGCCTCATGGGATTAAAACACAGACTGTGTGCTGGCGTACCTGCCTCAGATCAATCTTTGACTTCCCATCTTTCTACCTCTCTACACAAACACGGACACACACACACACACATACACACAAACACAGATGCTCAGCGTTCCTGGCAGGCAGTTCAGAGGGATGCAGGGTCTTTGTGGGTTGCCAATGTGGAATGTGTTGGGGGTTTTTAGTGGGGAAACAAAGCGCTGCTAAATCTGGAGTGAGGCATGGAGAAGCAGCTCCTCACCTCTCATCCCCAAAAGCAGCTTTTCCTCTCTGCAGGGGGACTGAGCCTGAGAACACTGACACTGTTGTGGGTGTTCACTGGTGAAACCACTCACATCTCAGTGTGTGTGAAGTGTGTTGGGTTAGGAGTGACTCCTATAATAAACAGGAGCGAGGTGAACAGGGCCAGTCTCTCCTCACCTGCTACATGACTCACCTGTCACCTTCCTCCAACATCTAATTACCCTTTACAGTGAAAAAATCAGATCCTCCGCCACATCTGAGGAGAACTGCAGGTGAGCATGAAGATCAGACTCTGGGATTAAACTCTGTGAACTCCAGCTTGTAACAGTGAGTAGAGAGTGTGGAGTCATGACAGCAAGCACATGGATCATGGTCCCATTAAAACACAATCTAAAAACTGATTACTGCATACAACATACACTAAGAGTCAAACCCCAACCCTGCTACTGTAGTGTCACCCAGGAACCAAACCCTAACCTGCTCTAGCTCTGTGTTCATGTTAGCATGGTGTTGTTGCCTCACAGCAGGCAATGCAGATGCTAATCCAAGTCATGATGGTTGTTAGCTCGTTATCAGTGAAACGTTGCTTTACAAGCCAGATTAAGACTGTGGGCACATGAAAGCAGTCAGACCAGTGGGTCTCTCTTCATTAATGGGTTTAATAGTTGAATTTGACCATTGACTTTTCAATGCTAACAGTTCTCATTAGAATTATTTCACTGTTAGCCACATTAGCAAGCATGTTCCTGTCAGACAGTGAAGGTCTGGAAGCCACTCTGCCTTCATGCTGCAGCCATGGCTTCACTCCAGCTCTCTGTCATCAGCATAAAAAGAGACACTACCTCTGGACCACATCCAGTTTGGCCTTCAAAAAACACCCACCCTACAACCCCTAACCAACCCCGACCCCTGATCCTGACCCGCGGGGCTAATTCCACCTTTATTCTGACAAACCCTCCCTCCAGCTCTCTGGGAATTTAACATATTACAGGTCAACATGTTGCTCTTTACCTTGAAATGGAGCAGCAGTAACTCTGATCTCAAAACAACTTAACAGGCCATAATCTGGGCCTAGCGATGTCCGTTATCCTGTTGCATTTTTAAGGCTGAGGGGGCAAGAGGGGCTTAATGTGGCTGTAATACCACCAAGGCTTTAGTGGATACTGACATTAACACGCACGCTAAGTCCAGCTGAAATGTGAATAAAACACTCCATGTTCCACTCATCTCCTCCGAGTGCCACACTTGTCCGCCCACGGACCTAAAAATCACTCCTCCCTGGTCCCTTCTCCTCCCACTGACTGAGTGTTGCTGCAGAAAAATCTGCAGGTCTAGGGTTCATCTGCTAACACTGTAAAAATGAACTTATACTGGTGCTAAAGGTCTGAATAAGGTTTTGGGGCAAATAGGTGGGGTTGTTCATAACAACATGAAAGTTGAGTCATTAAATTTGTTATTTTTAATCATGTTGCTAGTGCTCAATTTTCAGTGACATGATCATTTGACTCATATCTGTTTTGTAGCGACGCTTGACCTGAACTTTCTGTGCACCTTCTTCTATTTGTTTTGTGGATTTGAGTCTGGTTTCACACTCCAGTAATATGGTACATGCGGGAGCTAGATCGTTTACAGACATATTTACTGAGCATAATTATCGCAGAGCCTCGCGGGGACCGAGACACAAGGTTATAAATGTACGGCTGCTTCGAAGAATAAACATTAGTTAGTGGTGGTCTCAGGCAGCTGCCTATCAGTGTCTCACTCTCCAGGGTCTGACTCACTTTCTCAAACTCAGAGATGTGACGTAATGACCTACATAATAGAAGACAGGAGCAGGTTGTTCCGTTCCAGCCTGAAGTCTTGCTCCACCTCAGCAACACAAACTCTGAGAAGAAGAGTCAGGGCTGTGCTGGCCTAGCAGATTTTTATGGAAGCAGGCGGCACATTGTTTCTTGTACCTCCACAAAGTGATTGTGGCTGCAGATTTTTAAAAACACCCATTGTCTTGCTATGTTGTAAATGTCCATTTACGCCCCAGTTCCTCAGAGTCAGACGCCCACCATGATGTCTCCCACACTTTCCCAACTTCAGCGATCTTTAACAGGCAAGGCTTCTGAAGTTGATGTTCTCATCCAGTGCAAACTCCCTTCCGAGAGGCGCTCGATACCAGCTAATTAAAGCCAGCTGCTTTATGTATGTACATGATGCAAGGAGGCCTGCTCAACCTCACCGTCTTCACACACACACAAACATATACACAAACACACTTCCGTAAGTGTGAAGGCTCTGAATAAAATGTATTTTGTGAGACTGACACAACTTTTAACTTTCAAAGCTAAGAGCAGCTCCTTTTACTGCCACTCGTATCGGCATCAGATCAGCTGTCAGACTTGGGGTCTGAGATCAACCTCCTCTCTCTAAAACAACCCAAATATTCCCTCTTTTTGCTGCCTGGATGCATTTCTCCAGCTTCAGCAACAGCATCGACTCAAACAAGGCAGGAGAGAAAATCTCTGCGTTTTAGGACTCGCCCACTCACTCGTTAAATTATTAATTGCCAATGACTCCCTTTCTCTTCATGTTGTGGTTGGAGGCACCAGCAGCAGCGGCTCGTGCAGTTTCTCAGGGAGAAAAGTTGGTATTGTCTGTGGTTTTCCACATTAGAAATTGGCTGTAAAATCTGAGACGTGATGGCCTTGTGATTGAGTGCTGACTGATTCGTTCAGGCTTCTTTTCTCCGTTTAATCAGACAAAAACACTGCATAGAAACACAACAGACGCTGCCGTTGTACAGGGAGAAAGACGGCATTTCAGGCATCATGTCCTCTCCATTCATTATTCCAGCATTACATATTGCAGTGACATTCCTCGCTCCTCTTGCTGAAATGCAGCTGTAATATTAATTAGGATATTAACTACGATATCAGCACCTCTTTAAGTGTTTATTTCCCCAACTTTAACAACACAACCAGGCTGCCTTCAGCTCTAAACACTCTGAGTCCCACCGCTCTCAGGCAAACCCACATGTAGAATTTAAAGTGGTGTGAACAGCAGCACGGTCTCATGTCTCAGGGTTAACATCTTGTGCTAGGCAGCATGACCCATGTCCATGAAGCTGAGGTCAGCAGGCATGTGAAACATGTCTTCATGCTTTTGGTCTGTGTTTGGCTGAAGCCCTGTGCACTGCCATCATGTTTTATTGAGTTTGATGAGAAACTGGTGCTGGGAGAAATTGCCTGGTATGTTATATGCATCTACAACCTGTTCCACGTACAAATTCAGTTTGAGCTGCAGGAATAAACTTCACACTTCAGAAAACTGGACCTGTGACCTTGTTCCGATTAAACACATGTTGACTGGGTTGAGTTTAAACTGTTCCAAACCGGAAACTCTCTAAAAAGATGGACTTTACGAACTTATACCTTACTTCTAAAGATAAATTTCTCCTAAATTCCCACTGAACATTTTCCTACCTAGAATGTGTCTAAAGACAGCATCCTGAATTTGATTTTGCTGCTGTAAACCTCCACCAGTCCTCTGGTTAATAACCACTTACAACACAATCAACAGATAGAAAACACATCAACACTGTTCCAGTTGAAATTACTGATTTTAATGTGTCTCAGTGCTGTAACAGCTGACACAGGGCTGGAGGATGGGAAATAAAAGTCTGAATATAACTAAAACACATTTCACTTTGGTCCTTAAATGAGCCATCAAACAGCAGCAGCAGCAGAGAGGCTGAAAGGAAGGCGTTCTGTGCTGTACTGCCTGTGAGGCATGTTGAGGCTATGTGGAGTGAATCCTGGCTTGTTTGTTTGCAGGGGAATATGAACTACCTCCTGTCTCCAGGTTCACTGATTAAACTGCAGAAGTAGATGTCTAACAACACAGCCGGTGTCTGAAATCACACACTAATGGCTAGACTAGTTGCATCTGTCATCCACAATTTGGACTGAGACATGTAGAAGCATCTTACGATCTCATTCTCATCAGAATGTGTCCATCAGCTGCCATGTTCTTGTTGAACCTGTGCTTGCAGCTGGAATATAATGTTTTTAAATCTTCTCTAGATCCTGTGAAGGAAACCAGGGTTCAACACTAATCATTTAGAAAGATGACTAGATATCTTCTTATCAGATCAAGTCTGTCACACACACTCCGATCACATGACCAACATGAGGACCCGGAAGTAGTCGCATGGTCGGAAGTATAAATAAAGGCTTCTTCTCGCGGCTCACTGCTCAGTCATTGAGTCAACCAGTCCAACCTCTGATTCACTTCAGCTTCAACTGTGAGTACTCCAGTTATTTGGTTTATCTCCTTGATTGAGTGTGTGTCCTTAAAATGTGGATTCCGGTGGGAATCTTCACTCTATTGTGTTAGAGATTTCTTAGATCAACTCGCGTGGTTTGCCTACCTTTTTGCATCTCCTCCATGTTTGGGTTAACCATCCATGCTACATGGGCTAATGGCTATCGGCAAGAATTTTTGTCATATCCTAACCTGGTTAGGATCTCACCTCAGCACCTCACCTTTATACCTCATCTGGAGGCTGAACCCCAGTGGGCATTGGCATCCTACACTAGTTTCATCCAATAACCAACCTGTACCAAACCTGTTCACCTCAATGCACCATGTTGTCAGTTTCATACATGGTAACCTCTGCTGACCTCCATATAGGCCAGATTATTAGTGACCACACCTGTTCGCAAGTGGATCCTCACTGGGAGAAATTTACCAGGAGGGTGGGGAATCCAGACAGACACCAGGAACAAAGCAGTAACCGGGAGGCCTCAGGATGCACCAGATATTAATAGAAAAATCAGCTTCCAGCATAGAGGTTTCTCTCTCTCCAGCAGGACCTGTTCTATTCCAAACTCACTTCCATCTCAACCAAAACACCAGATAAACACATGGCAGGACAGTGGGTCGCAGCTTTTAATTGAGTCTTGGCTCCAGGATGCTATGAGCTGCTCCTGGACTCGTTTGTTGGGGTTCTGTGTGTATTGAAAGTGCTCTCCTGCATGGTGAGGTCTATAAAAACCCTATAGGGTTAGGGTTTGCAGCTGGAGCTCCTCACACTTCATGAGCCAGACGAGTCACTGACGTAAGTATAATGTCAGGTAGGATGTCATGCATTCAGGACTCTGCAGGTCGATAACCTTTCATTTTCCTGCATACTACACATTGCAAACAAATGAAGTGAGGATGGAGTTTTAGATTTGCCCTTTATGAGATTATTAGAGTAAAAACCAATGGAGAGAGAGGACATACTTATGCATTTAACATGAGGATAAGAAGATAAGAACAAAAAGAGTCAAAGCGCAAAGCTGGAAAAAGAGAAAATAAGCCGTTGTAGACCAAAAGTTTAGATGATGGATCTAAGCAGCTGGAGGAGAAAGAGTGTTTATAAGTTTATATGTGAGCTTTAAAAGGTTCAGATTTGGGTAAAATGCTTTCTGCCTCGCCCGAGCCATTAGTGACAGTAACGTTGGTACATTAGCATTGGGTCCTGCCCGTTCCACACTGATATCAATCACCATTTTCTGCTCTACAATTGTGCATTCTGCACTGGCCTTACTGCTCACTTTACATGATTAACTGAGGCTGGAACAACTCAAGTGAGAACCATTAATGTTTGTCTTTATCACCTGGAAAGGCACCACACCAATTTCACTCAGGTTCTCAGGAGCTGGAGCTCTAGTTAAATATGCTGATCTCCATTGGCTACTGCCCAGGCTCATTGTGCCATGGCCAAAATGTCATGGATATCTTGGGACCTCATTCTCAGATGCGGCTATCACCCAGATCATCTGGCTGGTCATGGCTTTTTGCTGCTCCGCTGCACTTGCCTTCTGTGCATCAATGCAAACGGTGCTGCTGAAGCATCTCGAGGCGCCTTGGCATTTAGGAATATAGAAAAGGATATCTGATGAATACACAGAAGAGATAAGTGGCATCAGGATCTACAACGTATAACTTGATCCTGTTCAAAGGATACAACAGGGATCACCGTCAGCCTTCATTATGCCAATGAAGAGGAGGAATCATATCACATCTCATCATCTCCTCCCGAGACAGCTTTTAAATTAAGTCGCCTGCAAAAAACTGACACCCCCACTTCCTCCTGCTCACGATTCTGCAGTGGAGATCGATAGGATCCTACATGGGTGCGTCTCACTGATGCTGTTTGGCTCATCACAACCTCTGTCTTGGTGCTGGGTCTGCAGGAGTGATTTACACTCATCCCCCGTGCTCATGCCTCCATGAGCAGCTAGAGTTTCCTCTGTGTTGGAGCTTCCTGAAGGACAGAAAGTTTGAAGGTTTCTACAAACCCAGGGCCAGTAAAGTTATGCTTTTTGTAGTCATTCCCCCTTCCACTCCCATCACAGCAAAAGAAGATGAATGGATTTATGACTTGCGAATGACTTGGTGACCTCAATAGCACATTATAAACCACACAGATTCTGGTACAGGTCCCAGAAGGACACCATTAGCAGGTTCCCAATGGTGAGAGCATTATGTGAACCCTCGTGCATCACGTCTTTAAAAAACCATCCTCAAGCTTCTTCTATCAGGGTGGCTAAAGCCATGCCAAAATGCAACTAATTTAGTAGCGCCACTTCTCTTGACTGATCAGTTCCTGCGCCTCTGTCTCAGAAGCACTTATTAAGGGGTTTTCCCCGGCATTGTAATCATTTGTCAACTTGAACATCAATTTGAGTGTTCAGTCCAAAAATAATACACTGCAACATTAAAGAGTTTTGATTCCCAATTACTCTCAGGCTGATTCTCTGAATTTAAATTTAAAAAATAAAATTTACATTTTATTTCTCTGAGCAGCTGCTCAGTAACATCCCAACTGCTGCCTCATCTCCTGGTTTTGCCTAAAGACTTCATCTAGCCAGATCACAAACTTCCACATTATCATGACGAAATGCAAGACCAACTCACCAGAACCAGACTGGTACCCATGAACTCTGAAGAACCCAGCAGAGCTCTTTACATGATGTTCACCACCATTGTTCACACTGCACAGCATTTATTAGCATTTATTAATCATTCATTCATAAACAGCATTTATTAAACATTCCTACTTAGAGCTTCCTTAGAGCATTCCTACTTCCTCCCAGCATGCCCAACCATCACCCAGGTGTGTGTGTGTGTGTGTGTGTGTGTATGTGTGTTTTATTCCTCATTGTCCAGTGCTGGCAATGCTCTTTGATGCACACCATCTGTAATGTGCCACTGCAGAGTGTCATTAGCCTCCTTATCTCACTGACACACACACACACACACACACACAGTGGAGGAGATTTCATGATTGTGGCTCCTTTTAGCCTCTGAATAAAGTGTCTGGTCGTCATGAGGCTGAGACATGGTGCGAGATGTGAGTGAAGCTGGTGGAAATTAATGCTCCTGCCTTCATTAATGTGTGAGTTTGGGGCTCATTAACTGTCCTATGTCAGTGGAAATGCTTAACCTGGGACTCAGGGTGCGTAGCCTCTCTGTTCTCACCTCATGTCGGCACTAACCAACCAAACAGCAGCACTTAATTTAAAGTCAGTGAAGTTCCTCTCACTCGTCCAGTGTCCAGAACCCACAGCATCTCCAAGTGGCAAAAGAGACCTTGTCGTCCACATGAAGTCATACCTGAGACTGGTCATGTGACCACCAACGATTTTAAAGTTGTTGATCTGAAACCTGTCCACCTCTTGAAGGAAGCTGTACCTTCTTCATTCCTATCCTTCAGTTCTACATCAGTTTCTCTGCAGCTCTGCATAACAATCTGTGTTCAAAAGGTTGTTGGGATGTGTTGGTCTCCAGGTTTCTAGCAACTTCTGTTAGGGGTCTAAGTGTGAAGACTTGAGAATATTATTGATTTTGTTAGATAGCTGCTTTTCCCACAGGAAACCACACCTGGAAGGTTCACGTGACTAGAGCCATTGATCATATGACATTCTTCAAAAAGTCCATTTCAACTTGGAAAACTGTTCTTGTAGGAAACTGTAACTTCTGCACCCTAAATCTTCACCATGCCAGGAGGGTAAAGGATTAAAACCCGAATAAGTTTCCTGTCAGGCTGGACCCCAGAGCACCGCAACCCATCAGCCTCTCTATGTAAACATTTCTATTTGAGATGAAGTGACACCAGTTGAATGCATAATGGTGGCAACCCCAGAGTGGCAACCCCAGAGTCCAATCTCACCTCATTGATGTGCGGATGCAGATGAAAAGGCGTGGCATCTCGCACAAGCACCGCCAAGATGAGCCTCAAACAGGTGGATGTGCCGATAAAGAGCTTTAATTTATATGGAAATCAAAAGGGTGACCAATGAATTACTCTCACTCACACCCCAGACTCCTGCCCCCTGCAACCCCACTGGATGGGAGAATCCAGCTCTTCATGCCACTCACGACTACGCTCTGAGACGAGAAACTTCACCCTCCAACTCAGGTCAAAGCACATCAAACCCTGTTGTACTCGTCTGCAGGAGAAGATCTTAAGTTCATATCCAACGTTAATCAAATATTGATCGGGGTCTCAACTGTCGTGCTACATAACCAACCCTGTTCACAATGTTGCTGGGATGTTGTGTTAGCCTCATGTTTCTAGCATGCTAACCCTGCTGTTAGGGGTCTAAGCACCATGTACATAAAACACTGCTGGTTGTTGTTAGTGCTGTTACATATTAGTAAGCATTCTCTCTAACTCCAACAGAGCTAAAACTTGGAAGACCAAATCTACCATTTTAACATGTTAGAGAAGGTTCTTTAGAGTGATGACTTCAGTGATATTCAACTGTTCAGGCATTGCTGCTGCTCTACAGTCTGACTTGAAGCTGAAATTCCTGCGTGAATCTGTATATTTAGCTTATTATTTTCACCAACAACCTGCACATTTCTTGTATATTTTCGTCTATATGTTGTCCATGTCCATGTTGTAGTGTAGTGTATATTATGTTTATGTATGTAAATTATTTGGAGCGTTTTCCACTTCTCCACCTGCTAAACTGAAACACAAGCATCTGTAACTCTAACACAGGCTCCAAGTGTGGAATTTCCTATAGATCTTCTGGGAGAGTGTTGATGGCTTATAGAAGCAGAGTTCACAAAGTGTCCTCGCGCTGATGTTGTTGCGACACAACAATATTTATTTTGCACTTAATAACAACTTAATGAGTTCCATGAGACAGGTATGTGTTAACAGGTAAGAATGATATTCACTTATGCTGCTGGTGCTGGTGATTAATTTGGGTAAAGTGATGATGTGGTAGTAATGATACTCACCTCTGGACCAAGGGTTGTGGGTTTAAATCCTACTTTCAGCACTACCACCACTGGGTTCCTGAACAAGTTAGGGTTAGGTGTTAGGGTTAGGATTAACCTCAAGTTAATCTCTGGATGCAAGTGTTTGCTAAATGTTGTAAATGTGTGTTAAATGTGAGTGAAGGAAGTAACTCCTGGTGACTCATGTGTAATAAGTGTGTAATAAATGTGTAATAAGTGTATAATGAGTGTGCAACTCCACCGTATAAGTAAATTTAAGCAAGTGATTATTTGTCATTGTGAACACAGCACACAGTGACCCACAACCATATGTGAAGTCTGCATTTGACACACAAACACACAGAGTCAATATGATTTCCCAGACACCAAACACTGGTCATCAGAAACTCCAGAGAGTAAGGATAAGTGTGTGTGTGTGTGTGTGTGTGAGCTGACAGCTGGGTTCTGTCAGTCCTTGTCATGTGACCTTGTTTTCTAGTGTGTAGTTTTGGGGATTTGACACTTGCAGCTGCTTTCACAGCACGAGCCTGAATTTAATAATTAACACACACACACACACACACCCTGCATCCATCAGTCAGACTGACCGCAGTGACACTCACAAACACTCCAGTTGTCAATTCAGATCTGTGAAGATTTATTGTGTTTTTGGTAAAGTACACACACGCACACACTGTGGTGTAAACATTAGTGTGTGTGTGTACACATGCACATGTACAGTATAGCTTAGCTACCTAGCATGACAGCAACTCATTCTGAATAAAGAACATATGAATAACTCCAAACTCTGATGATCAGCTCACACCACACCACACCTCATTAATAACCACAACCTTCATTAAATTGTTTTACACAAACTGGCATCCATATGTATACTGTATATCTATGCAGCAACTTGGGGTTAAGGGTCTTGCTCAGGGGTCCAAAACCTCTTGGTCCAGAGGTGGACATCAAAACCACCAGACCACCATTCACCAGAATAGAGCAGAACAGAAAGCTGTTGTAGTCACTGTAAAGAATTACAAGAAAATGGTGACTCTGCTGAGTAAGTGCTGTGAGGACAACAGACACGTCCTGAGCTACTAACTATGCTTCAGGACAACTGGGTTCAGTCTGAGTGTTGGCCAAACTGTCCCTTCAATCCAGGCTGAGCTGCTTTTGTCTTTTAATCATAGCAGAAGAAGCGGAGCAGATTTCCCCACTGCCATAAAACCCTTTTCCAGTTGATATAAGCCAATACTCAGGATACCCGATACTGTAAGTGAGTGTGTGAGTGATGTATACAGTGACCCTCTGAGTGACTTTGGATGCAGCATTACCAGATTAATCTCCTTAAAGCTCTGATTTCACCACTATCTGTGCCCAATTTAGCTGACGGAAGCATACATCAGAATTCTGGAAATCTTTCTTTTCCCCTTGTTTGTTTTACCCTTGTGTCTGTTCCACTTCCATCAGATGCTCTCCAATCCCCCAAAAAGCGCCTTGTTCCCACCCTATCAACACGTCCATCACTGGTTACTCCCTCCTGTTTCCCGGCTGCAGTTGCCACTACGTAGGATGGGCTGCTCAGCTCTCTAGGCGATCCCCTAATCTCTCATAATGTTCTCCAAGCAAAAAGAATCTCTGAGGAAGCTCATTGGCTCCGAATATGGCAGAGAAAAGATGCCACTGTGATGAAAAACAGTGAGCACCCGGAGCCATTTATCACCACGCTGTGAGCTAATGGCGATTAGAAAACCTGCCCTGAAACATAATGAGGAACGGTGCAGAAGGAGAAAAAAAAGAAAGAGAAGTGTGTTGGAGGCCAACTGGATCCTCATCACAGAACCCTGGAGTCTCATCTTGGACAGGAGACCTGCTTCTCTTCCAGCAGCCTTAAAGGGCCAATTCAGGGGGAGAATCAAAGTCAATTCCCGCTTTCGAGAATTGAATCCATTTGGGAAATTTGGGATGATTTCCTACTTTATCAGTCGAATGTCTACAGTGGAAGTTTGACACTGAAGTCTGAAGCAGAGTGTGATCGGCACTTAGAGCAACTCCCAGCACCACTCCACATCCAGTCCAATTTGAAACGGGAGAACAATGTGTGCCTGTTATTGTTAGATGCCTGGCAAGTGTCAGACAAGGGGATGAGAGCAGGCTGCGGCTTTCTCTCCTGAGTGGCTTGGCTGATGACTGAATTTTGATAGGAAACTTTAATTCCACCAGGTTGTTCTTAATTATGAAAGCACAGGGGGCCAAGGCTTTCCAAGTGCATTCTTACTGTAATAATAAGTCAGTTAGGATGCGAAAGCCCCTATTTAGCAAACACTGCTGCATAAACATCTGCATATGAGTTTTACCTACAGAGAGAAAGAGGGAAGGACAGAGAGAGAGATGGAAGAAGGATATATAAAGAGTCATTTTGAGCGTGCATGTCAGCCAGCTGCGGGTTGGAGGTGGAAAAGCATCACAATGAGCGTGAATCAGACAAGTCGATCTTGAGATTGGATTCAAACCTTCTCAAGACAGAATGATAAGCTCTGAGTGGAAAACAGAGAAGAGGAGCCTCAGCTGAACGCTCAACTCTAGATGAAGCTTGGATGAAATGTCACAAAATGGCAAAGACTAATGAAGGTCTTTCCTCATGCTGCCATGGAAATATATCTTCATTTATCTACATCTACAGCAGGCACCACCCCTGAACCCTGCTTAAGGACTCCTTTGACATGCTGTCGCCTCCAGAAGGCAGAAGCTCTGCATAATACAATTTAGAGCCACATCTTCAACACCCTATGAAGGGAAGCCCGAGGGTAAGAAGAGAATGTGATCCAAAACCACATGAAGGTAGAATATTAAAAATGAAATCTTTGCTCAAAAGTGCCGAGCAGCTGGATGGAGTGCAGGGTGGGGTCATGGAGGAGAGGTACTTGTTTATGCATGAGGTGCTGCTGAGTTCAGTCCTAACTCTGTTCTTCCTCCATCACAAAACAAATCCATGGATCAAACGACTCTGACTTGAATTATGAGAGAATTCCATTGCCATTGTGAAGAAGTCTTTGTGACTGCAGCTGGGTTTGTAAATCATGGTGGTGAAGGTGGTCTAGTGGTAGGGTGCTCGCCTCTGGAGCAAGAGGTGTGGGTTCAAATCCTTCCTCCAGCACTACCATCACTGAGCAAGACCCTTAACCCCAAGTTGATGTAAATAGGAAATGAAAGTAACTCTGCATAAGATTTTCTGTTAAATGCTGTAAAATGTAAAAACCCTGTATTGGTGATAATAACATAGGAGTTGCTCCAAAAAGCTTCACTGTAATTGTAGAATAGAAGTCACTCTTGTTAAGAGCTTCTGCTAAATGTTGTGAATATAAACATAAACATAACTCACCTTCAGAATTGTCGGGATGAAGTCATGGACAACATTATTACACTTCATATGAGTCTGTTGCCAACAGGACATGCCGGGCTGGTCCCCAGAGACTAGATTGCAGTGCAGTTGCACATCAGCTTTGGTGGCACCAACCTCAGATCTGACCTGTCAAAAGGGAATTTGCTGGCATGTTACCACATCAGATAAAATCCTTTAGTGTCCCATGTCCAAGATGCCGGAATGTCAGGATGTTGAGTCATCTGTTGGTTTCCTCTCTTAGGAAGTGAAGTGACTATGGGACTGTGCTTGCTCCAAATTAAGCCCTTTCCCACTGAGCCCATGGCTGAGTCATGAAGGAGTTGTCTTGATTCATGTCAAGTGAAGGATGAAGTCGTGGACGACAGGTCCTCGAGTCCTTGAAATTAGCTCTATCATATCTGATGTCATGCTAAAGATGTTCATCTGCAGCATGAGAAGTGAAGCAGGGTTGTCAGCTCCAGCAGGTCTGTTGAGTAAACTTAAAGGCCATACATGATGTGTAATGCCCCAAATGACACAAGCCTTCTATTTCCTGCCTCTTTTAAAGGGATGTTTAAGGTACGGGCTGCAATGTTGACCACAGACCTCTGCTCTCCTCCCTTCTCTTCTCCATGATGGATGCCACATGGCCCTCCAGCAGCAGGTCAGCTGTGTTACTGTATTAGCCATCACATCGGTGCTCTGGGTCATGGTAATAATGTGTTTGGACCAGGACCAGATGCTATGCTATTATTTTGCTGAACACTGCAGATCATCATCTGTTCTTGCACTATTCCAGCTCTTAATTAGCAACAATGAAGATGCTTTACAGTCTAATTAGCTCCAGTTAGAGAGATTACATCAATGCAGACATGAAGAGTGTTCTAGTTGTTCCAGTTAAACAATCCTTTTAGATTCATTTCAGATTTTTAGATGTCTTTGTGTAATGTATCGCCAAAATGTTCCAAGCTATAATGAATTTACTTTCATGTCATTGCCATAGTGTTGCACAAGTAGAGAATTAAAGACTAATACTGGTTGGAATATCACTAATAAGTTGCATTTTTTCATGCTGCTCTCAAAAGATTTAAGTGACTAACAGTGAATAGTTGCTCAAGGGAATTTGTTCTAGATCTTGACCTTGTTGGCAACAGCATCTGCTCTTTAAATGCTGTATAAGTGGAATCTGGACTAAATGTTCACCTCGGAGAGACTCATAACAGCTGTGTTTGTTCTGACAGGGACAGATCAGGGAGGAAGTGTTTCAGAAAGACAATCTTTCACCTGGAAGGAAGTGCAGGTTCCTTTCTTTCTGATCACATTACAGTGATTTCTCTTCTTTTCGGGAGATGGACAGCCATGGCTCATTGCATTGGCAAAACCTGAGGGAGAAGAAGGGGAGGTGAGAGGAAATAGGCTCAGGATTTAGTGTTATGACTGTCGGTTAACATGAAGTTAAGGTTAAGTCTGCTACAACATTTACATAGCAGCTCATGTGGCTAATGGCAAACTATACAGCCATGAATTTAGCTAATACACATTAGCTAGCTGATGAACTGTTGCTTATGTATATTAAACTGATTAGCAGTGAAGGATGGCAGAATTTAAATGAGAAGTTTCCAGTTTCGAAAGCTGCATCTTTAGTCCTAATTCCATGTTAAACACATTTATATCTCTGGCTCTATTGCTCGTTTGTAATATTTCATAAAGTCTTATCCTGAAACTGAACTGATTTTTACAGCCACAGAATCCAGCGTGTGTTGAACATGAGCTACTCGAGTCATAAGTGTCTTCAGCAACACTGCACCAGCCACAAGTATTAAAATCTGCAGTCACCGCTAATCTCAGTAAACTCACACTTGACAATTTCAATTAAATTCAATTGTATTAATACACTGTAAATACCAACATTTTAATAAGAAATATTAAGTGGGATTAACTTTATTTTGACCAATTTGTCCAGAACACTTACTTTATATGAGTTACTAGTACTTTGGGATCAAAAATGCACATCAACTAAGTAATTTCAAGTTACTAGCAAAACATTAGTCCACACTTCAGCATGGGCAGTAGCCTCTCTGATAGATGCCTACGAGATCTGACTCTTTTCAAAGATTTGTCTCCTTTGGCTTTTATTTTTATGTATTTTTTTTACATGGTTACTATTGTATAACATTTTAATCTAACTTTTAAATGAACAACTGAACACAAAACCAGCAAGAGTGGCTGAAGATTCGCCTCCCCCCGACCGAAGTCATCTTTTCTTATTTGCTGCAAAGAATCGGCTCTTAGAGCCAGCTCGTTCGCGAAAGATGCGTCACTACATGCCCGTAGACCTAAAGTTGTGGAGGACGTCAGCTCAAGCTGTTTTGGTGCCATTAATGTCCCTGCTGCACTTTCCAGGTTAATGTGGGGAATATTTTTTACTTATGGTATTTTTAACTTTTTTCATTTATTAATTCAGCGCCAGTTTGAGTTTTATTTGGTTTAGGCTAATGAACGACCATGTTTAATGAGCTATCGCTAACTAGATATCTGACCATTTTAGCTTAGGCTAACTAAGGTAACGTTCACTGCTAGTTTTGAACTTGGTCCTTGTATTTATGGTAGTTATACATGCACTAGGCACCAAATGCAAAGTTAACTGACCTGCTCAGTCTGTATCAGACCATGTATAAAACTGAAAAAAAAGCTCGATCATTTTAGCAACCCAGCAAGCAAAGTACGTAAAGCATGGTTTTTAGATATATTTATTACCACTACGATGTTTGCATGAACACCTTTCAAGTATTGCTTATTATTAGCTATTACTTTTTCCATTGTTAAAGATAAAAGTGATCCTTTCCTTACAACTTTGAATAACATGCTTAAACACAATCCATTACTATAGTACGATCAGATTACTGTAAAGCAAATTCATACAAAATTTTAAAAATATATTTGATTGCCATATTTTGTAAATGTATATGCTGTAAACAAAATCAGTTGCTGCCTAAATCAGGTCATCCTTTGAAAAAATTGTGTCAGGTTGGGTAAGTGGCTATTGGCTCTAAATTGAGTTAAAATTGAGTTAATTGTACTTGATGCTAAAATCATTTTCCTTCTTCCTTTCTAGATTTGTCAAGCAGACCTGCACCTGAATGCAGTGGACCTGTAAGTACTGCACATTTTGTGCTGAAAGAGAGGCCAATTACTAAAACATTACCGCCTGAAACATGGGTCCTAGGCTCGTACTTCAGCTTTCTCATGCCTGCATTGAATGTCTGTGCGTGTTTAAGTCTTTTAATTAATTTAAGGTACATTTAGCTTCTTGAGGTTCTCTTTGGGAGTGCCGAGGATGGATAGGATCAGGAATGAGCTCATCAGAGGGACAGCTCATGTTAGATGTTTTGGAGATAAAGTCAGAGAGGCCAGACTGAGATGATTTGGACATGTCCAGAGGAGATACAATGATTACATAGGTAGAAGGATGCTGAGGTTGGAGACACCAGGCAGGAGGCTGAGAGGAAGACCAAAAGGGAGATTTATGGATGTGGTGAAAGAGGACATGAAGTTAGTTGGTGTGAGGGTAAAGGATGCAGAAGATAGGACTAAATGGAGACAGGTGATTCGCTGTGGCGACCCCTGAAGGGAAAAGCTGAAAGAGGAAGAAGAAGAAGAAGTACATTTAGCTTCATGGCACACTCAGAAAGATCCAGGGAAAGCAGGTCAATCTGTGTTTCACTGTCAACTATGCGACTTTGTGGAGCCAGCACACAGTGTTTTTATATGTTTTATATGTTTTTGCATTTAAAATAAATGTGATGCATCTAAACTGTTTATTTCATTCTTTTTAATAGATTTCTTACATAGATTTCAATGCTTATTCTACAGTAATCTTCAGTTTAAAGGCAGTCTGTAAACTGAGCCAGAAAATCAGTTCTGGAAATTGGTAAGGTGTGGTTAATAATAATAAGTAGTGCTCATGTAATGGAGCTCGTCTCCCTCTCTCACACTTTTGTTTACTCTGCGTTGTGTTATGTGAAGGATGAAGGCTACAATCAATCTTGAAAAAAAACTGTGATTTTACTGGAATAAAAGAAAATAAACATAATTAGGCACCGGAGCGAATCAGACACACACAGCTCCTCTGCCTCAAAACAGTTGCAACAGAGACAGGCAGCCCATGCTAGCCGAACATCATACAGTGTACAAATAACATTAATTAACTACATAAATTATGACATACCTGGAATAAAAGAAAATAAACATAATCAGGGACCAGAGCGAATCAGACACACACAACTCCTGCCAAAACACAGGTAAAACACACATATAATTACACCGTAAGATCTGTTAGCACATCTTGTGTACTGTTAAATATATATGTACAAATGAAACAACAACCCTGTACATACGGTGCACAATGCGCTATGATGGCCATTTTATTTCCGATACCCAAAAACCCGATTTAGAACTAGAATCCACAAAACAAGGACCATGCCTGACACAACACCACCTACCTCTGCCTCAGAACAGTCGCAACAGAGACAGAGCAAGGAACAGCTGCTGCCACCACCCCTCTTCGGAGGATGACTTTATTTATTTTTTTATTTTTTTATTTTTTTATTTTCAATTAATTAAAATAAACAAACAGGATAAATAAAGTTGATGAGAGAGGCAACAGAAGGAGGGGGAGAGAAGAAGAAAAAGAAAAGAGAGGAAAGAAAGAAGGAAAGAAAGAAAGGAAAAGAAGAAGAAGAAAAGGAGGATAGAGAGAGAAAAAAAACAAAACAAAACAGATAATCTGCTTCCATATCTGCTGACAAAAATAGAAAACAACAGAAGACACAACAGCAGAGAAATTGCAGCAACAACCAACATCAGTATGAATCACAGTAAATACTAAATGTTAAATGTTATTGAGCAGCGCGCATAACTAATATTACAAAATATATTTTGAAGGAACAGCAGATCAAGACATTGTGTATCTGTGAGCACCTGTTTTTACACCAATGTGGATGCTTGTGTATACACCAGTGTGCACGCCTGTGTGTGTGAGCACGCTTGTGTTCATAAGATTCCTCCATGTAAATGTTTAATAGTGTGTGGGGGGAACCACAGCCCCGTCCCGCAAGGCATGAAGCAGACATGGAGGGGACCCGGGCCCCAGACATCCAGAGGCCCCCCAGGGCCCGGGAGTCCCAGGAGAACCACCACCGGGAAATCTATGGTTCCCTCCCAGAAAAAGGTAGAGGAGAGCCCGGAGGGGTCATCCAGCAGCCGCAGTGCAGACGCCCCAGGGGGCCATGGCGACAGGCCCGCCCCAGGGCAGTCCGGTCCCTGGGCCCTGAGCTCCAAGGGCCCCCCACCCCCCAGTCAGGGCCCAGCAAAGCCAGGAGGGCCAAGCCCCGCCAGGCAACCGCCGAGAGCGGGCCAGTGCTCCCCCGAGCATCCAGCCCCAGAGCGAGGAACCACCAACGCACTGGCGGCCGGGGGCACCTTCCACCGGCAGGGTGTGGTGGCAGGGCAGGGGGGCCTGAGATGTTGCATGAGGTGGAGTCTAAGGCCTGACCTGACACATAGACATAGACACACAGGTGCACATATACGCAAGCATATGTTCCCATCCTCATGCACACAAATATCATACTCACCCCACATGTAGACACACAAAAATGGACACCTTACCCACACTCACACTCCCCATATATACTCTATGCTCCTAGATCCGGACACCACTACCCCCAAGGGGGCAATTGGCGCCAGACCCTGGAGCTGAACCCCTTTCGCTCTGGCGTGGAGACAGGAAGACCACCCCGGTCCCCGCAGCAGCAGAGAACACCACCAGCCCAGACCCTGACCGGACGGCCAGCTCGTCCTCACAGCCCCCGGCCCCGGACAGCGAACAGAGAACAGGGTTGTGAGAAGACCCCATGCCTCACCCTGCCCGCTCAAATGTAGTGTTGGTGTGTGTGTTGTTCTACAGTGCTTTAAAACAGGGGAGGGGCAAGACACCAACCACCCTCTGCCAGCTCGTGTCAGCTCCCCTCCCAAGAGCCCTCAATGTCTATGTGCAACTTAAAATTGAGAAGTGGGCACTGGCGCCAGAGGTAAGACTGTGTGAACAGACCGCCCTCTGGACGCCATTCAGTGTGCCCACCCCCAAGCCCTATATGTATGTGTCATGTGACAGTAAGTAATGAGAGTGTCTAAGTGTGATGTATGATTGAGATGCAGGTGGTCACGAGGAGGCAGAGGAGGAAAACCTCCCCTGCATCCCAGCAACGCACCCGCACCTCAAAGCCCTACGTGTATTTTGGTGTGATGGAGCGGGAGGGGGGGAGCAGTAGGGATGGGGAGGAAAGAAACAGAGGGGGCAAGGTACCTCCCCTGTGGAGCCAGCTCCCCTGCTGACCCCCATAGGCATCCCCGTTGTCCAAAAACTGCCCAGGGCGGGGGGCACAGGCCCATCCAGAACAGGGCCCATGGCCGTGGCGCCACCGGCCCACCAGGCCCCACAGCAGAGGAAATACTACCCCCACCCCAACGTTCAGTCATCTCCCAAACTACATAAGACAATAGACACCCAGGTTAGGCCCGTCCTCCACCTCTGTTGGATCCCCCCTGCAGTGTGCCTCCTGACAGAGGTAAACAACATCCCCACCAGCGAAAGGGGCCCCCATATTCACCGACGCAGTGAAGGCCCCCACACCAGGACCGGGTCCAGCGCAGCACCAACCCACACTCCCGGCGGCACACCCACCAGGACCCAGCCCCCCAGGCCCAGCCGGAACCCCAGCCTGGCGGCAGAGCGCCCCATCACACTAGGTGATGGAGCCGATCAAAGGAGCCCAGAGAGATTGATCTATTGTGGCAGCAGAAGCTGTGTCAAGAATAATATAGTTCAACAAACGATCTCTATATTGATTGATATTAAGATTATTTTTGTTTTTCCAGTTCATGAGGACAGTCTTCTTAGCAAAGCATAAGGTGGTGAAAGCCATGTGGATTGTGTTAACCTCTGTAGTGACACCATCTAGGTCGCCCAACAAGCAGACTGAAGGAGAGGCTGGAATGGAACAGCAGACAAGTTAAGGGACCCAGCGTGGGAAAACCACGCCCCCCTCCCCCCCCCCCCCCGTATGACTGCACCCCAAAGAGAAAGAGCAACAAACAAACTAATTTAAAAAAAAATAAAAATACAAGTATGTAAATCACAGGTACTTTCAATAAAATGGCCAAGAAATCCAACATGAGTGAGAAAATTCAGGGAAACACACACAACCATGCTACACTCACTTAAAAAGCTACATAAGTCTTACTTACTCAGAATAATCAAGCTGAGTTCAATTATAAAAAGTAAGCTTGTTAAGTATAACTTTTTTAGAGTAATTAAGCTGAATTCACTCATAAGGTGTAAGCTATTTCTTACTTAGAATGATGAAGCTGAACTAATTTACTATAACTAAGTTCACTGAATTTGATATTTTTGAGGCAATGAGTTAGCATACTTTTTTAAGGTAATTCAACATATTAGATTTTACAGTGTATAGTGCTCTTAACAACAGTTATTGTCACAAAGCGCTTTACATATAACAGAGGAATAAGGTGGTTTACCGGGATTTAACGGGGCCCAGGTTGAAGCGGATGGTAGATATACATGAGCAGTAGATTTTCACCTCTGAATCAGTTCTGCAGTTCCGGACCTCATCATTCCTCATCATCATTTTGCAATAAAATCTGATGTGGCATCTCGGGGAACACAGCCGCCTCTCATTTTAGCTATCTGAAAATCTGTCTCTCTCTGCTGAGACCTCTGCTGAAATCTCACCACCATCTCTTTGTCGCTCCACCATAATGGTGAGACGTCATCCTCTTCTTACGTCTGAAGTAAAGAACGAGGGACAGGCTCTGTATCAAAGGAAGAAAAGATTTCAGCATTCTGTGGCGTTGGTCCACTCCTTCCCTCTGCCTGGCAAATGCAGAGCCCTTTGAGAAGCACAGAAATAGTCAATCTGTTTTAAAGAGCTGCACTGCATTACAAGTTCCTCTTTTTAATTCTGCACCACTTTTACATTTTGAATAGGGTCCTAAATAAACAGCCAAGCAACGCACAAGACAAACAACAGCCTGTGATGTCATGAAAGGTGAGCTGAATACACATATTATGTTAAAAAGTAGGTGTGGTCTGTAACGTGTCCTCAGTGTCATCAACTGGCTTCAACCAAGTTCCTAAATCATTGGAATTCTCATAGATTCCCAATTTCAGCATCAGGAACCAGCACCAGTGCAGTGGAAAAAAGCTATCAAAGACTTAACACCTTTTCAGCCTTCCAGGTTTCCAAATGCAAAGATTTCTGCATGACATTTCCGTACTTCAGCTTCGAACCACAGACTTTTCCACATGAGTAAGTTGCACAGTGTGGCTGAGTGACTGCAGTGAGTGGCTTGACTGGACCGGTGTGTGATGGGTAACATACTCCTTCATTTGGGGCAGAGAGGCACTGCATTGTGGGTAAAGAAGGTGCTGGGAGGCCAGACTCACACACACAGAGTGTCAGGCAGTAATGAAAGAGGCTGAGTGTCTGGGCAATGTGTGGACCTGAGCATCGTTGTAATAACTGGAGTCTGGAGTTCACCACTAATAAACCCAGCAGCCAGCAGACCACCATCCAGCTGAGAAAAACCCAGGACCTTCAGGACCAGAACTGACCACTGTCAGCTGTACAGCACATGGTATTAAAAGTGCAGTATGTCGAGTATGTGGAATCAAAGCTGCAGTATGTGGTATTAAAGGTGTCATATGTATGGCAGGGAAGCGTAGTACCAGTCCTGTAATTGAAGTGAAAGTGAAAGTAAGTGATTGTCATTGTGAACACACCACAACACAGCACACAGTGCACCACAACAAAATGTGACCTCTGCATTTGACCTCACCACGAAGGCACAGTGGGAAGCTAACATGGGCAGCACACGGGGAGCAGTACTCAGTTGTAATTTTACCAGTCTGGGATTTGAATGGGCAACCTTCTGATCATGGGGTGAACACCCAGCCATTACAATTCCAGCTGTCCCCAAAAAGTACTGGTGTCCTGGAGGTTTACCACACTACCTACTGAGCAGATTCTGGTGAGTTTCTACCTGAGACCAAGTGTGAATGTTGTGTTGGAAACTGGACCTCCAGAACTGGAACTGCCTGCACCTGCACTTAAATCTTAAGGTACAAAGTGCAAGTGCTTCATGTTTAAGAATCATGCAACAGTTGCAGGCTCCAGAAGGTGCAGATGCAGGTCAGAAGAGAGGTGGGCATTAGAACCAGTGGTGATGTAAGTGAGCAGCAGCACCGTCTTGCTCAGAAATTGCAGTGAGACCATTTTCTGAACAATTGTAGAGCAAACCATCCCCAGCCTGCTTTTTCATTTGGCATCCAGATTATTAGCTGGTTCCCACCAAGACGTTTACTGCAAAGGCAGCTGATGCTCTGACAGTGAGACACATAACATACATGCAGACAGTCAGTGATATTAGACGAGGGAAGATTACATCTTACATAATTCTCTCAGGGAGTGGGGTGGAAAGAGCATGGTGTGGGTATGGATTTTCAGCTCCTACAGCTCCAGACTTATTTTTTTAAGTAATTGTTTCTAATGTAATAACACATCTCTCTTTCTCTCTGCCTCTCTATTCCCTTTGTCTGAACAGGAACACTCTATAGTATTGAAGTAAATGTGCTGTGGAACAGCTGGCACCTGGAGGTCACAACCCTTCCTGCCCTGTAACAAATGATTGAAATCTAAGTTGCTCCTCATACTCCACCTCCTCCTTCTCTCATCCTGAGCTGGTGCAGGCAGTGTCTTTCCTCCAGATGGGTTTTTACAGCCTCCTCTAGACACTGTTCTACAGGCACTGACTGGCATGAGATCTAACAGATGTAAGCACCTGCTGTTGCAGGGGAATTTTTAGAGATTAGAGAGGAATATTTGGCCATGTTGGATGGAGTTTGTACAAGGCATGTGCTCGTGGCGGCGGCCCAGCGCTGGAACGGCTGCGTAGTGGCAATCTATCAGCTTCTGTTACAGCAGGTTTCTATTCATCACAAGACAAACCCCTCTGATTTATAACTGCGACAGTCTCTGATCTTGTCTGACCTTGCACAATGTGCTATGTCTGGTGTGGAAGCTCCTGCTAAGGTGTGACATCCATCCAGTGCCAGTTCCAGCAAATTTTGTGATGTAAAAGCATTTCAACTACAATGTGAGCCCCAAGTTGTCATTAGGAGATGGAGGAGCTTGGAATAAAGGTGTAGGCATGTGGCTGCAGGGTGTCAGTAGTGATGGAGAGCAGCTCATTTGCTCAGGGCCAAATGGTGCACCTCTTAGTGACCACTGTCCACCTCCCAGTTCTCCAGGGTTCCATTCTCACCATCCGCCCTCTAGCCATGGTTGCAGGACCCTGACATGTATGAGTCCATCACTGTCTGACCTCTGCCTCCAACATCCACCCCAAATGTGGACACTGCCTGCGACAACAGGGTCAGACCAGGAGATGAGTGAGAAACTGACAGACAGACAGTTGGAGCCCATTACCTCTACAGGTGTCAGTGCAGCAGACTGTAAAACCCCCATCAGTTGAGACTTTATTACCTGAAGGTGTGATTCTGTTTATGGCCTCCACTCTTACCTGCTTCCATTTCCACTGTAGGAGTGTGAAATC
This sequence comes from Distichodus sexfasciatus, assembly GCA_032718565.1. Taxonomy (NCBI): domain Eukaryota; kingdom Metazoa; phylum Chordata; class Actinopteri; order Characiformes; family Distichodontidae; genus Distichodus; species Distichodus sexfasciatus. Next base: position 78,448 of record JAVGVS010000576.1, on the reverse strand, counting down.
TGCTCCAGTCTTCAGCCCTCATCCTTTATGTTCCTTAAATAAATGAAACAACTTATCAAAGCGCCTTAAAGGTGAACCGCTTGGCACTTTGTAAGGAATCTACCTCTGTGAATAATTAACTGCATTAGATTTTTTACTAGACGCTCTCTGCTGTCATGTTAAAATCCCAGCAACTCTTGCACAGCTCGGCTTGGCAGGGAGGGTGGTCATGGGAGACAGCAGGCCACCTGCAAGCCGCTACACCACCACTGACAGAATCTGAAAGGATCTTGATGTTTACACAGCATCATTCACACAGGTTCAGTTTGTTCAGCTGAAACGGGGTGCTAGACTTTTATTACTTAGTCAGAATGAAGAACAAGTGGTGATAAGAAGAGCATTTTGATGTGATTAAGCGGGAGGAAGAAGGTGATGGTGCTGATGGCGTATTGCAGTCTGACCTAGCATAAACCGTCCTGACCCCGACTGACCTTTACACGGCGTGGCAAAACAATTTAACAGTCAGGTTCTGCAGCTTTCTGATAGTCTGGATACAGAGTCAGGTATGAAAGTGAGATCAGTGGTTTATCATTTTTCCAGCTCTGCCCTGCCCAAATGAGGAAAAACAAAGATTTACACAAGATTTGTCATATTGCTTTCAGGAGGCCTTAACGTGAGTATGATGTTTATCAATTGTTTGCTGTCAGAGCTCCTGACAGGGCATTTACAACTGAGCTGCATAAGACTCAAACCTGAGAGAATGTATAAAAACCACACGGAATCAATCAAATTTATCAATTAGCAGTATCAGGCAATTACAAGAGAAATGTTGAGCAAATACAATGCAGAGAGACGGCTGACACTCAGTTGAGATCTGGCAATTACCGGAACCTGAGATGAATATCAGCAAAGGTGGCAGACATGATTTTCCAACAGTGCTGTAGATCTAACAGACCCAGGCATCGGTACGAATCTTGGTTCTAATGCTCACATTCTGTAGTCCCTGCTGTCATCTGACACTGCTGCTGTTGACAAAACAGGTCATGAAAAAGTCAATTACTAAAAGTCATGAATAACATAATAATGAAGGAAATGTTAGAAAAATTAGTTAGTAAAGCTTCTGACAGTTGGAGAACAAGAACTAATAACAAGAAAACGCTCTACCCTCACCTTCACCGATGTCTCCTTCACTCTCATCTCTCCTACCGAAGCTGGTCTGTTGGTCCTGGTCTTTTCCAGTCTTTGGGCTGCTCATTTAAAGGCAAGCTTGGATGATTTTTAATTAGCCCAAATTAACCATGACTCTCATGGGAAACCTAGGTGCTGTTAAGGATTAGTGTGTAAATGTTCCACCATGCTAGGTGTCAATATCAGCCCCATAAAGCTGCTTTATAATTGCATCAGTCTGGAATGACTTTTATAAAGGAGGGATTTCTGCATAAAACAAACAGGTCTCATCGAAAGTTTTCCGGTTGTCAGCATCAACACCCTGCCCCACGAGGGCATGAGCTTGGGTAATTTTTCACCTGACAGCCAACAGAATCATTATGAGCAGATGAACAGACAGGATTGAGGGCTAAAAATGCAGAAAAACACAATGAAATATCCGACAGCAGGTCAAAAGTTCAGGTAATGCAGGACACAGAGAACTACTTGGGACATCTCTCTCTCTTTCTCTCTCTCCCTGTCATTCTCTTTTGGGGTTTCTGTAGACCTGACACTGAGAAACTGACAGAGAATTTAGAGGAAAAGTGGGCAAATGCAGTCATGGTCTGATGCTTCTCACAGCTCCCAGCAGGCACCGTCAGACCTGAAGATCAGAAGATCATCTGTCGTGGCTCAACACAGCACTAAGGCAAATAGAACTTCAAGATTCAATATTCTTTATTTGTCACATGCAAATTATACAGGTACAACATGCAGTGAAATGTATCCTGATCTGCTCCTGACTGTGCAATTTAGGCAAAATTGAAGTACTCAACTTTAACAAGGTTTCCAGTACCTGTGCTAGCCACACAGCCCCATAACATGATGGACCCTCCACCAAATTTTACTGTTGGCAGCAAGTTCTTCTCCTGGAATGCTGTGTATTTTCTTCACCATGCATAGCGCCTCTGGTTATGACCAAATAACTTTATTTTAGTCTCATCTGTCCACAGTATTTTTTTCCAGAATATTTCTGGCTTGTCCAGATGCTTTTTTGAATACCTCATGTGGCTCTTCTTTTTGCGCATCACCCTTCCACTGTGCTGTTCCTGGTGCAAAGTGTGCTGGACTGTGGATCGATGTACAATGACACCATCAGCAGCCAGATGTTGTTGTAGCTCTCTAAAGGTGGTCTGTGATTTGTGCCAATTCTAACCAGTCTTCGCCTGTGCCTTTGAGATATTTTTCTTGGCCTACAACATCTTTTCTTCACAAGGACTGTTCCTGTGGCCTTCCATTTCCCAACTACATTTCTGACTGTTGAGACACAGTCCAGACCTTTGTGATAATCTTATGTACCCTTCTCCTAATTCATAAAAATGCATTATCTTGGTTTCTAAGTCAGTAGAGAGTTCTTTAAAGGTTCCCATGTTGCCACTCTATAAGAGGAAACCAAGGACAAGTACGACTAGCAAGTTATGTATGTTAAACCATTTATTTTGATTGGTTGCAGCTGTCTTTGTAGTTTAAGGTCTAATGAGCTAATCAAAGCAATTTAGTGCTGCAAACTGTCAGTATTAAATGACTGCAGGTCTTCAAAGTAATGCAAGTGAGAGGGTGCCCAAACTTTTTCACATCCTATTTTTCAAACTTTATTTTATTTCATACAACTCAATAATGCTACACTGAGAATTTTGGTCTGATAAACTGTCAGATTAATCAGTGACCTGGTTAGGATTTAACAAGAATCACAGACGCGAACAAAGCTTAATGGAAAGTTCTGCGATTCGGCCAGTGATCTGATTAGGATATAAACCGAATGTCACACTTTCACAATTCGACAGTGATCTGGTTAGCATGTAACAAATTGCTACTCATTAGCCCTTGTAGCATGGTGGCTAACCCTAACGCGGCTGAGAGCGCGAGTGGGTAGGATAAACATGCAAGTTGATATAAGAAGTCTCTTACAAGAAGAGATAGGATTCCCACAAAGAATCTGCGTTCTAAGGACACACTCTAATCAAAGAGATAACCAAATAACTGGAGTACTCACAGTTGAAGATGATATGCATCAGAGTAGGGCTGGTGACTCAATGACAGAGTGAGCGAGGCGAGGAAATGGCTTCCTAAAATACCCTTTGAACCGCGACCGCCCCCATCCCAATCCAGTCACCGGCCGTGGGAGTGAGTGCGCATGACATAAACATCCCCTTGTCTATATATCTCTAGAAAAAAAACATATCTTGCTGTGATCTTCTCTTATGAAGACAGAGCTAATTATCATGCAACCTTGGAGGGATTATCATGCAAACTTTTGCATAAGACTGTAAGGGAATAAAGATAAAAAATAAATAATTGTTTCTTATATACAATAGAGCTACCTATGTGCAGAAGGCAAGGAGTATAATTAAATTAAAGACCCAAGTGCTGGGTACAGGTGTATCTACATGTATATATGAATAAAAAAGTTTTATACCTAAGTATACATATTTAATTCTGAAGTGGAAATATGTCTGATTGACTGTGGCTTAAAATACCTATTGGACTTGGAGGCATGCACAGATCATCAAACACATCAGACAGAGACAAAAGGTGAACATGTCCTTCTGCTTGTACAGATGACAGAGATCAGTGAATTGTCTCCAGCCTGGATAATTAAAATGATGGCTAGGGCAGCAGATTGATCCTCCACAGCTGGAACATCTCTGCACCCCCTGGTGGTGGGGGAGGCTACTGGGAGTACTGGTGTGTCCTGGTGTGTACTTATGGATTGTGCAATGCTTCTCGGACTCTTTGAGATGCCACCTTTTAAAAAGGTCTTGATCATTAAGACAGACACCAAAGTCAAAGTCAAAAGTCAAAGTCAACTTTATTGTCATCTCTGCTATATACTGTACAGATACATAGAGAGACGAGACGACGACCAGAACATCAGAACATGTCTTGTTGCTACCCTCAGGACCACAGAATCCCAAAAAACCTCCAGAGATGAGAGGTTCCTGAGCTACCACCAGCATGGACAAATCAACAGCTTTTATCTAAAACAATTTTAATATATTTTGGCTCGTATACAGGAGTCCCTCAGGTGCACTTCACCACCATCTGCTGGGTGTTACAAGGTTCAGAGGTTCCTGCCAAAAGGGGGTCATAAAACTCCCAAATAGAGGTCTGCATTTCCGCGGGAGACCCGACCAGATTTTTTGCTACGCGGGAATAAATTTACAAACAAAACGCGGTAGCGGTCGGTAACTCTGGTGTAATTTGGACAGGAGCGGGCGGTCTAATACCGTTCCCGACGTCGTTTCTGAACAGCATATCTGTGCTTTACTCAATCTTATCGAGCACCTGTATGGCCTGCGCTCATGACTGTTATGCACGCGCTGCACGCATGGACTGCGTCAAGCATTTTATTGGCAAGGTCTGTGCATGCAGGATTTGCATAACGGTCATCAGAGCGGGCTGTACCGAGGATGGCAGAGCAAAGTGTGGATGCGCTGTCCTTGAAGGACGTTCAGCTTGGACTAGAAAATGGTCAGTTTACTGTTAAGAAACCCACATCGGGCAAGTCTGATGTATGGGAGTCTTTTTCATGTGTCATAGATGCAGATGGAAAAAAATTATCCTTTGCACGTTGTGATAAATGCCTAAAAGTTTTGCTGTTTAGCAGTCACAAGTCTGGAACCTCAGGTTTAAGGCGGCACTCATGCCTCATTACAAAGGGGCAAACCAAACTGGCATTTACTAAGTCTAGGCCATTGCCAGAGCAGTTGAAAAAAGAGACCACAGAGAAATGTGTTGAATTTGTTTGCCAAGACATCCGACCATATGATACTGTCTCTGGAAAAGGCTTCACACAGCTGGCCCAACATTTGGTCGACACAGCAGCAAAAATAGGAAAATTCGATGTCAGTGAGATACTACCACACCAAATAACGGTGTCAAGAAATGTTGAAATGAGGGCTCAGAGTCTGCGTAGACATGTTGTGGATGAAATCACTGCAACTATATCGAAGCTCGGATGCACAGTTACAGCAGACATACGGACAGAAACATATCGTAAAACGTCCTTTTTGTCTGCAACCATCCATTACGTTAATGAGCAATCTGAGCCACATTCAAGAGTGCTTTTTGCTGCCCCTTTTGACGCAAGCACCTCAAAGACGGGTGAAAACATTCGAAGGCACCTAGTGCAGAACCTACTGCAGAGCGTTTGGCATTGATGCGACAGAAATGGGCAGAAAGATTTTTGTCACGATCGTGGAGCCAACATGATCAGTGCCTTATGAGGATACACAAGGCTAAACTGCACAGTGCACAAACTAAACGTGACTCTGTCCAGTGCGTTTGGTCCTACCATAATGGAAATGTCTCCAGAGATCGCTGGGCTTCTAACTGATGTTAAAAAGCTAGTCACATATTTCAAACACTCAGGACAGCAGGGTAAGCTAAAAAAGTCACTTAAACAATCTGTAGAGACGCCGTAGGAATTCTAAATGCTAAATTCTGTTTTGGAACAGTACGAAGACATCGCATCTGTGCTGACTGAGAGCAATAACTATGACAAGGTTGGACGCATCAGCGTCAGCATGCTTAAGTTACTGGTATCATTCCTAAAACCCTTCAAAGAGGCAACTGACGACTTGGAAACCGACAACACAGCTCCAAGCGCCTCACTGGTTCTTCCGTGGTCTGTGCGATTAATTGAGCACTGTATATCAGCCACAAAAGACCATCTGCTCTCTGAAATCGCAACCATTTGTGTGACAAGGGTGAAAGAACTACTGTCAACGGACAGTACTTCGCCACATTCAGTTCACATGCTTTATAAAATCGCAACCTTTCTGACACCAAATCTGCAAAGTTTGAAAATGTTGGATGAAAGAGGGCGACAGCAGGTGATACAGGGAGTCAAGGAGATGATCGAAGATTTAAAGTCTGATACACATGATGAAGATGTCGAGCCAACACCTGCCAAAAGGCCTACTGTTCTCCATAAATTTTCAGATTGGGAAGATGATGAAGAATCATGTGGATCAAAATCACTAGATGTTCAGATTCAATAGTACAGGACCATGAAACTTGAACTACCAAGTCAACAAAAAGTTTTGCAATGGTGGAATTCACATCGTTCCCAGTTCCCTGCCCTGAGCAACCTTGCAAGATATGTCCTCTGCATCCCGGCCACGAGTGCACCTTCCAAGAGAGCACTCAGCCTTTGTGGTCGGATTTTGGAGAAGAGACGTTCGGTACTGAAATCGTCGTCAGTCAGTGACATTCTTTTCCTTCATGGATATTTAAAATAATTTGGAAAAGGTGATTTTTCAAGTAAGTAAACGTTTTTGTTAATTTCATTAATGGCTTACAATTTTGAAATATCATTTAATTTATTACTAGTTATTATTGTATTTATATATTTTGTTTTGTAGGAGAGACGTTGAAATCGACGTCGGGACATTTTTTCATTAAATTGTTAGGTTAAAAGTGATTTAATTTCGTAATGGCTACAAGCCAACAAATTTGTTCTTTTGCTTATAATTTTAAATGGCAGATGTAATTTTTGTTTTCAGCTACACTTTTCCTAAGCTACTGTGTTGACAAAAAATGTCACATTTGTATTTTGAATAAAAATAATAAATATGCTACAATTTTGTACATTTTTTCAACATTTTTTTTCCTGCAACACATTTTGCATATTAAAAGCATCTTGACAAGAGGAATAAAAATAAAATAAATTGTTGTACAACCTACAATTTTTTTGTTATCCCTCTCTTTCGGTTTAAATGTGAGATTCTGGAAACAGATAAAAATTTAGCGGGAACGGTCGGGTCAGGAAGAAAATTATTCTAAGCGGGCAGCAGGTGAACAAAGAGTGAATATATAGCAGGAGCGGGTGGGTGCGGAATAAAACTTCGCGGGAGCAGGCGGGAGCGGGACTAAAAAGACAGTCCCGCGCAGACCTCTACTCCCAAATATCTCAATACAATAAATCAGAGTTTTGCTGGGTAGCACTGAGCAACCCAACAAAGTACTACATATCCCACAGTGCAGTGCAGGCCAGGAAACTCTATCCCAGACCGTGACCTGTCTGCAAATGTTTGGCAATTTCCAAAAATCTTTCACTGTTGCATTCAGAAATACACTTGCAACAAAGGTGCACTGAAACTGTCTCCGAAAAAAAGTTTTATGAATAATGTTTATGTTTACAAACTTTATAGTATTGTCACGCCAAACTGCTGCTGATCTGGCATACATTTAATACCAGACGACCAAAATAGTAATCCTCTAACTATTGAACACTGAATGTACCGTGGTGTGAAAAAGTGTTTGCTCTCTTCCTGATTTCTCTTTTTTTTTCCATGTTTGTCAAACTTAAATGTGTCAGATCAAACAAATTTTAATATTAGTCAAAGACAACACAAGTAAACACAAAATGCAGTTTTTAATGAGTCATTTTCTCATGACGCATTGCTCTGCCATTTGAGTCACCCGGCCCATCTTCCGACCCTGTCGGCTTCTACTGTGAGTACTCTCAGTTCTTGGGTTATCACTTTGATTAGAGTGTGTGTCTTTAGAACGTGGATTTATTGTGGAAATCCTTGCTCTTCGTGTAAGAGAGTTCTTAAATCGACTCGCGTGGCAATTCTACCTACTTGTGTTCTCAGCCGCGTTCTCGCACGGTCTAATGGCTAACGAGTAGCATTTTGCTAAATCCTAACCAGATCACTAGCAAACTGTGAAAGTTAGCATTCGGTTCAAATCCTAACCAGATCACTGTCCGAATCATGATGCAGCCCAACAGCCACCTAACCCGGCCAATGAAAGATTGTTTAATGGCTGCCTTTCCTGTCAAATCCTAATCAGATCACTGACGAACCTGACAGCATGTTAAAGCTTCATAACATCCACCTACAGTATTTAAAGTGGAGTTGAGAGAACAGTATAAAGTTGTCTGCTGTTAACACCATCTGCATACATCTGACATTATTCTAGCCAGCAGGAGGTTTCCCTTAATGTGGGGGATCAGAGTAAATGTTTAAGCTGCTGTATGAAGACTTTCTAGAAGTTTCCATCTTAAAAGCAAGTTCGCTATATATTCTTTTATATTTCTGTCTTTTAGGAAATGAATCAAAGGCATATGCATTCCAGGAAACAGAGGTTGGCATCTCCACTGACGATGATCCCACAGACTCAGCGAGATGACAGAGCTTCTAATATGTTTACAATATCGAGTTTCCATAACGAGGAACTATGAATTTGAGTGTGTGTTACACCAAAAACTGTATGCAGGAGCTAATCTGCGCCTCGAGCCTTTTGCTGTGATCGGCTGGTTTGCATTTTTTTTACATCTACATACATATTTCACATGGTGGAGTTGAAGGAAAATATTGTATTAAGAAGAACTGAACACTTCCTGCATCTGAAGAGAGGGTGAATGTGGCATTTTTCTTCTTTACTCCACGGCCATCACAAGCTGCCGTCAGTCTCCACACTTGACACAACTCTTTAAAAACTTCACGTCACTTGCCACCTCCAAACTGGGAAATAAAAATGGCTCGAGCGGCAGTATTTCCGGATGGCATGCTGGCAGGTGCTTTCAGCTCACAGAGTGTTTTTTAATACCCATAACACCGCCCCCGCAGCTCTACATCTCACACTGAAACACACAGCTGTCTGTCTTAGACGTGAGAAACACCAGCATCTTTATGTTGGAACTGACAGTCCTAGCAGAGACCGATCAACCATTTCACCTGCATCAAGCACCACTTCTACAGTTTCATTGAATAAAAAAATGCAGTTAAACCTTCAGCAAGAATCAGTCTGGTTACTCCTAACACACCACTTCTCCTGCAACAGGGACCTGCAGGGACTTCACTCTGCAACCAGACCCATCAACCACCTTCTACCATTCATCATTTAGACTTGATGGTTCTGTGCAGTTTCTATGAGTGATTTCAGTACAAAACATCCTGGAAAAGCACCATAAGTCAAGTGAAAGCAAGAGATGCTGAAAGATCTTGTGCCTGTTCCACAGATGTCTCCAAACCAGATGCTGGTGCCACTCTGGATATCCGGACATAACAACACCTCAACATCATCTTTTCATGCAACATCTTGTCCTTTACCAGTGGTGGTTCTAGAGTCTTTTGTGGCTTTATGACTATGTTATAAATAATCAGTCCTCAGAGGCCCCCAACTAGCCTGGGCCCCCATGCAGCTGTGTGTTGCCACGCGGTGTCTCTGTCCCCACACTTTCACATCTCCCCACAGAAGCTGCCAAACTCTGAAAAGGGAATTTGTCTCTTGTCTTTAATAAAGCACTGACTGATGCTGTCATACATGGAGCAGTGCTGAACTCTCTCTCACACGCACAGACTCCCACACCCGAGGCGTCTCCCCTCACGTCGCTGCTCCCAGCTGCTGACCTCTCATCTATTAGAATGTTTTTTTGCCTGTATGTGTGTTTTTTCCACACACCATTGCGTTTATGGGCTGATGTTAATTTTAACGTCATCAGTCATTTTCAGAGCCAGTCAAGGACGACACTCGCTCCTCAGTGCCCCTGCTGCATTGCGAGGATCCCTGGAGAGACACGCATGACAACTCAGGCAGGGGATGGTGCTGCTTTTACCTTTTGACAAACGTTGTCCAGCCCAGTTGGGGACAGAAATTCATGAGCGCTGGATTGGAATGTGGAGCAATTGTATGTGGGCTGAAGGATGATGATCTCACAGTGTTGATTTAAGCCCATCTCGTGTCCCAGGACTGCTGTCTGCTGCTGCTGTACAACACTGGAAAAAAGCTAAAAATCACCTTGAATCTGGAAGTGAAACATATTCATAAGGAAATCACCACAGCAACACAAAGTCACGTTTTGGCCCCAGGATTCCACTTCACAATTGCACTGTTTTAGTTTTATTGATAAAGACAAAAGCCTGACAAATCTCAGGGTGTTCCAAGGCAAAATCATACAACATACACACCATATATTACCATATCACTTATTTAATGTTTTGTTATATACCCTGAATAAATACATTCGTTTGATAGAGTTTGTTCACACCATTTCAGCTGAAAATATGTCACAAACATCAATAAAACTCTTAAAGAAAATGACACAAAACCAGGAGGCTGTTTAGGTACACAGCAGCAAGAAGTTTCCCCAAATCAGATTCAGAAATTAGAAATTATTGTTTTAGCAACACTTGACAAGTCTTAAAGTGTGAAATATTATATTTTTGACAAGTGAGCCATTTTTTTCACATTTACAGTTTGAGTGCTCAGTATTTTTATAAACCCTGTTTAAAAATACATTTTTAAGATGAAAAGTTAAATAACTTGATATTCCATCACATTTAAAACTTGGTGTAGAAGAGGAACTCAGAACCCGTTTTGCAGTGTAGAGCCCATTCCAACAGGCCACTAGGAGGCAGTTTAAAGGTTTTATGAAAAGTCAATACCAGGGATCACGATGACAACGGCGGCAGTAGCACGGCAAGGGTTGTGATCAGTGAGACCAGGAGAACGCCAGACGAGTTGGTGGAGGCCCTGGGGCCGATGTGGGAGTGATGGGCCTCTCCTTGTGCACTGTAGGACAGAAGAGAGAAGAGAAAAAGAGAGATAAGGAACAGTTAGAATGAGGAAGCTTAGGGAGTCACAATCGAAACAACACTCTACGTTTTCTTGCCATTGCTGCCAACAAACATGAACGGTCCTGGAATATTCCATGGTGATTTTGTTTGGACATGATGCATGTTTTCTGATGGCGAGTCACATTCTTTGGCTCAGGAGCATTGGGATGGTTTGTGTTTGGACAAGCTCAAGCTCTCAGTGCTGGAAGCAGTCATTTCTCATGAGACTCAAGAGCAACTCAGGGTGGAACATCTAGAACTGAAGTTGCATTCCAGGTTATTATCAGTCACTGAGGTCAGGTTTTCTGTTGACTCATGTTATGTGCTCATATATTTTAAAGTGAATTAATGTAAGTAAAAAATTGTCATTGTGAACACAGCACACAGTACACCACAACCACATGTGAGTGCTGCATTTTACCCATCCATGAAGGAGCAGTGGGCAGGTGACATGGCAGGAGCATGGGAAGCAGTGCTTGAGGATGGTACCTTGCTCATCAGTAATTCAGTGACACCTTAACTGGACCAGCAACCCCTCATTCAGAGGGCCAACTCCCTAACCACCACACTACGACAACTCTACTGTATCCATGAAATAAGCAAGTAAATGTCTTTTTTCAAGTCATTACTAACTGTATTAACACACCCCTTAAATTCCTTGAAGTTTTAAGTCCGGAACAGTTTATTAGAGTCAATATTGTCACGGCCGCGCCCCCTTCGGCAGCCGTGCCACGTTCACAGTATTGAGTCTGAGTATTGAGTATTTAGTCTGGGAGGTAAGTCTATCTTTTGGGATCACGTTTCAGTGTCCTCCCTTCGTGTTTATTAGCTCACGTCAGGTTTTTGCATAGTTGTGCACTTCCCCGCTAGCTGTTTTTCTTTATTAATAAAACCACCATCTATCCGCCACTGCGTTGTCCTCCATTTTATTTTTATTTTTTACCACACGGCACCCACGCGGACAATTATTATTTATAATATTATAATGAAGTAATTTAATGAACAGCAAAAACTGCAGAACTGATTGAAAACCAGCAGCTGTTATTAATATTTAATACTTTACATCATATTTTCAATAAGCATTTATTAATATGGAGTTTGAAGCTGTTTGAAGTTAAACAATCACAACTGCAGATTATAATGATTTTGGTAGTGATCAATAAGTTTATAATGATCAGATATTAAATAATAACCTGCTGTACTATTACAACTTCTATGCTTTTAACACACCGTAATACATGACGGTAAATAAAAAATCTAATGTAAAAATAACTGCTCCCCTTCTGGCCTCATTAGCCATTATCAATATTAATTGGCCTCATCAACACTGTGCTGGTTTATATTTTTATATTTCTAATCTAACTGTGTCCTGCTTCTCTACCGCATGTTCAAATAGTAGCTGCAGAAATATTGAAGATATGTCATATTAGTTATTAGTTATAATTTACTGCAATATTATTATTATTATTATTATTATTATTATTATTATTATTATTATTATACTATGTACAGTTTGTAACTACTAGTTAATTAAGTCTTGCTTAGTGTACATCCAAACACTTGACTGACCAGCAGAGTGACATGGCACTCAGATTTCACTCTTTAAACTGGCTAAGCCAACTAGCTAGTTGCTCACTTAGCGCCTAACCACGGCTAGTCACTTGTATTTATGGAAATGCACACAAAGGTTTTCAATTAGCGTAGCTTAGCAGCAGTACGTCTCTACCATCACAGTAGGTTTGGGAGTTCCCACTGCAGGCGCTAACAGCACAACATAGTTTCCATGACTCATGTGAGGTTTAAAAGACATGGGGAGATGAAAGCACTTAACTTCTGGGTTTGTGCCACGAGTTAATCTTCTATTCCTAAGCACTAGCTGTGTTCAGGAACTGAGGAGAAAATTTGAAAAGAGAAAAATAAAGCACTCTTACCCCGCCACTTCACTATAGCAAGAGGAGAGAAGATTACAGTGCTCAGACTCTGTTAGCCACTACGCAGACCTAGCATGACTTCTTTATCCCGCTGCTGAGCCGTGAAAGGTCAAACTACTTAATGAATAAATATGTTTTGGATGATGAGGAAGCTGTGAGGGTTTGACTGTTAACTAATAAGAGAGATCACTTAGCTACATTAATACTTATAATCTTCTCACTCATTTCAATAATATGTCTACAATGTTATGAGAAATAATTTCTATTGCAGCCTTAATCATGCAACGCCCCCTCAGAATTGTGCAGAACCAGTTGCTGTATTTTCTTCTGCGTGACCCGAGGGGTTGTGTTCCATTAAGGTGCTGACTGAACTGAACCGAAACGAAGTGAAGCCACCTAGCACTGCTGCTATATCAGTTAATACGGATGCCTTGATTGCATACCTTTATCACTGATTGCGTTTAGCGAATGAATCCAGGTTATGTGGTTTATAGCTCTTTCTGCCTTGGATCTATCATTAACCTTTGCATTAGCTTAATCGCGAGCAAGGGGCTTCCAAGCCAAAAGCGTTGATCACCACAATCCCTTATTACAATTTGCTGCAAACAATTACCCAGGAGCACCTTCATATTCCAATAGCCCTGAAAACACAAACCCAGGAACAGGAGTAATAAGATCGCAGCTCACCACTCCTGCACTTGAAGAATCATGACTACTGAACAGCAGCAGCCAAAGAAAGATGAGTGCGACGTATTTTATACCATGGAGACTAATTCAATTAGCGGTGACTCGAGTAATATTAGCCGCATAATTAGGGTGCGTACAACAAACTGTAAATACAGAACAAATATAAAGCCCCTGCACTCTCCCCACTATTAATTTTAATAAAAACCCTATTAAGAGCGGATCGTCATTGTGGGTATTGAGCGGACGCATATTGCAGGAAGGTTTGTTGAAGGACATGGTTTATTAAATGAACAAGAGCAGACAGGAAGCAGCAGGAGCCAGACAGAAAGAACAAGCACACAAGACAAAGATGCAGAGACAAGCTAACATTCACTATACATAACCCTATGGCTAACTCCGGGATCGGAAATAGAAACAGACGGGGAGCAAGGGACAGAACTTACATGGAGACACAGGAACTAGAACTAGGTGGACAGGTACAGGAAAAGATCAGGAGACACCAAACATTAAGACCTAACTCTAAACCTAAACCAATGGCTATATGCAAACGCTAATGTGAAAGGGCTATCATTCATTCCTTGTTATATTTCTATAATGCTTTTATAAATGTGCTTTTACAAGAGGCCTTATGAGAAGGGTTTAGCTGAGTGTCAATAACCATATATGTCTGTGCAAAATATAGATAAGTAAGCCTCCAGGAAGGCAGAAGTAATGCGCAGGGTTCAACTGCAAACTCAGACAGCCTGACAATTGGAGGCGAGGGTCTTGCCTTTAGGGGAACTGAAACCTCTTGAATTAGAAAGCCACCCCAAGAGGTGGTAGAAGGTATTAACATCACTGGGTCCTTGGGCAAGACCCTTAACCCAAAGTGGCTCTCAGAGAAAATGGTAGTCACGCTGGATAAGAGCTTCTGCTAAGTGCTGTAAATGTAAAAGTTACTGTTAAGGGTGCTTTATGGTCCCTGCAGCAACTGGCCGAAGGCTTGAGCAATTTGTTGCCTCCTTTTCCGCTGACTCTTTATCATTAGGTCAAAGTGCCTTGAGCAAGGAGGAAGAAGGTGTGGACGAAGTTCAGGATAAATTTGGGCGGTAAAAAAGTATTGCGAGCATGCCTAACCAACCCTCCTTATATTTACTCTAGACGCTGCTGGCTTTGCGACGTGCCGTAGATTAGAGAAACTGGTAGATTGATGTAGTGTCTCAGCAACAGCTACTTCCAGAACGGGGTTGTCTGGAGGCCTGTAACAGCCAGATCGATGCCGGTGAATTTTAACACAACAACCCCTAGGTCTCCCGCAAAACTGGACGAGTGCTGCAGTTACGGCAATGCTCACCTCACAGAGGTGCAACCAGCGGACTTGAAAAAAGACATTTACTTGCTTATTTCATGGATACAGTAGAGTTGTCATAGTGTGGTGGTTAGGGAAATGTACCCTGAATGAAGCGGCTATGGTCCAGTTAAGGTGTCACTGAATTACTGATGAGCAAGGTACCATCCTCAAGCACTGCTTCCCATGCTCCTGCCATGTCACCTGCCCACTGCTCCTTCATGGATGGGTAAAATGCAGCACTCACATGTGGTTGTGGTGTACTGTGTGCTGTGTTCACAATGACAAAGAGCTTCTGCTAAGTGCTGTAAATGTAAAAGTTGCTGTTAAGGGTGCTTTATGGTTCCTGCAACAACTGGGCTTAAAGGTTTCTGGAGCAACTTGGGGTTAATGCTCTTGCTTAGTAAGGCAAGGCAAGACAAGTTTATTTATAGAGCACATTATCATACATATGGGTCATTCAATGTGTTTTACAGAAACAAGATACAATTTGTTAAAATTAAAGATAAAAAGAAAAAGTAATGAAAAAAGAAATAAAAATAAAGATAAAATAGAAATAAAACGATTAAATGTGCTATAAAAATATTTTTAAAAATCAGGCACAGTAAAATATTGAGATTTTAAAATATTGCAACAGCTCAGCACTGAAGTGTGGGAAAAGCAACAGAGAAAAGTGCAGTTTTTAGCACCCGTTTAAAACTTGTCACAGTTGGGGCAGATCTGATATTAATGGGCAGTTGATTCCAGCATTAGGCAGCATAGTGGCAAAACGCCATTTCACCATGTTTAGTCTCAGTTCTTTTCACCACCAGCTGGCCTGATCCTGCAGATCTTAGGGACCTACCAGGATTATACACATCAAACATAGAGATGTAACCAGGGCCCAACCCGTTTAGTGACTTGTACAGAATTAGTAGTGCTTTGAAATCAATTCTGTACTGAACTGGAAGCCAGTGCAGGGACCTGAGAACTGGCGTGATGTGATCTCTTTTCTTAGTTCTGGTTAGAACTCTGGCAGCCGCATTTTGGATGAGCTGGAGCTGTCTAATGGACTTTTTAGGGATCCTGGTGAGAAGAGCATTACAGTAATCAACCCTGCAGGAGATAAAGGCATGTATAAGTTTTTCAAGGTCTTGATGGGACACAAAATCTCTGACTTTAGCTATGTTTTTAAGATGCTAGAATGCTGACTTTGATATCAACTTAATATGTTCACTGACGTCAAGATCTCCGTCCATGATTACACCAAGATTTTTAACATGCTTTATTGTTTCATGGGTTCTAGATTCTAAGTAGGCATTTAGATTTGATCTTCCCTCTTTGTTTCCAAACAAGATTATTTCTGTTTTGTCTTTATTTAACTGGAGAAAATTGAGATGCATCCAGTTTTGTACTCTATTGAGGCAGAGGCATAATGAATCAATGGAAACAACGTCACCAGGAGAGACAGCTAGATATATCTGAGTATCATCTGCATAGCTATGATATGACATATTATTCTCTCTAAGACTTTGACCCAGAGGGAGCATATACAGATTAAACAGAACTGGTCCGAGAATGGATCCTTGTGGGACTCCATATGGCATGGTGGTTTTCTCTTATTCACAAGTGCTGATCGAAACAAAATAATTCCTGCCTTCTAGGTATGATCTAAACCAGCTCAGCACTGTTCCTGAAAGCCCAACTCAATTTTTTAGCCTGTCTTTTGGTTGAAAAAACAAGCAAATTCATTACATTTCTTAACCGTATGAAAATTTGGAGGTAACTGCGACTGAGGATTCGTTAACCTCTCCACAGTGGCAAATAGGGGTCTGGTGTCTCTAATGTCCCTATTGATAATATTAGAGAAATATGCTTTTCTCGCTGTGCCTAATTCAATGTTATAACAGTGAAGACTCTCATTGAAGATGTCATAATCGACCTGAAGCTTACTTTTACTCCAAAGGCACTCAGCTTTCCTTCATTCTCTCTTCTGATTTGTTACCGCTGAGACATTTCTCCATGGTGCCTTCTGCTTACCAGTCATTGTTTTGACTCTAAGGGGTGCTACAGCATCAATGACCCTGAGCATTTTAGAGTTGAATATATTAAGACATTCATCTACGCTTACTGCCAATACACTTGGAGTCTTGGAAATGGCCTCCATAAAGACAGAACAGGTATTCTCATTAATGTACCATTCCTCGACAGTCCAAGATACTGTTTGGTTGATAGGAGGAGCCAATGCATTAAAGAACACACAGTAATGATCTGACAGCACCACATCTAGAACATTCAAAGCAGTGATATTAAGAGCCTTGCTGTTAACCAGGTCCAGTGTATGACCTTGAACGTGGGTGGGGCAGTCACATGCTGTGAGACTTGGAATGTGTCAAAAATGGTAATAATGTCTTTAGCTGTCGTATTATTGGGATTGTCAATGTGGATGTTAAAACCACCTGCTATAATAAATGAGTGGTAATCATTGACAACATTGCAGAGAATTCATCAATAAAATTAGGACAGTACTTTGGAGCACCTGTAGATAGTAACTAGCAAAATTCTCGGTGAGCATTTATGACAATAGAGAGGTATTCAAATGAATTAAATGCACCCAGCTCCAGTTGCTTGCTCAGAAACGTATCTCTGTATAACACCCTTACACCGCTGCCTTTCCTTTCCTGCCCTTACGACATACATTAAAAGAGCAAAAGTTTGGGGGAGCTGATTCATTAAGAACCAGCACACTGCAGCTATCCTCTAACCAAGTTTCAGTTAAAAGCATAAAATCAGTTTTGTGTGTAGGTCATTAACTAAAAGTGACTTGTTATTAAGTGACGAACATTCAGGACACCCAATTTTAGAGTGCAGGAGGGAGCTAATACACATTCAGACTGAATAGTGTGTAAATTAGAATGATTAACCCTCAAGGTTGAACATACTCTGCTCCTCCTGTCACTAATTAAAACTAGAATAGGCCCCAGCGAGTCCTGAGAGCAGTCATTTGCAATAACACTACTATAGCAGGGACCTTGTAAACAGCAAGCATTATTGTTGTTGTTTGCTGGGCTCTGAAGCTGCTGCTGGTGCTGTGGGAGTGGACAGAGAGCTCTGCCTGCAGGGGGACAGGGCCGTGGTGGATGAGGATTGTGGTCCTGGGTAAGTGTGTAGGAAGTAGATCCTCATTTTTTTTTGATAGTGCTGGATACAGTGATGCAGAGAGGGTGGAATGAAGTCAGGGGGCTGAAGGTCAGCTACAGTATCTGGCAAATCAGCATGGTCCGTCTCAGTGCGCTCTGTCTCAGCCTGGTGAGCCAGAGCCAGGTCCTTAGTGCAGCTGCTGGTACTTGAGTGGTATGGTTTGGAAAAATGGCAGAGTGAGAGAAGAAAATTGTCCTTAAGTATTTTCACTCCAGATCTGCTGGGATAGCGGCCATTTGATTCAAAGAGTTCTCTCTGATCCCAGAATAAGTTA
The DNA here is from genome assembly GCA_032718565.1 of Distichodus sexfasciatus. Lineage (NCBI taxonomy): Eukaryota > Metazoa > Chordata > Actinopteri > Characiformes > Distichodontidae > Distichodus > Distichodus sexfasciatus. The sequence continues at coordinate 60,295 of JAVGVS010000576.1, read as the reverse complement.
AAGTTGTCAATAAAGTTCAGACCTCTTAGAGTGCACGTTCTCTGCAGCCATGTGTTGAGGCTGAGAGAGCGTGAGAATCTGCTACATCGGTTGCCGGGCAACGGTCCACTTATAAACACCTGTATTACCGGCATGTTGCACAGTGCATTAAAAAGTTTAAATCTTCCTTCATTCATTCGGACTGCTCATTATTTATATCATCCTTGCCGACGTGAACAATAATCTGATTAATAGTTTGGTGATCTGAGATAATTTGCTGAATGTTTGTAGCAACATTAGCAGCAGTAGCATTGGGATAACATCGCGTTAACACAGCCTTGGCACTCACATGTCTGATGGTTGAGTCCCCCACTAGGAGTGTATCTGGCTCAGTGCATTCCTCAGCTGAGCGCCGCTGCTCATTCCGCCTTCTCTGGTTTCCATTCACCCATTCCATGGCTCTTGTGCCAGTAATTGCTCCTCTCTATACATGCACATCGAGCTGATCCGGTCCGATTTCCTTGCCATCAATGTCAAGTGACATAAGCGGAGTAAATCTGTTTGACCGATGTAGAGGTGGGCATTGATTAGCTTAGCCCCTGTTAAAAGGGTTAGCATCATGGGCTGTGTTTTTAGCATTAGCTTTGTGAGCGCTCTTCTGTGGCGAGATTCAAATTATCGGTACTATCAGGATTCTGGCTTCCAGCAAGGTGATTCTCTGAAGAAGTGTCAAACAGTTTCTGCAGCATTGGGTGTCTTGAGACATTAGGGTATGCTAGTGGGGACTTAGGCAGACTCACTGCGGCTTGTGCTGCTCATAGTTCGGAACGTTGGCGACAGTCACATTAATGCCAGAGTAATCCAAGTCAGGTTTTAGGTAACCGAGTCCAACTTGGTCAGGGATCAGCCAAATGCAGCCTCTAATCTTGGGCTGGGTCGAGTCAATAGCAAGCGTTGCAGTGAAGTGATTAAACGATCGCCTGACCACCAATCCAGCCAGCCTTAAGAAGTGACAATAGAGCGGATGTGTTTGTTCGATCTGCAGTGGCCCGAGGCAGGAGCGCTCGCCATCAGAGGGGATCAATACCAAGGCCTTTCCTCACCAGCATTAGCATTCAGGGTGTAAGAGCCTCTCCTATTGATTAGAGGAATAAAAGAAGGACATTTTTCCACTGGAAGAGCATGTTCCAATCCATTGACTGCCATGGAGGAAGTGAAGGCAGGGAAGAGGTTTGACACGCTGTTCTGTCTTTACTGTGTACATCCAAGATACAAACAAGGCTGTTAGAAAACACTTATAAAACATTTTAATAAATCAGTCAGCCTTTATCAAAGCAACTGAGTTGACACTAAGCAGTGAGAGTGCAGTGGACAGTGCCCGGGAACGTGATCTGAGCTGACATACAGTTACTCTTTGATTTGAAGGAGGAAAAACACGGCAACAACAATCTGGAGTTCCACAAATTCTTTCAGTACTGATTTAATGTTTCAGACTTCAGAGCTTCTTCCATCTCCTAATTACAGCAGGAGTCTTCCTGGATCAATTTGGGGTAAGAGTTTAGGAATTTAGGAATAAAGGTACCTAAAGTAACTTTAAGGGTTAAAGGTTAAATGGCTCAATGTGCTAATACTGGAGGAAGGATGGAGCAGAAGTTGAATCTACAACCTTTTGGTGCACAGGTAAGTACCTACCATTGGACCACCACCACTACACCCTGTGAGAAGGATGGAGAAGCGTGAGAGAAGTCCAGTTGAGTTTACAGGATGTCTACAGATGAAAACAACTTAAGGCTGAGTCACCAGAAGGTATTTCGGGCTGAAATTCTCACCGAACCCAACCTGAAAACCAGTCAGAGACACAGATGTCCAGGAAAGCTTCAAACCAACTGCATCACACGCAGGCCACATCCTTCTCTTCCTCGCATAGTGATTTTCCAGGCCTGGCATGTGGTGAGATTTGGTGGCCTAATAGCAGCACACTGAGAGGTGCCACCTACGTGCTGCAAACAAATTTAATTTGTTGGCATCCAATTTAATAGTGAATTGAAGAATCTGGGGTAAAATCTGACCCACATAATTATCCATAAATCAATATAGAGAACAAACACAAATCTCTAGAAAGAAGAAAAACAGAAGCAAGTCAATTAGCGTAAGGAATCACTGAAAAATGGAAATGTGACATTAGAGATTAGCTCTGCTCACAGACAATAAAAACAAAAAACATGATGTGTCAAACGCTAACACTTAGCCAAAATCTAGTTGGAGGAACAATTATGCTAAATGACATCCAGTTACCTGGCTAACTAGCTCTGCTGCATTTTGAACCTGGCACTACCATCACCAGCTAAAACCTAGTAATAACTAGCAGTGCATAGTAATTACTAGTAACAATTAACAATAACTAGTAGTGAATAGCAACGACTAGCAATAATAATAAATAAATAACAAAGGCTAGCAATGTATGAGTACCTGTGACTAACAATTATTAGCAATAATCAGTAATTATTGACATTAACTAGCACTGATAAATGTTAAGGAGTAGCGACTAGCAACTATCACTAAGCATGAGAGATGAAAAAGTTATATGCGCTTAACTCTGTGAGGTAAAGTGTGTTATCGACGATTCTCACTCTCTCCCAGATCAAGCTAAATAAAATATTGTTCCACACCTGCTCCTGCTACAATTAGACTAAGCAGCTAGAGCAGTAGCCTCAACCCAATTTCCGCTGACGTGGAGAGACTGGGCTTATATTCTGAGCCGGGCGATTGATAAAAGGCAGAGTCTGAATGCAGTCAAGTGAGACAAGCTTTATCGCAGCTACTGTGGAACGAGGCTAAATTGATGTGATGTGGCAACTTTATAGCTTTCTGTTGGACGATCCGACAGACACATGCTCATTTAAAAGCTGCTTTTTCATTAGGAGACAAAAAGCCACACTATAAGACAGATCTGACAGTAACACACAAGCAATGCTAACAAGAGAATACAGATGACCAATTAATGCAATGAAACAAGAAACATGTTTGAGAAAAACTTAACAAAAGAGGGTCAGAGGTGCTAAATTGGGCGAGCGCGTCGCTAAGTAAATGTTAGCAAACTAATTGTAAGAATGAAAAGGTAGCAAATGGCATATCAAAGTGGGGGCAAAGATGCTAGCATAATGAATCTTAGCAAATGTTAGCACAAATGTTTTCTTTTAATGACTCCAGCACTGCTAGCAAAGATGCTAACAATAAATGTTAATTTATTGAAAATAATTTTCTCTGCATTAATGAAGCTCATTGATTGCTAATATGATAACATCCACACTAAACGTGGTCATATCCATCTGCCACTCTGCTCCCACAGTGCTACGGGTGATGGAATAACATTCTGTGGGTGACGGACAGTTGAGCCACGGTGGAGAGACCGAGCGCTGCTGATTCCCGCCGGGGGTCGATGCCAGACTAATATAGCCGGGCTAAGTGTGGGGGACACTAATCGATGGTGATCCTCTCCCCATGACCACGGATATATGCACAGGTTTACCACACGCGGGAAAGTAAAATGCTGACACACACATGCCCAAACACACACCCCACACACAGTGTTTACAAGGACAAACAGGGTTTTCAGGAACAGCTCCATCAGTCACTCTGAAGCCAAGTCATACAAATCAAACCAGTGCTGTGCTGAAAATAGCCGTGTACAGATAGATGTACATATAGATAGCGATGGCACACAGAATTGCCACTTCAAGGTGCTATGCTAAATGATAAAATCATTTATGTAAGGCATGTTCTGCTTGTTGATGCAAAATTACACATCTGTATTAACTACTGTGACAATTTGGACCCAAGCGCTATCATAAGAATAAATACAAGCTAGAAGAAATTAGCATTGGATCTAAAGTGAATGCAAATCTATATGTCTGCTTCCTAAAGCTAACTTTGGCTTGATCATGCTAACACATCTATACTGCAGAGAATTTATAAACATGTTTGAAAATTGTGATGCTACAAAAGTTCCTCCTAAACTATCCAACTACTAGTGATGCGCAGGACATTTTTAAAATATTGTGGGTGCGGGCGGGCGGGTCAAAAAGTTACAAAACGCCTTTCATTATCAATCAAAACGTGTTGTAAATGGAGTTCGAATTACCTCTCCTCTCAATGCTGGCAAGAGTGGTGCTTTGCATTCCTGCAACCAGCGCATCGATGAGCACGCGTTCGGTTCAGCAGATCACGTGCTGGAAGCGCGTCGAAATCGGCTAAACCCCGGCACAGTGGATTCCATCCTCTTTCTCCACAGTGCTTCCAAACAGCTGTCATAAATGCAGTCGGCGTATATTTTTCAATTCTGGAGTTTCCAATTTGTAGGATAAGCTACTAGTTTGGTGAAATATCACGGTCGAGTTGCTCTGCTCTACTTCATTTTAGACAAAATTAATTTAAAAGAAGACACAAGTTCTACTAAGTTCATTCAAATCTGATAGAGTTCTTAGATCTGATGTTACATCACATGTTACAGTTTTGACAACTAGTGTGTTTTGTGTACATGCGCGCTTGTGTGTGTTTGTGTGTGTGTGAGAGAGATGTCTTTCGTGCAGTTTTCCACAACCCTTCAATAAATAACGACATAAAAATCGATCTTTCGGTTTCTTTGTTGTTGTTCGGTACACAGTTAATCTTGTATAAAATTGTGTCATCATCTTCAATGCGAATCTAGCACAAATCTGTCATCTATGGGTTACAGTGTCACAAATGACACTTCATTGGTAGGTTCCATGGCAGTACAGGCTCACTGGTGGGGTTTTTATTTTTCCTCGGGTCGGGTCGGGTTTTGGGTCATTATCCACGCGTATTTTTGGGGGTTGGGTGGGGTGGTTTAGATCTCCTGACGGGTCGGTTTGGGGCAGGTGTTAAAAAAGCCACCCCGCGCAACACTACCGACTACACTAGCTATAATTAACTCAAATCCCCGGCTAATCATCCTCTAATTGTCTGTAATTTAAAGTGTTCCTCTGCCAAAAGTGCTAACAAGGTGTGCTAGAACAGCTGGAATGTTACATCACCCCTGATCATGTACATCAGTATTTGGCACATTTGAAGACAGATGGCACTTTATATCAGACTGCACTCAGCATCTCCCTTCCCAGAATTATCCTTCCAGGTTTCCATATTTTTCTGCTGGAACCTGGAATGTTGCCTCTCTCTGCACAGAGACAAAGATCAAAAATAAAAGAGTCTTGGCTAGAGTTCTAAATCCCAGACGTTAGATCCCAGGGAGCAGTGGCGCTAAGGCATTTGAGTTGAGTTCTCTCGGAAACGGTTGCTGTGGGAGGGTGGGGAAAAAGTGGACTCGCAGGATGGAGATGATAAGTGCAGATGAGCACTCCAGCTGCCTGCTCTTACGCAGAGGAACATCACCCTGAAAAAAAAGTTTAAGTTTATTATCATAACTATAATTTTATTTACAGTTAATGATAACGACTCAAGTTCTGAAGGTTAATAGTTCATTAATAGTACATTGGCCTCAGTCAATATCTGAATGATACCACAGACACAGAATTCAATAAAACGGCGTTTATTGACAAACATCAACGGCAAGCAAAGTAGTCATCAACAATACAATCGGATTTCGGCTGAGTGATAAATCTAGGTGTTACATATGCGCGCGTGTGTGTGGGTGTGTCTTTGAAATGGTAAGTGTGTGATTGTGCGTGTCTGCGCCTGCGAACTTGAGGGGCGTGGTCGCATATGTACATGTGGGGGAAAAGGGAGATACTTATCAGCGCTTTCGGTATTTATGGCCCAAAATTTACATACCCACTAAAGATTGGAATTGATACGATCCTTTGTTCTCCCTCGAGAAGGGAAATTTTCAAGAACAAAAGCCTCTCTTGGAGGGAGATTTGAATTTACCCCACTGCATACACATTCCCGGCCCAATGGCAACTTTCTCTACACACTTAGTTATAACAGATCTAAAATCAACCTCTGATATTAAAGCAACATTCACCGTAGTAAAATATTCCTTAACCCAGAGTCATTACCGTCGACTGGAAATCACTATGAGCTGACCATGTTAGTACATGAGAAAGAGAGAAAGAAAATTAGGAGCTCGCATGCAAATACTTGCACGTCTGCGCAAGTGAGATAAAATTAAAGATCAAAGCACCACAGAGATTTCTCCATTTAACCGGCTGACTTAAGCTGTAAGGTAACAAGTATTATACAGTTAGACTAACTAAGAAGTACACTGAGAGTATTTTCATAACTTTAACTAAACACAAACACTGCCCAGATGAAACAGTCTTACTTTGAGACTTTGAGAAGGTTTCAGGTGTGTTGGTGAGAGTCCAGTGGTGCTGGGAGTCCAATGAGCGGAGCCTTCCGACGTCCTGGTGGGAGCCTCATGAAGAGCAGCTGTCAGATCGCATGTTGCACGAGTCGAAGTCTGGACTGGAACTTTAGGTGTTCCTTCCCGGGGAATCTTGACGATTTTAGGAATGGAGAGAAATCTTGGAGGTCTGGCCGTCCACGAGTCTCTAACATCAACCACCGACTCGCAGTTGAGAACTTAGCTAGCTTAAAGTAATAAAATGCATTTGAGTTGGTGGAGTGAGTCTCGTCGCACGGGCCCGTGTGCCTCACAAAGACTTTGTTGTCATAAAGATCGATCTGCAGAAGTTTCTCTTTCTTTGTAATCTCACCTTGATAGCGAGTTCTGAGAGCACTTAGCAATCGCGTGCAGGCTCTTTTAAATGTCTCTCCTCCCAGGATGTGGGAGGTCTGTGGGTTTAGTACCCTTCCCTTATGCTGTTGCAGTTGGGCGCCCCCTATATGTGTGGCATAGTACCTACACAAGCATGCTAAGGTTGTTGAATGCAGTAGTAGATACCAATAAGGCTTTAGTGTCAGGGTAAATGTTGGCAATATGCAGGATTTGCAGTGAGGTTCCTGTCACTTGGTTTCCATGTTTAAACACAGATGAAAGCAAAGTTTTGTGAATGTGCTCAACCCACAACATTCTTTGTGCTTTCTCACACATTGGGTGAAGAGGAGGATGAAGACAAGGGACAAGAGTAGCATGACCAAATAAGCAAGGCTAGGATGACTCACAGCAACCCCACTGCAACCTCTTCCCATTTCTGCAGCAATAATATGAACATAACTTCATCACCACACAAGACAGACCCCTAAACAGACCAGACCTCTTACCTGATTTAAGCCCTGATTGTCAGTCAGAGTTGGTTCTAGTCTGGATTTTTTAGAGCAGAAGGGAGGGACAATCATATAAAAGGGACATTTCTGCATTTTCAATCAAAGAGTCTCTAAGGAACATCTCAATTTTATGACTGGAATCAGAACACAGTCTGCTTGTGGCAAGTCTCAGACCCCCAGGACTCGCAACAATCATAATGAGGGACAGGAGGAAGTGTTGCTTGTACAAAAGAGTAGGTGAACAGATGCTATGGATTAGCCCTTCATGCGCTGGTCACTCCGTCCAGCTCCCAGAGACAAACCCTCAGGCCTCGCACTTAATTGGAGTAAATGTAAATGAGAAGCTCAAAGATAATATGCCACTGAATTACAGCTCCCCTGAGGGTCAGCAGCTTCCACTCAGCTTGGGAGGGCTCGCTGTCAGATGCATTAAAATGAAGTGGCAGGTTTATGAGCACCAATGACCAGGCAAACTGTTTCTCTAACTGTCCCACCAAGGCCTCAGGGAACATACCACAGCCCTGCTGGAAAGCTGTATCATTCACGTTCATGTTGCATGTGGACATAAAAGATCACACAGTGCACATCAGAACCTCAACTCCCCCTACACACACTATAGTGGCAATAAAAGCCATGTCTGCATCTTCACAGCAGGAACAAAGTCACAGGAGAACAGATGTTCAGTGTGACCTTAAGTCATGTGTGCTGCAGCAAGGTTTAAACCAGGGCCAGGCAGCATAGCATTTTGAAAACAAGCACAAACTTCCATTACAAGAACTCTAAGTAATGCTAATTTATGCCAGGATTTGATGCTAAGACAACATATTACGAATTTTGTAGATGCACTAGTGCTAGTGCATGCAAGGTTTCTACAAATACCCCATGAACCCTGCTCCACAGGATTTCTGGCAGGATGCCCCAAGTTGTTGCCTTTCCTCACCATCATCAGTTCCCAATGACATTTAGTTTGGTCAATTATAGAAATAAACTCATTTGTACATACAAATATATAAAACAATTTCATACACATTTAGAGAAAAAAAAACTTCTGTTAAAGGGCTTTGCTAAGACATTTTGACAGCAAAGGACTGCTTCTGAACCCCAGTTGAACTTCAGGAACATTGTTTCTAACAAACTGAAAAGTCCAAAGACAGAGAGCTGGTGCACCTTGTTTTCCATCTCTACAGAAATGAGATGAACAGAATTCCCAGCTCCTTAAACATGACTCACATTTGTATATGGATATTAATAGCTCCACATGAGTGTCCTACATAACAAGTTGTCATATTTCTATTTAGCACAGTAGTTTAGAACTGGGAAGGTGAAATATGAAGCCATTAAGAGCAAATATGGATGATTATCTAGGAGCAGTCTCAATATAAACATGGTGTAAATCTCTCTTAACAGGATGTAAATATGGTGTAAATCTCTCTCAACACATCTGCTGTGTGGGTGGGCCAATGGTAGGGAGGAGGCCATCGACACAGAGAGACCGGAGACATGAATCATGTACGAGGCAGTGGGCAGTAAATTAAGCCCCAGGGCAGGTGGACAGTACTCACCCTGCTAACATCAGCATGAGAAACCAGCTCTAGAAAGACTTTGATTACAATTTTTCCCACTTTCACTAGCAACTGTGAAATTAGCTTTTTGGCAGTCTTGTCATGCTAGAGGCCCAGGTGCCACAGCGGTCAAAAGCGCACACAGTCAGCATTCCTTCTGAAACAGTGGCAGATTAAGGGGCGATTGGGTGCCAGTTACCGGGGGGACAACTGATGTTCTCCCGAAGGCAGACAATTAATGTGCATAGGCCAAGCAGCTGTGACCTGCTGATCTGTGTCTGTGACAGGTGCTGACAGGATTCTTATGGAAGCAAATAAAACCAGGCAACAGGGATGGAGGATGAGTAGCAGTGACGTTGGGGCAGTCGGTGGCATAACAGTAGGGTGTTCACCCCATGATTAGAAGGTTGTAGGTTCGAATCCAGGGCTGGTGTGCTGTGGTGTGTTCACAATGACAATCACTCACTTTCACTTTTTCACAAAGTGAGATTCTAGCATCCCACACGGATGGAGCAGGCACATGAATACAGGAACAGGTTGGAACATCTCCCTGCTTAAAACATCCAAATAGAGCTTGTTGTCCCTCATAAGTCATCTCTTTCTTCAGTGAATTTTTTTCCTTGCTTGTAGATTTCAAGATGCAGCTTAAACTCCAGTTTAACTTCCCTAACTCATCCCAACCCTTCTGGCACCCTGCATGAGTCTAAGCTTGGCGTGAAAAGACGCCACGTTGAGGCCTCTGCTGCTAAAGCATCTTTGAAAGTCCCACTTTATTCCTGAAAGCTCAGGGAGCGAATGCTGTTAGAGCATCAGCAAGGGACCACTTGGCCGCCGCCACTACAGGCCATCTCCATGGAAACGGGGCAGACTCAAAATGGGCTTAGAGTCATGTCTGTATCTGCTCTATGATAGTTCAGACATGTTAGTCTGCCAAGGCACCCAATAATGTCCATTCCATCAAATGTTCTGGCCAGAAATCACCACGACTGGAATGTGTTTGTCCTTGTAACGGTTTGTGGTTTTTGAGATAAGGAGGAGATGTGTTAGTCATTCACTGGCCCGTACATTAGCAGACAGTCTTGGACCACAGGGACCTTCTTGTCTGGATATTTCTGGCCTCGTTAAATCTTCTCAGTCCAGAAGTTATTCTGATGTGTCTAAAAAGACTACCAACACTCACAGGGAAGGTCATGTCTAGGGCTGCAACTTATTTATGTAATCGAGTATTTATGTATTCGACTATGTTAGAGCCATTTTGTGTGCATGAATGTGTGAACATTTAATGTTTTATAACTATTTACAATAGAAAGTAGAGATCTGTTTCTGGAGCTTTCCATGTACAGTGCTACATAATAGAATTATATTAATATGTATACACGTTAAATGTACTAGTATGTAGCAATAGAAGTAATACGTGGCTTACGTGTTGTAATCTGATTGGATCCTGAAATATATAAGATACAAGAACGTAAAGAATTAGTATTGTATTGAAGTGTGTTAGAGCTGAGAACTCAGGAGCGTTACAGTTTTTTGACCGTCACGTAAAGTATCTTTGTAGGGATTCATCTTTTGCTTGTAACAGTCTAAGTTATAGTAAAGAAAAGGACAACAAAAGAAAACTCAAGACTCAAGTTTCTTTTTTGGATACGTGTCACGAGTTTGAGGGTAGTGAGGCAGCGCGAGCTGCACTGCACTCACACAATTTTTTCACTGATTAATCGAGTAATCAGATAAAATATCTTTTTTTAACAGAAAAATGACAATACCATTGTTTTTATGGATATTCTACTGTGTATGTAGAAGTTCTCCATACACACTTTATGTTGTATTCAGGACGTCCTGCACTATTCAAATTGGTCATTGTCTGATGTGTAAATACCTGTTTTTTTCTCTTTCTGGAAGAGAACTACACTTCCCACAATCATCCATGTGCCCTTCGGAGCCGCATCACAACAAAGCATTGGGCACGTGTTCCTGAATACTATGGAATATGGCTGTATTGAGAGTAGAACGCTGGTTGTTGTGGCTAATTATCAGTATAAATATGCATTTTGTTTGTAATAAAGGGGGCGTTTTGACTGAACTGCAGCATTTTAGTGAGTAATGGAGCTCACATGCGCATGTTTACATTGCGGAAAATGTCATTTATGTGTTTTTATGCATTTACTTCTGTTTTTTAATGCAGAATATCTCACAAACACTTTCACATACTGAGGGATCAGGTCTTGTCTTGATCACACCACTAAAAACATTATGCGTCACTAATAAGTGTCCGTGTGAAACACAAGGGGAGCATGCTCTAGCAAGTGAAATGAATTAAACAAAGCTTCTATTCTAGCAAAAGTGCCACTACCATTATGTGTAATCAAATTATTCAAAATATTGGAATAATCCTTTCAGCTCTAGTCATGTCCAGACTGCTCACATGGTGGCAGGCTGGGCACAATCACTATAGAGATTCCATACCTAAAATAGTGCAGCTAGAAGTTGTTGGAGTTCATGAATGAAGTGATCAGTGAGTTGTAGCTGTCAGGTTGGGTTTAACCAATGAAGTGGCAAGTCTGAGAGGCTCATGCTGTCTGGTCTGGTCCATTACCTCCTCACTTCAGCAGCTCTAGATCACATCTGCAGGGTTCCTGGAGATTGAATTGACTGCAGATTTTAAAAGTATAGTGGTAGTAAAAGCTCAGCCACAGGTCAGAGAAAGAGAGCGGCCAGCTCAGGGTGAGGAGACTAAATCAATTTTACCTGCGGTCCTGAGAGAGCCCGAGGAGAAGCTTGGCGTTCTCATCAGCAGGAGAGTGGACAGGGAAGAGACGGGGCTCACTTTGTTTGGATGTTTGAATGGTGTGAGAGAGAGGCAGAGGGATCTCGGATGTGATGAGGCGACCTGCCTCACCACACCACAGACAGCAGGAAAACTAACCTTCACATCACCATGATGAGCGTGAGGATCTGGGGTCAACACTGAGTTTGTGTGTGTGCTGATATAACAGTGTGTCCACAAGGGAATAAAGATCCTTGGCAAAAAAAGGCTGTTTAATGGCTCCCAAGAGGAAACGAAAAACATGGAATGCCAGAGTTACACAAAGATTGAACTGCAGAAGCACATGGTGTGTGTGTGTGTGTGTGTGTGTATGTGCTGAACATAAATAATATTCTCAGAGGAGCAAACATGAAGCACACACTCCAGCTTTCCACAACAGAAGTACTAAGAAAACCTGCAACTCTGGCGAGGAGGCTCTGGAATGTGTTACTTAAAAAAGAGACCCTGACAACTCATCCTAGGTTCACATCTTGGTTCAGGTGATCCTAAAAGACAAATATGTCCTGCATAGACATCTCTCTCTATGCCTCTCTATGGCTGTAGAATTATCAGGGCTGAGTGAAATCATGATGTGAATCTCTCAACTGTCAGAGGAAGTGACACAATGATTACAGTACATCACTGGGCTTCTGTTGGTGAGTCACTACACATTCAAGTACAAAACATGGCTGATAAGAAGACTTACAGTTCAGAGAAGAAAGGAGAGAGTGGGAGGTGGGAGGCAGAAAAATAGTGAGAAAACTATCTTAACTATCCTTCCCCCATAACTTTGGATCTGGTTCAATCCAATTCTGTGAAAAAGGCCTTTAACTCTTCAGCAGAGCAGCAAGGACCCGAGTGGGGTTCAGACTCCATTTCACCAGAGACTGCCGGTAGATTTCAGAGTTTTTCAAGTTTTAGGCAACACAGATTTCAATGGCCGGACTGACCAGTAAACTGACACCCTACTCTCATGAGGGGACGCATGACGCCGGTCGCCATGATGTGAAAACATGCAATTCTGGGCAGAGACTCCTCATGAATAAAACAGGCTTTTTATGATGACTATGAGAAGAGAGCAGAGAGTGGGACGCATATCTGGGACTCATCAGCTCCTAATGAGGCCTTGAATCAGGAGACGGGATGGTGGGGAGGCTCTCGGGGTATTGATTGATCTGCCTCTTGGCTGTGGGTCAGAAAGGTGCTGCTGTGGTGGGCTCTTTTCGTGCAATTTTTGTGCTTCATTAGCAGAACCACACACTTAGTCACGTGGAGCATTTAGCTTCCTACATCTGCATGAGGGGGTAAAATGTAGGGAAACAACACACTGGAAGTGGACTCGTTACATAAAACTAAGCAATGCCACAATTGTAAAAAATACCTTTGAGGAATGACAGCAGGTTCTAACAAGGTTGTAAGAAGATGCTAAATGCTATAAATGGTTATGGATCTACTGACCAATCCATGAGTTTTATTTATTGACCATAGCCTCATTACTGGAAAAACAAATGCAATGTGTGGAAATGTAGCATCAGGATTGGTTTTTCTTGGGGCTGTGAAGTCAAAATGAGAGGTTACCTGTAGTTAAAACAACACTACCCTGTGTTTCTTGCAAATGCCTTTAATGCCTTTAACTGCTCTAGAGGCATGGGATGAATGCACTAACATTAATTTCACTCCATCTTTCTGTCTGCAGCTTGAGCTTACAGCAATGCTGGTGAAAGTGTGTCCTGCTATAAACCTCTGAAGCAGAGCAAGGACACATGTAAAACTCAGAAAATTGTCTTGTAAAAGCACAGACCCTTGAAACAACTGACCAAAAGAATGTCCACAAAAAACAAACCTGCCAATAAACAAAGAGACCAGAAGAGTATGTGAATGCAGGTAATGTGGAGGTTCACACTGTGGCAAGATTAAGGGACTTTGAAATTAGGAAGCTGGGAAACAGAAACTGATGGAGTTTGCAAATCAATCAAGTTTCAATCAGAGACAAAAGGAAACCTGAAAGTCACTCAACCGCAAAAGAAAACCAACTTTATTCTCAGAAATGCTGGTCCTGTAAGAGCCGTTATCCTGGAGGCTCTCAGTAAAAGTGAAAGTGAGTGATTATGTCATTGTGAACATACCACAGCACACCATAACAAAATGTGGCCTCTGCATTTGACCTATCCATGAAGGAGCAGTGGGCAGCTGACATGGGCCTTAACCAGTTCTCAGATTCAAACCTGTGACCTTCCGATCACAGGGCGAACACCCTAACTGTTACTTGATCCACTTCTCCATCCTACCTTCTGATAAGTATCTACATGTGACTACATGTTCTGAAGTCAGGCAAGATGGAGAACCTGCTGGATACTGGCTCTCCCAGACTGGAACTGCCCTCCACTGCTCTAACCATCAGCCAAACCATCAACATGCTGCCCTCTAGTGGACAAACTACACAATGACACACTGCTAACATGGTGGAAGCTTCTGTCTCATCACTACTTTTTTATTTTTATTTATCAGGACAGAGATTCACTGGAACACTAATCAAACAGAAAAAGGTTCAAGTTTACACAGAATTATTACAACTCAGTCTGAATTCATCAGTGTTGTCATAAATTATCTTAAAAATACTAATAAATTCTCAATCTGTAGGCTCTTTCCAAGTTCCAGGTCATCCTCAGTGGTCACTCAGGTGGTCTGCGGCATTCCTGTCTGTATGTGTCATGATGTCTGCTAACACTGGCAAGAGAGACGCACATGCAGGAATTATTATGAAGTGAGTTCATTTACAGTGATGAATAACACAGTCCAGAAAGCACAGGCACACAAAGCAGACAGCGCACAGCCAAGCCAAACCGGGCCTTGTAGAGGAAATTCACACTCTGAAATATGAGCAAGTCCATATAAATCCACACTCTGGAAAGGTAGAGACAGTCCACAGTCAGCGTTGGCTGGCATCTGTGATAGAGGATGACAGAACGCGGTGGGCATGTTGGCTGATGGGAACGGAGGATATATATATACAAAAACCAAGAAGTAATTTACAGAAATAAACCAATGGCAAACGAACACGATTCACAAAGAGACACATGAGGGAAGTGAAGCTTGGGACGTTCAGCTCATTTGGACTCCTGACTTGGGAAAAACCTTGTTAGTGTCAGGGCTGTCTGACAGCAGCTAATTACAGATTTAATTATCAACGCAACATTTCTATTAGAGTAATAAGGCGTCTCACACTTGTCTCAGATGTGAGGAGATTTCAACAGTTCAGCTCCTACCTGTCTCTCTCTCTGTTGTGGTAATGTTAGCAGTTTGAGGACATGACCCTGCCTGAAGCGCTCATGACAGCTGATGCTCGTGTTGAGCCAGCGTGATGTTGGCGTGATTTGGTCTCGCCACTGCATCATTAACTGAAGATCAAACTCGTTTAAGAGTTCTCTGACAGCTCTTCCTCCTTCTTCATCTTACCTGTTCCTGTTCTAGACACACTCTGGCATCAGGTATGTATGTCGCTCATTCTTATTCTGCATCTCACACATCAGCTTCCATCACATTTTAGCAGCATCATTTCCATGACCTTCATCTGTAATTCAGTATAAACTGCACAAAACGGCCAATGCCATCCTTGATTTTAGTCAAAATTTGAACCAATAAATAATTAAAAATGTTGTTACTTGTTAAAGAAACTTCTACTTTTTAATGCAACATCCCAAAACATTCTGAGTGTTGATTTTCCTTCATTTGAAGTGTTATTTACTAATACATTCTAGTACTAGGGTTAATTTGTTAATAGGGGTAAATTTGTTGCTGCAGCTAGTTTCAGAATTTAACACAAACTTGTTAATTTTACAGACACTAGGACCAGGGGTAGTCTGCAAGTTGCCATGGCACTAAATACACATCACAATTGGCAGCGCACATGGACACAGCAGCCCTGAGCTCTCTGAGTAGATGCCACTTTTTTCTTTATTTTATTTGTATTAGTTTACTTTTAGTCACAGCGTGTCACTGTTTACAAACAGCTCGAGACCACGCAATATTCACTCCAGAAGAAATTCTGGACTAAAAAGCTTTATTCCACCTCCACCTCCCAATATACCAGAGGAGCTAGTTAGTACATCGGTGCCTGCCTGGATTACTGACCGACCAAAAAGACAGTGCAGGTGGAGATGGCAGAGGAAGCAAAAGCGGTGTAAGAGAGCTGGCATTCAGGCTACGTTAAAGTGTTCTCCAAATAGGCCATCTCTACCCAGTCTGTTTGTCGCGAACACCCAGTCCATAGTTAACAAGATCGACAAACTGAGACTGAGGATTTCTTCAGAAAGATTTAACAGTTGTGCTGCATTTTTCTCGGAAACCTTGTTGAACACTAACATCCCAGACTCGGCTATCGAGTTAGCAGGCCAGACTGTTTACTGGGCAGACCAGACTTATGAATCTGGGAAGGAGAAAGGCGGCGGAGTGTGTATTTGTGTAAGTAATGCATGGTGCACCTCCACTAGTATTGTTGAACAATACTGCTCTCCGGACCTGGAATTCTTAACATTAAAGTGCAGACCATTTCATCTTCTGAGGGAATTTAGTGCAGTGTTCTTTACCGCTGTCTACATACATTCTCAGGCTAATGTTAAGTTAGCACTTCCTAAACTGCATGATGTTACAAACGGACTACAAAACTCTTACCCAGACTCTGTGTTTATTATAGCAGGGGATTTTAACCATGTAAACCTAAAACATGCACTCCCCAAATTCTACCGGTATGTTGATTTTCCAACCAGAGGTAATAATTTGCTGGACCACATTTACTGCAATATACAGTAGCTAATGCATACAGAGCATTCCCTTCCCCCATCTTGGTCAGTCCAAACATATTTCTTTGTCTCTGACCCCAGCGTACAAACCCCTCATTGCCAGGACTAAACCCACAGTGAAAAACATCAGAATCTGGCCAGAGAGAGCCATTACAGAACTGCAGGACTGCTTTGACCATACAAACTGGGATTTGTTTAAAGAGGAATCCACACAGAACAGTCATACAGATTTAAATGACTACGCCTCTTCTGTGTTATTATATATCAACTTCTGCATGGACAATGTCACCATTACCAAGCAGATACTCATATTCCCTAACCGTAAACTGTGGGTGAACAGGGAAGTCCAGAATTTAATTTGTTTAATTTGTTCTGCTATTTTTATTTTTGACTCTGCATGTACGTTTTTAAATTACGACCAGCAGACACTTCTGAGCATACGACATGGCATGAAGAGCCAGTATCCACAAGTGTTTAATCCGGCGGACTTTAGACATGCAGGAAATACCGGAGACCGTGATGGGGCAAGGAGCAACGCCGTGATTTATGTGCCTCTACCCCCCAGGAAGCGAAGGAAGCGAAGGAGGCAAAGGAGACGAGGCTGCCATTCCGCCTTACAGGTACGACGAAGGTGGCTAGCAAAGTTGGGCTTCAACTGGGAGTTGGTCCGCAAGGGAACCGCCACGGGTCTCAACTGCCTAGCACCCACTCTACGAACGACGTGCCTGGTCCCCTTGTGGCCAGTGTGGCCGGGCCCGACATTCAGATGGGGGAAGCAACATGAGCTGCTGCAAGTACCGTGGCATGAACCGGGGGCTGCTTATACCACTAAATCAATCATGGTGTGCTCTCCAAACCCCTGTTCAAGTTCTGAGGATGGCGCTGATCAATACTAGGTCTATTTCGAACAAATCTTTTATCTTAAACAACTATTCTCGTGGACTGGATTTTCTGTTTCTTTGTGAGACATGGGTGAATGAAAGCCTGGTGTTTTAAAGGAACTGTTTCCTGAGGACTGCAGCTGTTTTAATTCTCCACGATTGTCTGGGAGAGGAGGTGGCATAGCCACTGTTTTCAAAAACAGTTGGAGCTGCCGGTTGTTACCGGCGGCGTCTTATAGTAGTTTTGAATTGCAGACTTTTAAGGTTAATTTTGGGAAACCTGTTTTTTGTTGTGTGGTATACTGCCCTCCTAAAAGTGAATATTAATTTTATACAGGAATTCTCTGAGTTTCTCACTACGATTGCATTACATTGGGAAAGAGTTTTAATTGTTGGGGACTTTAACATACATATTTGCTGCCCCGATAAGCCGTTAGTGGCTGAGTTTATTAATCTAATAGATTCTTTGAAGCAGTGTGTTTCTGGGCCAACCCATGAGCGTGGCCATATGTTGGACTTGGTTTTATCTTATGGCCTTGATATTAAGAATATTCAGATATGTAATAATGGGATTTCTGATCATATGACCATTGCGTTTAATCTGTATGTGCAGAACGCGGTTAATATTTGTCGCCCTACTCCTCGTTATGCACGGTTGATAAATAATAATACAGTAACACGGTTTATAGAGGCATTTTCTCCTTCTTTATCTGCGAATATATCTGAATTTTCTACTCCAGATGAACTAGTTTGTAACTTTAATTTTGCATGCGGTACTATTTTAGATTCTATGGCGCCTTTGAAAAGAATTCGACTAGACAGCCAGCTGTTGAACCTCATCTCTGTACGCCGACTCATCATTGTTGCTGATGAGCCCCACCATGGTTGTGTCATCAGTGAATTTGATGATGATGTTTGAGCTGTGCAGGGCAGTGCAGTCAGGAGTGTGAACAGAAGTGGACTGAGAACACAGCCCTGAGGAACTCCTGTGCTCAGTCTGATGGTGCTGGAAATGTTGGCGCCAATTCAGAGGGACTGAGGCCTCTACATTTACAACATTTAGCAGATGCTCTTATCCAGAGTGACTTACATTTTTTCCTAATTTCAGGGACAGTTCCCCTGAAAGCAGTTTAGGGTTAACGGTCTTGCTCAGGGACCCAATGTTGGTAAAGCCAGAGGTCAGATTCGAACCCATAACCTCTTGGTCCAAAGGCGAGTGTCCTACCACTAGGCCACCAACAGTATCCAGTTGCAAAGTGAGGTGCTCAGTCCCAATCCACTCAGTTTCACACACAGTCTTTGGGGAATGATGGTGTTGAATGCTGAACTAAAGTCTATGAACAGCAATCTAACATAAGAGTCTTTATTGTCCAAGTGAGAGAGGGAAAGGTGAAGTGCAGTGGATATGGCCTCCTCAGTTGACTTGTTTGTGTGATAGGCAAACTGCAGTGGGTCCAGTGAGTGGGAGAGGTTGCTTTTCACCTGTGCCATTACAAGTCTCTCAAAGCACTTCTTGGTGATGGGGGTCAGAGCAATGGGATGGTAGTCATTCAGGCAGGATACTGAAGATTTCTTTGGCACCAGGATGATGGTGGTGGAGGATTTGAAGCAGGCTGGGACGATCATCTGGCTCACTGATGTGTTGAAGATGTCTGTGAAGACCTCTTGGTGCTGGCTTGTACTGAGTGACTGCCTGGATGCCCTGCCATAAACTGCAAGAGTATTTTGTGTCATTGAAGTGGTTCTGGATCTTTTTTGTGTGTGCTTGCTTTGCTTCTTGGATGGAGCAAGAGAGGTTAGCTCTGGCTGTTCTGAGAGCAGCATTATTCCCAGACTAGAAAGAAGCATCTCTCTCTCTTAGCTGTGCACGCACCTGTGCTGTGGTGATGTTATTTAGGACAGTAACATCCCCTTTGCACTTGCTGATGTAGCAGGGCACAGATTCTGCAAACTTGTCCAGATTAACGAAGCCATGGTACATCACCGCTTGTTTGAAGACATTCCAGTCTGTGCCCTCAAAACAGTCCTGGAGTGCTGAGTCAGCTCCACTGGGCCAGACTCTGATGCTTTTCCTGGCAGTCTCATGCATTTCAGCAGCATTGAGTATGCAGGCAGCAGCAACACTGTAGCATGATCAGACGATCTGATGTGTGGGCATGCTGCTGCTTTGTAGGCACCATGCACGTTGGTGTAGACTTAATCGAGGCAGTTCTCCCCCCCCATAGCAAAGTCTACATGTTCATGGAATTTGGGGAGAACTGAATTCAGGTTTGTGTGGTTGAAGTCACCAGCAATCATGAAAAATTTGTCTGGGTGCACGGTCTGGAGCTTGTTAATAGCCTCATAAAATTCGGCTAGTGCCATGTTAGCATTAGTGCTAGGTGGCAGGTACACGACTATGACTAGCACCATGGAGAATTCTCTCAGCAGGTAGAACGGGTGACACTTTACAACTAAAAACTCCATCTGTGGTGAGCAGTGGCGACTCACATCAGCAGAGTTCGTGCACCAGAGATTGTTTATGTAGATGCACATACCACCTCCGTGGCTCTTACTGGACAAAGAAGCTTCTCCGTCAGCCCAATAGCATGCTAGCTGGTTTAACTGGATGGCCGAATCCACGATGTCTGCGTTCAGCCATGTTTCCATGAAAATAAAGACACAGCAGTTCCTTATCTCATGCTGGCTTGACTGCTGGAGCCACAGATTGTCCATTGTGTTGTCCAGTGAGTGGACACTGGAGAGCAGGACAGATGGAAGTGTCGGTCGGGACAGGTTAGCTTTTAGCCTCACGCTAGTGCCTGCATGCTTGCACCGCTTTCGTTAACATGCGCAACGCTTGCGTTTCAACCAGCTGCACCTCGCCATCTTGCCCAGACTCCGTAGCATCTCTTGCAGCAGATTTGGTGGTAGAATTGTGCATTTTTTTCCAATTTTGAGCATGTGTCTGTCGTAGGTGATATGCATTGTAAATCAATCATAAACACTACAGAAAGTAAACAAGATGAACAAGAATCGCAGTAGAAACACTGAATTTGCTGGAGCACTGTTACCCGCTGCTTGCTTGTGGTGCCACTGGAAGTAACAAGGACAGGGTAGTATCAGCAGAATGACACTGGACTCCTGTTAATATCTTCATGAACCAGAACCAGTACATCCTGAAGAAGCTTTTAGGATGAGAATTGAAGCATCTTTACTCTCCCACATCTCCTTGATGACTGGGAACCTGCACAGAGACATTTCCACTACGGTCAGCCACTACTTACATTTGGTGCTCCTGATGTACTGCTTCCCTGCTGGTCCTGCAAAGAGAACCTGAGCAGCCATCCCTGTTGTCACAATTCCCACTCCCATCCTCTGGCCCCTCAGCCCTGCCGCTGCCCACCCTGGTCTGGTGAAGCATGCCCAGCCTGGGGATGGCACAACCCTGCAGCAACTACAAGGGAGAAATTCTTTATTAAAATTGCCAGCACTCAGAACATCTCAACTGTTTAGAACTTTTTTAACAGCACCATCACACCTGCACCCCAGCATTATAACAGAAATGTCCCAGCTCCCACTGCAGGAGCATGGCCTCGCTCATGTCCCGAATTCCAACTCCTGTCTGGACTGGGCACAGCACCCTGAAATTAAAATACATTTTTGATTGAGGTGGATAGCGGTAGCAGGAAGAGCACGGTCCAGTCTGTGTCCAAGAAAACCCAATTTCCTCAAGGGGAATAAAGTGCTCAACATTCCCCGCTCCTGCCCATGAGCCGACTCTTGAGCTGCAGCGCCGATTAGCATTTCAGAAGCATGCTCACGCTCACCCAATCCTCCGATTTTCACAGGTAAATATTAATGCTGATATAAAGCTATTTTTATCTGTGCTCTTTGTTGTCACAACGAATGACAATGAGGATGCAGCGTACACACTAGGGATGGAGTGGTTCATGAAAAATCCATTCGGTTCAGGATGCGTGTGTGTATTTTGCTCATTTTCATACAGTAAATTAGCATTTATTGCTAATGTTTTATTGGGAAAAACATGTCATAGATATATACCAATTTGGGCAAAAATAATATCTGTTCAATAAATGTTTAAAAATCTAAATATGGATTTTTTATGTTATTACAAACTCATGATGAAATATTGGCGTTTAAAACATGAAATAGTGGTTTCCATGCAACCAATTTTTAGGAAAGAAAACACCTCTTTTCTCAATTTAACAATTGTAGATTTATAGCGTATTGGAATCAAATTCTTCATTTGTTCTAAAGCAAGAATTTAAGGCAAAGGTTTTTTTTTATTTCCAAATAAATGAAAAACATTTTGAAATCGGCAATGTCTTCACATTTACTGTACAATAGCTCCCAGCATTAATCTAAGTCACAATGATGAGCCTAATGCCAAACGGCCTCATTCTTTCAGCTTTTACATGACTACATGACATGTCCTTGAGAATAACTCCTAGTTTAAAAACCATAAATAGTGGATTATCTACTGATGACGTATGGTATTTCTAAAGTGTAGACAAAATAGAAAAACAGTGAACCGAACCGAAAATCGTGACCCGAAACTGTGATATGAACTGAACCGTGGATTTTGTGAACCGTTCCACCACTTAAACTCATCCCTGCTGTAATGAACTACATCTCCCATGATGCCATGCTGCACCACCACCATCTAACTGCTGTAATTACCCAATGAACAGCTTTTGGTTTAGACTCCGCCCCTATGTGTGTGTGCGGGTGTGTGTGTAAACACCAGTGCAAGTGCTAATACTGATAGCAATGATGGCAATGACGGCAGTGCGTTTTTGCAGACTCATCTCCGTAACACTGATAAGCGGCACAAAGTCAACACTGCCCCATCACCAACTCAATGCATAGCTAGGCAGCGCAAAGTCTATGTGGGATTCACAGTATCACGATTAGCATATGCGAGCTAATACCACGAATGCTCGGCTGAAAAGTAAGCTCAAAAAGAGAGATACATGGTTGGGACGAGTGATGATGCAGCGGATCATATGCAAGTCAGCTCACAATGTGAACTGAAAAACTGTGTAATTTAGGAATCTAATCCTAACTGTAGTGATTCTGGAGTGTTTGTGTTAGCGCTAAATTAGCAGTCTGGTTACAATCAAAGATGAGGAGAGAATTCAGCACTTTATTAGTGGTGAGAATGAGTTAAACAGTTAAACAGAACACTTGTCACTTGGTAGTGTAGTGTGTTAGGCAGTGAGTTCTGATTCAAATTAGGAAATGAAGAACAGTGTTAACATTGTGGTGTCTGTAAAGAGAGATGTAACCCTGATGCACCTCCACCTTCTACACCTCCACTTCTCCCTTGCTCGCTCTCTCCCTCAAGCTGCTGATAAGTGACTGACTCTCAGGGTATTGTTCTCTTCATCCCCAGGATGATCAAGTGACGAGACTTTGAGTCAGTTTTCCAGAGCCGTTGTTAGGCAACTGTGGGGTTCATTCTCTCCCTGTCTTTTCCTCAACTGTGACTTCAGGTTTGAGGTGCAGGAGAGTGTCAGCAGGATCATGGTACACTAATGATGTTTTTATGGTGTCGTTGCTGTTTCCTGTTTCTTGTTTTGGGGAAAACTGGGACTTTTGGGGGGAACCTGATTAGACACCATTAGAGCTGCACTGGAACACCGTTACATCCATTAGTGATTAATAGCGTGCTGACTGAGCAGGAATTTCAACCACACCCCTAAAACCTGACTCCACCTCTCTAATAACCACACCTCTTGTTAATATCCACACCGCAATATAACCAAGACTTCGCCTCTCTCACACATCTATAGCTTAGACTCGGCCTCTGCCAACAATAACCACACCTCTAAAAACCAACACTCGGCCTCTTTCACTAATACCTACATTTCTATAATCAAGACTCCGCCTCTCTCTACTACCCACACTCCTATAACCCAGAATATACCGTCTTTGACTAATAAACACTATGAACTGACCCCCTCTTCATCATCTCTTCATTAATCATTAGTCAAAGAGGCGGAGTCCAGGCCAGGCTCCACCCGCTGAGGGTCTCAAACATTGCCCTGTCTATTCTCTCTGACGCAGAGTTGATTAAACCAAATCATGCCACTGAAATCAATCACAGCATAGCGTCAGGGTTCCAGGATCCTTAAGGATCTAAGCATTTGGTCTCCCGCTAACACCGGTCAAAGCAATACCGATGTTGGGGCTGGGTCTGGGTAAGAGAGAGGGTGTGGTTATGAATGAGGGGGTGGAGTCTCAGATGTCTTTCTGACCCCACCTGTGTCCTCTATGTTGTTTACTTTGATTCGCTTGCACTTTGTTTCCCAGTGGGATTGTGGACACTAATCCCTCCAGCTCCTTCCCCGCAGTGCCATGTTAATCAGATTAGCCACCTCGCATCTACCTGTGAAAAGTTAAACATGTGGATGCATGCTAATGCCCCACGCATCTGACTGTGAGTGCTCCTGATGTAGGAGGACTTCTGACCCTCAACAGGTCATCTGAAAGGGAAAAGGGTCAAAGATGGCATTCAGGGGTGAATTTGTGTTTTTGCTGTATAACCGTGCTCTTCCCGTCTGTCTTTCTATCCTCAGTGTTTTTGCTGCTGTAAAACCAGAATGTTAACATCCGTTTCTAATGGGATTGTGTCATGTTTACCGGCTTTATTATTACCTGGGTCTGCCTCGTTATGTGTGTGTGTGTTGATTCATCTTCATCCATCCTCACCCCTCCCTCCTCCTCCTCTTCCTCCTCCTCCACATCAGGAGCTAAACATTCCTGCATTTCCTCTCTACAGGCAGCTCTCTGTTTACCCCATATATGAATACATTTGCATAAATCTGCATAAAGCCCTGAGCATTTATACACACATACACACGCACACGTTATTTATTGATGTCTGATTTTCACAATTATAGAGCAGCACCTGTACCTGAGAACCCATGAGAAGCCGGGACACGATATGTGAGGTCAGCATTTAAAAGAGCTGATATTAATAATTATAGTAGTTAGCAGCACTAACAAGGACATCATTTCCTCCCTGCTGACCTCTGGGTATCCGTAGCAACAAGGACAACCTCAGGCTGATTTAAACCTGCTGGACAGAGGTGCTGTTAAATAAATCTGTGGGAAGTGGATTTGGGAGCAGGAACTGCTTTCATTTGCTCATTTACTTCACCAGGCGTCATTTGATCGGAGTTGGCTTCACGGCCGCTGCTAACGGTTCCACGTAAATCCTGATGTTGTCGGGTACTCACTCTTCTTTGACGTTAGCTGCTAGGATTTGCAGGTTAAACACTCCAGCACTTGGAGGTTACGACTTCGTCCCCAAAACAGTGCTGCTTTGTTTGTGGACGTGGCTCTTCATTAAAGTAATTAATTAATTTAATGAATAATTCATTAGAGTAAAGCTTCCTTTTTAGTGGTTGAACTCACTTGCCATTGCTTTGGGGCTTTTAAAAAGCTAAAAAAAGACTGAGTTCTTCACACAAAAAAGGATCTTCAAAGTGTGCCTAATTGAAGGAGAACGTAGCACAACTCCGTCCAGTTGTTGCAGAACAAAAGCTGTTTAAAACGTTAGTGATGACCCTTTTTCCGCTGCCGGAAATGCCTGCCCCTAGCAAGAGATTTAGCGAGCAGCTTAGCTTGCTGTCTGGGCTGGGATGATAACACGGGCCTTGTCGGGCCTAATGAGCCGCTTATTAATGAACACGCGACAACTGCTAGTCATTTCTGAGGCATGTGGAGAGTTGCGAGGTCGCGGGAGCATTGGAAGAATCATGCGGCAATGCTGCTAAAACTGTTTGTTTGTGTTGGACGTTTTAACGATGTTTACTCAGTCTCCCAGCGACAGGATTTACTGCCACAATTGATCATGATCGTAAATGTTTGATGATGGGATTACGGTTTAGCACTGCATGAGGGAGGTGGCAATGATGCGGACGGTTACTAGGCGCTGCACGCACACTCACATCGCTATGGAGATGAGGTGGGAGGAATCAGAGTGTGAGAGAGAGTGTGTGTGTGTGTGTGTGTGTGTAAGAGCTGAATGTCGTCACTCTGAATGTCATGAATATTAAAAGTTAAATATTCCACTTTACTGTAGTGTTTCAGTTCACTTCAATTGTTTTGATATAACACTCTTTACAACAGACATCATCACAAAGTGCTCTTCAGCAGGAATTCACTGTGTGTCAAGACTGTGAGGAAATTCTTCTTGCATTTGGAGAGCAGTATTAATATGTAAATGATGAAGTATTTATCACCCACAGTTCCCACAACACTGTTAGAATAGATCACTTTAAGGTTTATTTTTTTCTTCATATAACCCTGAGCTGCAGCAGAAGTGTGAGTGTGTATAAGTGTGTGTGTGTGTGCATGACTATGATATAAAATACACTTTAAACTAGAAGCAGAAAGAGAGACTATTTGCTTACATACGGTATTCAGCCTACAATTTTGGTTTTAGGGTTTTATTTTCCACTGAATATGAAACATTTTATAGAGACAGTATTAAATAAAACATTACCATTTTTTAAAGTCTGAGCTAACATCCAAGTTGGATCTAGTATGTGCAGTGTGAGTGTGTGCTAGCATGAAGCTCTGTGTGTGCACAAGGATGTGTGTGTGTTCATGTGTGCTTCAGCATTAGCTAGTGGACATTAGTGTTAGTGTTAGCATTATTAAGACATTAGCTTTAGCTGGCAGACATTATCAAGGCAGGTTAGTGGATGTTCACATTACCTAGTGTAGGCTGGCATTAGTGAGTGGACATTAGCTTTAGCCATCGTATGTCCACCCCTTCTGCATATACGTCTGTCTGTTAGCTATGTGGGACGTTTAACAGTTATGTGTTGAGTTTTCTCTTGTGACCGACTGGTAGAGCCTCTCCTGGTGATGAATGCCTTAGTGGCATCTGCACCCAGAACATGGATCAGAAATCACTGTGATATTCTCTTAAGATGGTCTCTCAGCACTCGATGGGCCAACAGGCGGGTGCACCTGTGAGCGGGAGCAACGTAATTGCAAGTCTGACAGCAGCTCAGTGGTGTGTGTAGGCACTGTGTGTGCAACAACAGTTGTCAGGCTGCACAATAAATCACAGCTTTCCCTCACCAGGCCCATCATAGAGTGGGCGCTTAGCCTCTTAGCGCTTTGCTCTCCCCTGGCCAGATTAGCTGCCCTGATTGGCATCTGTAAGGTCAAACGTGGCACCTGCACCTGCTGCACAGCAAAACAATCACTATTTTCCCCGCAAGACTCCACTGCAGTCAAATGGCAGTCAAGGCAGGATGGAAGGATGGACAGACACACTTTACAGTGATGCTGTCAACAGATTGTGCTGCTATGACAGGAGGACGTTAGGTGGCAGTGTCACCATTAATTCAATTGCTGCAGATGATAACCAGACCTTCCATAGAATCATCACCACAATAACATTGCTATAATCGCAGGACATTAGAAAGAAACATCACCTGGAGGAGATTGCTGGAGAGATGTTTGCCACATTTGGTTTACTGTGGTTGATGACATTATGATCACATTGCCACAGATGACGGTTCCATGCCATGTCTTTGTTGGCACAGGCGTCTTTTGAGCCCTCTCCGACGAGACAGCGGGTAGGTTTCCGTGGACTGCAGGAGGAGGGAGAGTGGGAGCGTTGATCTGGGCCTGGACAATATGAGCATCTGTACCACGGGTTTAAAGACTGCCATGTCCAGTGTGTTAGTCCTGCACCAGGCCTTCATCTTTGGTTAGGATTTGGAACCACAGGAACCTTCCTGTGCTGATATTTCTGTTCTTGTTGAGCCTCTCAGACCAACACAGACAGCGAGGTGTTAGTAGGGTGGGGAGGTGTACAGCAGGGGGCAGTTACAGCCCTGGAGTTTCCAGCTGTTTCTAAAGAAAGTTAAAATTATTTAAAAATTATTAAAGTCCAGTAAGCTTTTATTAACTGGTAGCCTCATTGGCATCATTCACTTTTTCTCAGGAGATGAATTCAAATGCTAGGCGTACTCTTTAGCTCTTACTCATTGTTAGCCACAAACATGGGTTCAAATGTTAGCTGTACCCATTAGTATACATGTTACTAATGGTGTTGAACTTAATCACATAATCAATGTATCACGATGCAGACGTGGACGTTTTTACATCAATGCAATGGCAGACCATAATTGATTTTGACGGAGCTTTTCAACCAGCTGTCCCCTCCCCCCTTAGAGGTCTGCAGTTTCACTACTGAAATCACTTTTTAAAAATTATTCCTTCTACATTTTTCAAAACATTTCCAGATGATTTGGGCATCTTCATGAATAATTAATTAAATGCAAATATCTAAAAAGTAATACCAAAACACTCTCCCCCACACTTACACTGCTTAGTCTTAGTGGTGGTTCCTGGGACAGAAGCAGTTGAAAACCCCTGAATTACAGTATGACATTCAAATTCAAATTTATTTATATAGCGCTCTTAACAACAGTCATTGTCACAAAGCATTTTACATATACAGTAACCGCTAAACCCCCCCAACAAGCAAGCTTGAGGCGACAGTGGCAAGGAAAAACTCCCTCTAATAGGAAGAAACCTTGAGAGGAACCAAGACTTGGAGGGGAACCCCATCCTCCTCTGGGCGACCGGGTGCAGAAACATTAAATGCACAACAAGCAATAGTTCAAGATGAGTTGTTAGTTATTTGAAGAAGCAAAGATACAAAAATAGTCCAAGGGATCCAAGGGACATCATTACATCATTGCTTGGTGATTTTCTGGGTGAAAATTCTAGTTAAAAAGAACACCCCAATAGCAACTATATGTTCCCAATCTGCGTCCAATGTGAAGTAATGTAGAAAAATTGATGGGCTGCATTGTGATTAATTGTGATGCATCAAGATATTGTATCAAACCGAATCATTGACATAATAATCATAATCGAATCAAACCATGACACCAGTGAAGGTCTCTAATTGTTACCTACTTTAGCCTCTAAGGACAGGAACTGAAATGCTAGATGTTTCCATTAGCATGAATTTATTCTTACCTACCTTTGCCTCTAAGTACATGAGTTTAGCAGCTAGCAGTCCACATCAGCTTTCATTCACTGTTAGCAATGTTAGCATCTGAAGACATAGGCTCAAATTGTGGAGGTACATTTGTAGTGCCACACTAGTCTCTAAGGACATGAGTTAAAATGCTGGATGTCCCCATTAGCCTTTATTCATTGTTGGTGGCACTGTAGACCTTAGCCTTTACCTGGAGACTGGTTGGAGCGAATCCTTGGCCTAGATTTTTAATGTACTTCCTGTACCAGGATTTTCCATCTCGGCGCTATTCGTCTGTCACTAACTTTAGCATTGCTCATCCATCAGCAACACTAACATTACTTGACGAGTCACAAGTGCACCTTTAAAGAGAAGTCAGGTTCAGGGGTAAAGCAGCACTTTGAGAAGGCGAGACTGCTTTTGTTTAATTCGTGATCAATGTCTTCATGCTGCTAATCCTTGCCTTGACTTTTACTTATCTCATCATCACATCACTCAGCATCGCTGCTTCCCTCGCTCCTGATAGCTCTCAACAACGGCATGCTAGCCTGGATGACGTGGTGCATTGTTAGCATGGCATTTCAGGTTGTTTACTTTTGATTTGATGGATGACTGAACCTGCTGGAGACGTGGAGACTGTAAAATCATCTCTCTCTCTTTCTGTCTGTCTCTCTGAAAGTGAGACACTGAGCACTTCTCTCACATTCACCCCTTTAATCTCCTCTCCCTGCCACTAGTCTTTGGAACAATAAACCGCTTGACGTTTCCTACACATCTGAGCACCAAGACCGTCTTTTATATATTGCTATCGACTGTGTGGAGACAATGAAACTCCATCACTGCTTAAGAAGAAAGGTTGAATGTCCTTCTCCTACACAGTATTGAGTAACTGTAGGTGCTTGTCATCACTTCCTGTAGCTGGTGTTGGAGTTCCATCTTTACACGATGATCCTTCAGCGGTCACGTTAACAGATTAGCAACTCCAGCACCCCCGGTTCACAGCACTGGTCAAGTGGGACTGCCTGGAAAAGAGCCAAAACTCCCCAGCTCACGGTTGTTCATTGGGGTGAAGGTTGCAGTCACACCAATGTCTGGGGGTTTTTCCAGTGTGCTAACACTTTCCCAGTGAAGATATGGGAGAGCAGCAATGGTGCCATTCCACAACTTTCCAAAAAAGGGAAGTCAGAATTCCATTGGACATTTTCAATGCCTACGGAACATGCTTTGCTTGAAAAGCTTCAATCCCAACTTTTGAGATCCAAGAAGTGTTAGGGCAGTGGAACGGGATAGGGAGCATGTTGAAGAGTCTTTTAGCAACCGGTAAAGTTCAATGAAGTGTGATGAAGGAATAACAATGTTCACTTTCAGAGGTGGGACTTCTAAAGATCAAAGTCAAAGTAAACTTTATAGTCCTCTCAGCTATATACTGTACAACGTGTGTAGAAAGATGGGTAGACGTGATAATATAAACCCATTGCTCCCTCCTGGGGGTCAAACAACCATTAGGATGGATGCTGATGTGTGATTGGCAGGAACCTTTGCCAAAATATCCCCTTCTGGTTTGGACAAACAGCATTTTGGAAAGAATGCCGGACCCTCTGGAAACACATTCTGGTGCTGCCCTCAAGCTTTTCCCTCTTCATCAAAACAGGAATTTCTTCATCCCCCCTTTTCCCTTGTATCTGCAAGGTGACCTCCAAAAGTGATTTTGGTGTGAGAGCAAGTGTGTTTAATCCATTAGCTATGCCGTTTACTTTGCTAGCATTAAGGTGTTACTGTAACTAATTACCACAGACACTACCTGTCTGCTAACAGCGTCCGAGCAACTTTCCCACTTCTCAATTAGGCAATTAAAACCAGCTGCTCCCCAGACGGCCTCAGTATGCAATTGAAGTTCCACTTCAATGCGTCTGTTGGAAACAAAAGGTAAGCACTGGGGATGAGACCCAAGAACGTACACAGCTGCTCACTTGCGCAGGGCTAATTTTGTGGCTTTAAAATCTGCTGCTGTTTTAATTAGCTTCTCTTTTTCTACCTCAGGGTTGTTAGTCAGGATGTGTGTGTGTAGCTTGGTGAAGGTGTTTGTGTGTTCTAGGAGTGGAACAATTCATAAAATCCACAGTTTAGTTTGCCTTAAATTCTTGCTTTAGAACAAATGAAGAATTTGGTTCCAAAATGCTATAAATCTACAATTGTTAAATTGAGAAAAGAGGTGTTTTCTTTCCTAAAAATTGGTTGCATGGAAACGACTATTTCCTGTTTTAAACTACAATATTTCATCATGAGTTTGTAATAACATAAAAAAAAATCCATATTTAGATTTTTAAACATTTATTGAACAAACAGATATTTTTGCCCAAATTGCTATATATACATGACTTGTTTTTCTCAATAAAACATTAGCAATAAATGCTAATTTACTGTATGAAAATGAGCAAAATATAACCATAAATGACAAGGAAAAGTTATCTATACATATGACAAGCCCCAGACTTGGAACACACATTCATATTTCACCTCTAATAAAAAAAAAACTAAACAACATCATTCATTTTGCCATGTTTCCCACATTGCATTAATCTCATTCCCACAGATGACATGAGCACTAGATCATCAATACCGTCAAAGTTATTCACTCATCATTCATTCATTCATCATCCGAACCACTTCATCATCGCTAAAAACAGTCAGCTAAAAGACGACAATGTTCTTATAGTGATGTGTCGGTCGCCAACGAAACAGCTCTGAGAAGGAGTCACCGTCACAGGAGGGAGGAAGGGAGAGAGAGAGATTTACATGTTTCCACCTTTCTCTGCAAATAGTTTATAAATATTATACATACAATCAGAGATTAGACTGCCGTTACAGTTCGCGTCTTGCAATGGTGCACTGTGATTGGTCAAATAGAACCTTTGCGTTCAGGACTGGCCTTTGTTGCAGTTTGGGGACAAAAGATAGAAACCATTGCAGGGAAACACAATGGACACCGCGTTTTGTATGCAAATGATTCTCCAACTTTGAATAGTTACCAAAACTTTTTATTGGGTTTAACCCTAACCCTCTATTGTTGTGACTGACCTTACTGCCGCACTCATCACAGTCATTCATCACGGCCCTCTAGAGAATGTTAACCCTATTCAACACACACACGCACGTGCACACTGTAGGAAGCAACAGCACAACACACACTTTTGAATTAAAGGAGTGCTTCACCAGGACATTACTGTTTAAATTAACAGTGCGTGTGCGTGTGTGGGTTAGGGTTAGGGGTTAATGAAGCACTATGACAACAAGTAAGATGCTGTTTTCCAGCAGGACTGAATGGACACAGCGCCTCCAAATGGAGAAAAAGAGAACTGCAGCTCTTACACACGCTGCATCCGGACGGGATGGAGTGAGGGAAGAAGCAAGACAGCAAAATAAGTAAAGGCTGAGTGGGAGCAAGGGAATAAGGGGTTAAGTAATCAAGAGAACAAAGTCTTACAGAGGGAGGGAGACTGAAGGTATGGAGAGAACAAAGGCTAAACAGAGCGAGGCAGTGTCTGTAGAGAGCGACGGAGTAAAGAGTGAAGGGAGAAAATAAATAAAGGTTGAAGGGAGTAAGAGGATAAAGGCTGAGGAAAAGTAAAAATGGCCAAAAGTGAGAGTGTAAAGGATGAAGGGAGCAAGGGAATAAAGGTTATAGTACACTTAAAAACAAAGACTGAAAAGAGTAGGGCTGCAACAGCTAATTGATTAAATTGATTCAAATTCAAATGTATTTATATAGCGCTCGTAACAACAGTCATTGTCACAAAGCACTTTACATGTAACCAGTCTAAAGCCCCAACAAGCAAGCCTGAGGAGACAGTGGCAAGAAACACTCTGTCTAGTAGGAAGAAACCTAAAATTGATTATTAAGACAGTTGGCAACTAATTTAATAATGGATTAGTTAGGTCTATATTATTATACACATGTTGGGGCAGTTGGTGGTGTAACGGTAGGGTGTTCGCCCCATGATCAGAAGGTTGCAGGTTTGAATCCAGGACCGGTAAAGTTACCACTGAGGTACTCATGAGCAAGGTACCATCCCGAAGCACTGCCCCCTGGGCGCTGCCCTTGTTAGCTGCCCACTGCTTCTTCAGAGATGGGTCAAATGTAGAGCTCACATGTCGTACTATGCTGTGGTGTGTTCACAATGACAAATAATCACTCATTTTCACTTTACAGTGGCTACCGTCTAATGTGGGGTCAGTGAGCTACCAAAGTCACAGTGGCAGTAAAGTAGCATTAAGCTGGACGACAACCGCCATTAAAGAAGAATAAGAAGGAGACGAGAACCAGTGCCGTGTCTTGCCATCACAAAAACTGAGGTAATTGTGTAGAAACACATGAATGACATTTTTCACGATGTAAACACATGCGCTGTTTGTCAGCACACACGACTCTCTCAGGGAAGTCATTCGCTATTCAATATTTCTTCATTTTTGATTCATCAGATTTTTTCCATTTTATAATGTTAGAGTAAAAAATAAATAGAGAAAAATAGAAACAGACAATTTGGTTTATTAAAATGCTGGAAATGATTTTTTCTTCCAATCTGATTAATAATCGATTAATCAGGAGATTAATGGATTAACAAAATAATCATTAGTTGCAGCCCTAGAAGAGAGTAAATAAATACTGAAGAGAAGAAGGAAAAATGGTTGAAGGGAGCAAGGGAATAAGGACTGAGGAAGAAGAGGTAAAGAGTCACAACGTGAGTAAGAGCATAAAGACCAGCAGCAGAGAGAGAATAAGAGCTGAAGGTAGAAGAGGAATAAAGGGTTGGAATGAGCATGGGAAAAACCAGCTGAAGGGAGCAAGGGGACAAGAGTTAAAGGAATCAAGACCGACGACAACAAGTACAAACAAATACTGAAGGGAAGAAGGGAGTAGGAACAAGAAAACAAGGGGTAAAGGAGTAAGGGAATAAGAGTTGAAGAGAGCAAGGGAATAAAAGCTGAGGGGAGAGAAGGAATAATAACTGGAGGTAACAAGGGGGAAAGGGTTGAAGAGAGCAAGAGAAGGCCAGATGAAAGGAGGAATAAGGGAATAAGGGTTAAAAAGAAAGAGAGAATAAAGGCTGACAGAGGAGAAGACAGTGCAGTGATTCAGCTGAGAGATGATTTGTAGATTTCACACATTTTATTTGTATTAACTCATTGTAACTTCATCAGGAGAAGAGTGGGGAGATCAGACTGATGAACAGACAGGTAAGTTCAAGGAAAAAGAGAGAGGAAAAATCTTACAGAGAGAGAGAGAGAGGGACAGAAAGGGAAGAGATGGAAGACAGGTTACTGGGGAGGGAGAGAGAGACAGGAAAGAAAAGAGACAGGCAGCTGTGTTAGAGGAGAGAGAGACAATTTTAGAGTGGATTAGACTAGATTAGAGAGAGAGAGAGAGAGAGAGAGAGAGAGGGAAATAAAATGTACTGCATTACACCACCAGAAGATGGCACTGTGTGTTCATTATACAAACTCTGTCAAACTCCACTGCTACAAATTAACCCCGTTTGCTGAATCAGTATTAGCACGACCAACAAGTAAAGGAAGCTTACGGGAACTTTATAGTTTGTGTAAAAGAGAACACAGACACACACACTTGATCTGACCACACAACTCTCCCAGGGTTCCGTGCTGGACGGCTCTCATGTGGTACGTATATTTTTAAGTTTATATTCAGCTTCCAGAATTCCACAGCAATGGTGTGAGTGACAGAGTTCCAAGTAGAGTGGGTACACAGGGGCAGCTGCTGTGCCATCTAATATAAGAGACGGTGCCAGCTGTGGGGGCAAGTGTGTGTGTAACCTCACTCTCTTTTGCAGGCATCCAAAACCATATGTGTATCAATCATTTAATTGTTTTGCAAATCATTCATCCATTCATTATCCGAACCACTTAATCCCAAACGGGGTCGTGAGGGGTCCGGAGCCTATCCCAGGAACTTACAGGCGCAAGGTGGAGAGCAACCCCAAAACACCGCAGGGAAAACACACACTCACACAACCACACTCACATTCACACCTTACAGGACCAATTTAGAGTTCCCACTTAACCTATACTGCATGCTTTTGGACTGTGGGAGGAAACCAGAGCAGCCGGAGGAAACCCAGAAAGACCCTACGGTAAGTATGGTTTGAGAATTTGAGATTGAGAGAGGTGGAGAGAGATAAAGGGAGGGAGAGATGGGCAGAAAGGAGGAGAGAGACAGACAGGCAGAACTAGGAAAATGGCAGCGACTCAGCAGGAAGTCCAATTTCCTGTCAAGTCATCTTTTGTTTGTGAGCATGACGGTCACCAGGAGCAACTTCCAAGTGGGGCACAGAACGACAACAACAGTGAGAGACCTCAGTCCTACAATCCCCTGCACAAAGGGACATCAGGGTCACCTAGCTATGACCACAAACACAAATGATGCAAACAGATCTGTACTGAAGGACAAGTTGCAAAACCACCTAACACCTGAGGAAGCAGTGTGGAAAGTTACTGCAGCTACAACTTTCAAAATGGTAAAACATCTTGACTAAATATACATTATACATTTATTACCCAAGAAAACATGCACCAGTGCCACTCCACAGCTACAAGCTAGCCAGCTAGAAACAATCACAGCATTTAGCAAGTCAGTGTTTACAAAATATAGTTTTCTAACTGCTGTTTTTTTCACCACAGTAATGACCTGTTCATGTACATAAGCAACACCACTGACATAACAGCACATACAGTATGGAAAATCAGTTGTTTATTGTGAAGAGGAGGTCAGTCATGGCTAAAATGTCTCAAAGGACATTTTGAGACATTTGGTGGACATCATATGCTGGTCACAACTTGATGTGTTAGCAGCAGATGAAATGAAAAGAGAGGGAGTAAAAGAGAGAGAGATTCCAGTCCAATTTACCAACTTGTGAAAGTCTTAACTGGAACTACCAACAGCGTTGAGATCAACCAATAGTTCTGGACCTTTAGAACTTGTCCATCACACTCAGATCCTCAAAAATCTGCTCAAATTCCCCAGTCAGCAGTCTCTCTAGTGGCAGAATTTCAGCATCCAACAGCTTCCAGCACTCTACAAATAACGGACAGGTCCTTTTGGTCAGTGTGATGCTTCAGTAGGAAAATCTGCCACCAGCTATGAATTCTGCATGAGACTGGCCAACACACCGGCCATCAGCTAAATGTCAAACACTGGTGCATACACACACATCTTCCAGGTCCAGCAGAGCAACATGAAACATCACCCAGGAGGTTATCAGCATCATACACATCCCTGCAGGTAGCCAAAGGCTAGTGAGCCGTAGAGGTTATCTCCTGCAGAAAGCTGCTAAAACACGGGGGATAAAAATGAAGCCCCATTGCTATGTTTACTACAGTTAGCATAAATATGCAATAAAACCTCCAAGAAACAACTCAATTACCTCCCTTCATTTCCACTAAAATAAACAGCGCAGGATCAATGCATCCTTATTGTAAACGGAACAGGGCTAATGGCGACTGTGTCCTAGCGGATCCTATGAAAGTGAGTGAAGTGAGTGACTATTTGTCATTGTGAACGCACCACAGCACAGCACACAGTGCACCACAACCAAATGTGACCTCTGCGTTTAACCCATCCGTGAAGGACCAGTGGGCAGCTAACAAGCGCCCGGGGAGCAGTGCTTGGGGACGGTACCTTGCTCATGAGTACCTCAGTGGTAACTTTACCGGCCCTGGATTCGAACCGGCAACCTTCTGATCACCTACCGTTACGCCAACAACTGCCATTCTAGAATAATTAGTGCTTAACCATAGCAGTGTCATTGCAGACTATGGATCTGATGTCTCTGTTTATCCTGGGGGCATCAACACTTTCTCTCCTTCTCACCGAGCCTGAAAGCTTTTCACAAACCTCCTCTGTCCAGCCACAGTAATTACTCCATTATTCATCACTGATAACAGATGCTAATCCACTTAGCCATGATGCCTTATTATTTAAGAACACCACAAAGCACCGATACATAAAGCAAGTCCCGCAGGGGGAGGAGAGTTTCCATCCAACTTGCAAAACCATGACGACTTCCAAAACACACTGACATGAAGCCAGAGATATGCACAACTCAATTCATCTCTTTGTGTGCGTGTGTGTGTGTGTGGTTATGTATTTATGTGTTTGTAGGAACCTATGTGTCCACTGAAAGACAGGAAACAGTCTGATTTGTCCATGTTTTATGGCTTGTGGTTGTGAGGAGTGGTCCACATCAGGAGACATGATTTAGTAGAAAATGTGTATGTTTTATGTGAAAAACTGAAAGTGGATTTTTGTTACTGAGGTTAAGGTCAGGTGTGGTGTTATTTATGTCTAGTCATTATGGGAGTCAATGGAAGTAGCTCACAAAGAGAGTAATATCTGTGTACGTGTGTGTTGTCGCTATTTCTACTTCTAGTTTAAAGTGTATATTTTATATTCTCTTCATATATTGTTTATTTTATTTGCCTTATTTGTTTTTGTTCCTTGTTCTTTGCACTGTTAAAACTGGAGCCATGTCGTCTTGTCTCTCTGCACAGTATATAGCAGAGATGAGAAAGTTTACTTTGACTTTTGACTTAAACACGGCAGCTATTGTCATGAGGGGTGTCGGCATGACATGAGGCGAGGTCATGGTGCAGGCCATTTATTTATGAAGGACTAAACACACAAAACAAAAACCAGCAC